>JBBMJZ010000083.1:0-10951 GCA_037833815.1 Zingiber zerumbet | reverse complement strand
GCGAAGAGCTGAGCCTAAAGAGGTAGGCGAAGGGTACCCACTGGATATGGATAGGTGAGACGATAGTCGATTGGCGACGGAAAGAATAGTTGAGGCAGCGCCATACCGTCATTTAGTTGGGAGATTGTATGAAGTAAGGATAGGCTCGCATCAAAACTTCACTATGAAACTCTTTATTCTACTCTTATATTAGAAATTGTTTTTTGTCAATTTGAGGGGTGATTAATAGTCAAGATTTATATCGCATACCGGATGTCCGTTCGAATCTAAAATGAGTAATCGAGTCAAATATTCTGATGTTTATGCAAGATGCTAAATCTCGAATCTTCATTTGAGACTTTTATCCTATCCTACGTCCATCCGTCAGCACTCTAAAACCCTCCGTCAGCACTCCTAAACCCTATGGTATCCCCCCTCTCCTAAACCCTCTAAACCCTATGGCTAAACCCTATGGTATCCCCCCTCTCCTAAACCCTCTAAACCCTATGGTATCAAACCCAGTAGCAAACCCTTATGGTTTATGGTATGGTATCAAACCCAGCAAACCCTTATGGTAGCAAACCCAGCAAACCCTTATGGTATGGTATCAAACCCAGTATCAAACCCTATGGTATCGAACGGACTAAAGTCATCCTATCCTATGGTGTATAATAGAACGTCCCTCCTCATAGGTAGCGAACGTCCATCCCTTCAAATCTAAAATGAGTAATCGAGTTTCTAACATCAAATTATTAATAAGAAGCTGAGCCCCGGAAAAAAGAATAGAGGAGAAAACCAAAATGGAAGAAGACCAACCACAACTGGCACACAAATAGGGAACTCTTAACCAACCCTCCCCGCTGAACACGTCCATATGATCCACTGACATATGTTAAGAAACTCACCCCAAATTACCTGGTGTATAATAGAACGGACAAAAGCCTACGGTATAGAACGGACTAAAGTCATCCTATCCTCATAGGTAGCTGGTATGGTAGGTAGCTCATAGGTAGAATAGGTCCAAACCCTTCAAATCTAAAATGAGTAATCGAGTCAAATATTCTGATGTTTATGCAAGATGCTAAATCTCGAATCTTCATTCTAGACCTATATATGTTAATTGATACCTACTAATACTATATAAGTATGGACATGCAATACAAGAGTAGTCCCACAAATGCAATACAACATACATCCCTTCTTTAGGAAATGCAATACAGATATAATTAGGTACATAATTCAATCCCAAGGAATGAAGATAGGTCTAATATGGTGCCTTATCGAGTACGGATAGGAGTCAAATTCAGCTCATTCACTAATATACGTTATCAGGACTGACTAATTGTTTGATCCCTTCAACGCATATTCAGACAAGGCTTTTGCATTGGGAGTTACGGGGTGCCTGCCCGCCACTTATATATTAATAGGCACTCCGATACCCTCACGATATTGGTACTTTCTCTTCCAAAAAGTAATATATGTGAAAAAATGGGATGATGGGATAGGACGAGTAAACGATAAAGGATTTGGGGGTCCGAGTAAGTGGATCGAGGGTGCGAGAGAGACCACACACAGGTTTAACCTGAGCCCGCATTATTATTTACTAGAGCTCTTTGTCTAATCTAAATATATTGCTTTCCGCAGTTCCTTTTCCTTTTTCAAAGAGGATGTCCAATATTCGTGCTACCTGGTCCCTTAACTCAGAAAGATGATTCTGCTGATCGTTATCGTGGTTTTTCCTCCAGCCCCAAAAAGTACCCAACCAATTTGATTACTACTTAATAACAAAAGTGGGGATTGAGTTTTTCAACACCAGGCTCGTGTAAAGCAAGTCGATAATAAAAAGAACTCATATATAATTATTGAGGTAGGGAGTGGCGAATAGCGGATTCTTCTCGTCGGTCATAGTAGTTGGAAGGAGCAAGTGAGGGAAGTGAAAATGAAAGTAGAAACCTATTCCATCTATTATATAAGTCTTTCTTTTCGTTTAGTACGAGATGACTTTAGGCTTCACGGTTGCCGCTTCACGAGATGATCCGTCTCTTTCATTTGGTAAAGTCTCAGAGGCTGGATAGGGATCATAGGAAGGCTACTTGGCTTCTTTTGTTTTTTCACGAGGCAGGTGAGAAGTCTCCCTAAGGATGCGTGGTTCCTTTGGATGTCTTGTTATCACCAGACTGAAGTGAGAATATCCATCTCAATTGGCATTTCCGAAGCTTAGCCATTTTCATTAAGTCCGCTCGCGTAAAGCAACTATATAGCTCGCCTATTCCCTGCTCGTGGAAATTAACCGTGATCAGTCTTTTATCAAACCGACCTCTTATAAATCCTTTAGCCAGAAACTCGCTATATCAGCTGTTGTGATTCAGAATGGCCACATGAGCATCCCCTGATGGAATGGAGGGCTCTCCATCTCCGTACTAGTCATGACTCGAGAGCGAGCGGAATGGAATACTTTACGCGAACTGGTTTCAGTCAATTGCCACAATTGCTAGATCTTGCTTTTCTTGCTCTACTGTTGTACTATTAAAGTATGGAAGAAGAACTAACTGGACTTAGACGGCAACAATACTTCAACAATGTTGATTATTCCTGACTTCGATTCTATCGGTTATGAGCTTGCTTTTTCTTTCTTACCTAAAGTTGGTAGAAGAGAGAGAGGTATGTTTCCCTTGGTCCATCATTGTAGTTTAGGAGCACTCCTCTACTATAGAGCGTTAGCGCCCAAGCAAAGCTATACCTCTTGTTTGTCTCGCTGCTCCACCAGAAAGTCTCGTTCTTGAAAAGCAAATCCTACCTCATCAAGCCGAAGAGTAGTTTCTGCTTTCTTTGTTTACGAAGACATGACAAGTGCTAGGAGCAAACCCCATATAGGCTGTGCGTACTTCATCAAGAAAGATCCGCACTGGCGTCTCGCAGCCCGAGCGAGAAAGTCTAGTTCAATCGTATCGTACTGATTCAATGAATCTGTCTTTTCAAGCATTTCATTTAGGAGTCTTTCTTTTCTTGCAGGCTTCATCAACTACTAAAAAAGGTTAATAGGGCAAGTTGGAATGAATCAATAATCAGGAATCCGATGGCTATGATTCCAGAGAAAGCTGGCTGGCTCATCTTTGATTCGAGAGTCGCAATTTAGATGTGAAATAGTGGAAATCACTTCAACCAATGAGAAGAGAGAAAAAAAGGCAATCTCTACCTCCTGCCTTCAGTTATCTGCTCTGCCTTGCTTGACTTTTCCTGCCTTCAGTTAGAGCCCACGCATTCAAGCCTAGAATAAGGAAGGCCTAAGAAGAGGGAACTCCGATAGCGGACTCCCATGCTTATATAATATGATCAATTGCACGATGATTAATCCGGGAAAGACAATGACTACTTTCACCGAGGTAGATTAAGCGGGCTTTCAAGTTAACAGAAAGCACTTCAGAGTCCCTCCTTCTGTCAGCTATTCATTGGAATGAAGACAAATATAAAGTCTAATATATTAATATAGGTTAGGTTATTATTATCAAACCGGTTCTTTGATTGAAGAATATCATCTTCTGCTTCACACTCTTTTAGCTATAGATAGGCGAGAAAGAATATGAATAGTCAAGCTCCTAAGGCAAGAAAGAGGGATTTGAAAGATATGCTTACATCTCAGAACTTCAAAACGGAAACAATTGTGTGACCTTGTGCCATTAAACACGCTTGCATTTGAACGCTTCACCAATCAATTTGGAAGTCAGTTCTTATTTAGCATAAAATTGAACCTCAGACCTGTCAATTTCTTTGGACCCAAATCCATTCCCTCTAGCCTTACCCGACTAACACCCGGCAAAGATCTCATAGTCGGGTTCGACTCGTTAATGTACTTTTAAGCCTTTTTCCCCAACCTAGTATTTCCATACTCCCTACATGAGTCAAATATCCTCAACCACATTGGCCTAAACAAATGCGGAAGAATCTGGCATTTTTTCAACAAAGAAGTACAAAAAGAAGGGCAATTCCCATTACCAGCGAAACCATGCTTGCTAAACAAATCAATCATACACTCATAATGCTCCCGGTAGTTAATAGTTGCGTCGTAATACCATAATATTCACTCATCGAGTTAAAGTATCTTTTACCTAGATTCCCAAAATCCTTCTGCAAGCTAGCAAGGCACCAATAAATGAACCATTATCGGCCTTTATTTATCTCTTGCGCATTTCCTCGAATAACTCGAGTGCGTACTCCCCCGTAAACACAACCCAAAATCACAGAGTTCCATAGAATAAAATCATGTGATTCCCTTTCTTCCCCTAATCGAGTAATAGCCTATCTTATTTCGTCAGGAAGAGACAAGTTCATCTACGGCGTGGGCTGTAGACATATTTTACATCTTCGTTGGCATTTCAGTTGGTCTTCAAGAAAGGGAAGATGGCATGAAAGCGGGCAGCCAAACAAGAAATTCAATAAGTAAGGGCAATCCGCTCGCTTCCTGCTCGTGGAAAGTCTTCTATCTACATCATTTTCCACTCGATCGTTCAAAGACACCCTGCTCCTTAATTCAATATATATTCTACTCCACCTGAGTGGATTTGGAATCCGATGCATTTCAAACAACTTTCTCTGTAAATTGTATGACTATGCAGATTGCTTGAACTGCCTAATCTCAAGTGAAAGAAATGATAGAATGAAACCACGTATGAACTCCTCCATGTGCTCTCTTTCTCCGGATGCCTGCCAAGAAAGAATTGTTATGGATACCGAAAACCAAAAGAAGAAAGCACTAACTAGGTTACGAGTGACTCCCGGAAAAGTACAAACTAGCACATCCCCCGAGCTTATATTTGTGAGAGTTTTCCCTGAAGATAGCTTCAGTTCAACTCGACCTCTTCCACGTAGCAGTGCTGATATAAGGACGGCTCGCTTGAGAACTCTACCTTCTTTCAGAGAATATTAAATAAGGGGTGAGTAAGCGGTCAAGTGCTTGACCCGAGAAAGATGAATTTTAGGCGACTAAGTGAATGGGAATCCGATAGTTTGACCAAGAGTAGTAAGAGGGAATTCGCTAGAGCTCCTTATATCGGCTATCTTTCCGGAAAAGATCCAGATTCAAAGTGAAGCAATCCTAACTAGACATTTTGAGGGGCTTGTCTTGATCTTTCTATTGCATACCCTTGTTGAGCTAAACAGAACGGAATTTGGGTTCAGCAAATCCGCTGTTGGGGCCGGCGCCTTCTTCAAGTACCTGAAAATCCTGGTTGCTGCAGGTTGATTACGGATCATGCATATACTGGCGAACAAGACTAAGAGCATAACGGATATCTGGACGGGTATGGGCCAAGTAGATCAACTTAGCAACGAGGCCTTGGGAATTCCCCTTATCCACTGTCCCTCCTGTGCTCGAAGTTTCACACTTGCATCCAGAGGTCTATCAATAGGTCTACAACCCAACATCCCTGTCTCTGCAAAGTTTCACTCTGAGATAGAAAAAGAAGTATTATAAAAAGGGGAAGATCGGGCAACCTCAATACCGATCGTAGCTGGCCCAAATCCTTCACTTCAAATTCCATAGGGGTACTATAAGTGGGCTTTCAGACTGATTATCTCAGGCAAATTTCAGTAGTCTCATTACATGGAATGACAATATCATATACATACACAATGAAAAATGTAGACAATGAAGGCAATGTTCACGTATAGGCCTACTAAAGAACGTATGGTCTGCATGAGCCCTATTAAGATTAATAAGGAATCTCCCTGCTTTCCCAGTATATAGTAAAGCGATGCCCGAACTTCTTCATTCCAAATTGAAGAAGCTTTCAACCCACATTCTAACTTGCATACCTGGACTCTTTGCTTTCGTCATTTGCAAAGCGGGGGGAATAGCCATCTTCTTCCAATTCTCCATTACAGAAGGAATTCTTGACATCCGCAACTCCGCTGCAAAAGATATCAATGTTCTAACTGTGCTCATTTTAGCCGCAGGAGCCAAGTATCCACAAGCGATTAGGCATAGCATTAGGATCATCCATCCTACTCCTACTTGCCTTTCACCCAAAGATGCTTGGCTTACCCATGTCCCAATTTTTCTTAGCTTTGCAGCCCCTACGTATAAAGAAGCCTATCACCTCTTGACAAATAATAGAACTTACTTAGAACTAGCTTTCTGAAGCGCAAGGTCCCCTCCTTAGTTAAGAAATAGATCAAAGAATGCTTTCCCGCGGAATTCAAGGTATAAAACGGGGACCGAAGAAGGGGCTTAAGAGCAAGAGCTGGAAAAAGTACTATCTGGCAAGGAAAGAGAAGCAGAAGCAGATGAAATTGCTTTTCTGACTCCAGTACCAGCTTTGAGCGGATTCTTCTTAAGGAAGAAAACTCACCAAGACAAGACGGAGACCGAAAGAAAGACAGCTATCAAGGAAAGCCCATCCAAGGGCCTACGAGAAATGGCTGGGCTTCTGCTCCAGATTCTAGTCCTGCCTTACTTACTTAATAGGGGCTTTCAACCCTCTTCTGGGGCATGACATAGACGTTGACGAGGGAATAAGCCAATTTGCCAGATTGAGCCATTTTTCATTCTTTTAATAACCGTAGCTGTAGCGAGCGAGGGCATTGACGTTAAGCGTTCTTTCAGCTTGATTCGATCATACAGGAGATCGGGGTCTCACTACCAGTGGGGGCTTACCTAATAGACTTTGAAACCTCGCCTTCCCTTTCGATGTACTTTCTGGCAGTGTAGTAAATACCAATGAAGAGTCTTATCGAATAAGCTTGAATTGTCACTACGGGAAAGGATCAGGAGCTGAACCCAAGAAAGAGGTCATAGAGCAGTCGACTATAAGTATAAGACTTATGGAGAAGTCTTTAGTAGGGGAGAAAGATGGAAGAATTTCTCTTCTTTTCAGAAAGTAGCATTAATCGACAATACAGAACATAAGTATAGCCCAAGTAGCTGCTTTCCCCCGAAGCTACTAAGCAAGCCAGTCAATTATTAGTCAATAGGAAGAGGGCTTGAGGGTCCTTGTCAAGGGGAAAGGTCGGTTTCCGAGCATAGATAGCTCCTGATAGTACTGGTAGTGATAGTAGTAGTAGAATAGCTGTTACGAAGATAGCCGAACAAACAAATAGAGGTAGTTTATGTAGTGTCATTCCTGGCTTTCGCATGTTTAGAACTGTAGTAAGAAACTGAATCGCACCTAGCATTGATGAGATACCTGCTAGGTGTAGACTAAAGATAGTTAGGTCTACTGATCTACCAGAGTCACTTTTGAGTACTGATAGTGGTGGGTAAACTGTCCATCCTGTTCCTGCTCCTTGCTCTACAAATGCACTAGCAAGTAGTAGAATTAGTGATGTAGGTAGTAGCCAGAATGAAATGTTGTGAAGTCGTGGGAAAGCCATATCTGGTGCTCCAACCATTACAGGTACTAGGTAGTTTCCAAATCTACTTACCATAGCAGGCATACGACTTTCTCTACTGTTTCTAATAGAGGAGCTAGACTATATCTTCATCCGGATGTCTCGCGTGCCCATGATTCTGCTACAACTTTGTCCAGCCACTGGAGATATGAATAGCCGATAGAATTCGGAGTGGTTTACCTCTTTCTTTGTTTGCCTCAGCTCTGACTGGTGTTAGGATCGCGGGGTATCGCCAGGTTCCAGGTCTTTGAAAAGATGAATTGAATGAAAGCCAAACTCCGTAATATCACATTCCTATGCTTTGGCCGGTGACATGACAATGCGAATAGCTTTCGCTGTTAGGTGCAAATGCTACAGGGGAATCCGTGTCAACAGCTTAAGAAAGCCTAGGCACCTATAATAAGTATCTGTGGCTGGAACTGCTTTGCGATCTCAGCTAGTCCAAAAGGGAGTGTAAAATGAGGGGCCTACTAGTCAATAAGTAGCTTTTCCTTCTTGCCTTGGAAGAACTGTCCAAAGAAGAAGTCCGGGATTGCATCTATCCTTCCAACTGAGCCAACTCAAGCTGGCGCTGGCTTTTCTGTTCCCGAGTTTGGAACCACCTACCTATTAAAGAAACCTATGCCTTCTATTCCAAACGCTAGCCTAAATTCCCTCTTTCGTGCCATATTCTTCTTTTTCATTTTCTGCAGGAGAAGAAATAGCTGTCTAACCTGCTGAGCTAACCAGTACTGGGCAAACTTCCGGATGCAGTACCTAACGTTCCAACTGGCTCGGGTGCAAGGGATTGTTCTAGTTCGGCTGCAACAGCTAACTACCCAACACAACTAACTACTACTGCCCAAGACTCAACTATCCCGGCTGCAGGACAAGACTCAAGAAGTCCGGGTCCATTTTCCCTCCTATTATGTAAGCCTGGGGAAGGTTAATAAATAAGCCAACAGTCCAATCTAAAGCTTTGTAGGAGTTTTGTTACTTACAGCTTTCTTTGTAGGCTATTTTGACTAGTACTTTTTCTTGCCCTCTTATTTAATATTCTCTGGAACAACCTCAATCTCATATATTCTATTTCGACTAAGTTGAAGTGGCAGACGAGTCGAAGAAGCATGTAGCCGGGACCTCACGAGGCTAGTCGTTCCAACTGTCCAAACAGAGCCAACTGAGCTAACAATATGTTCCAACAGAGGTGTATTTTGAAAACTAGATTTCGTTTTCCCAGCTTACCGGTTGGGCAACCACCCTAGCCGGTAGTAGAACGTCGATTAGTCAGCTGGCCCCCAAAAGCAAACACCAGAGTGGATGGAGTCAGAGGAGAGAGTTGTTCACTAGACACATCTTCTTTTCAAAAGAAACCGGAGAAAAGACTGGCTGGCATGTTTGAGCTTACTTACTGTAGACTTTCCGACTTTTTTTATAGAAGGTTCCAAATAATGTAGGAATAACTTTGACCACAGCTAATAGAACACAAGCTCAGGAGAGAAATGCCACTTATATATTAATAGGGGGTTGGATGCAAGGAAAGTGGCCCCAGGAAGAGAGAGGAAAACGAAGCTCCTGTAGAAGAAATTGGATCCAAGACACCTCAGCCGTGACTAGCGCAAGACTCCGATACTAAGCTTCAGTAGTAGAATAAGAAATATGAGGACGCCTCATAGGAAAAGTATAGAAGCTTGGGGAATAACTGTGAACTTACTGGTAATCCAACTTGTGAACTCACTTTTGTGCTGTATTCAACAGTGTTGAGTGTTACGAAGTTCTATGTAATATTGTGTCTGGTATGCAATGCACTCCTGGGTGCTTTCCTTTATTCATCAGGAGAATGTTTCACAGTTATCAGCCGCGGGACTACTAATGCCAAGCTGGGACAACTACTACAGGTGGTGTTTATTCCGAGCCCTGTGAGCCTGGAATCGGTGACTTAATTCCTGCTTGAATCGGTGAATTAACAAGCTTTCGAAAACCAGTAGACAAATATCCAATTATATAAGTTGGGGCGATTGAGTTGAAAACAGGAAGACCATCAGTGAACAGTTCAAAAGTGGAATTTTGAGATGTCAGTTCACCAGCCTATAGGAAATTGCTTATGCCTCTCATCAAATAGCATGCACTAACTAGACTCTTCTCTTTCTCAATTTCACCAAGGAAGAAGAGAGTACTCTGTATATAGTTTGCTGCTCTAGCATTTCTTTCTGATAGAGTTGCGACCTGGGCCCTTTTCAATTACTAATTTATTCGTCCATAGCTTGTTCACTTGCTTGTTTACTTGATGCCAATCAGTTGTGTACTTGCTTGTTTGATACCTTACCTTGGTACTGTCCCGTACCAGTGCGGTGACGTATCTGCTTGGTCTAGCAAGGAAAAGTAGGGCAAATAGTCAAAGTCAAGGTAGGCCACCCGGGAGACAGCTACAGGAAAAGAAGAAAGCTAAGCAATGTGTTTTGATCCGGGTGCATATTAGAACGTGGCAATTGAAGCTGAAGCTTCATAGGTGCTGATTAGAGATGCCCATTTGCAGTCTCTGGTACCGACAGAATGCTTGTTGGTAGCTAAATGACCTATCTGTCCAAGCCGTAGCCTAGGTCTTCCAACGAAAATCTCGAAGCAAAAAGTGCTGCTTTCGTGATAAGCCTGAAAAAGTTTCAGCATGCCCCTAGCTTATTATTTCATTCAGGGACACCAAGCAGGAAAGGATAGGGCTAGTAGTCAAGCCAAGCACCGGACCTGCTCCCAATAGATAGATAGGCTTTGTAAGCATTCCCAGGGCAAGCAGGAAAGAAAGGATAGGCTTATTGGCATAGGCGAGCATTCCCAGATAGGCTTTGTCAGGTCAAGCATGCCCATATGCCGGAGGAAAGACTTCTTTGCCTTCATCAAGCATTTAATAGAAATGCCACTTATATATTAATAGGGAGAAAGCGAATGCGCTCTTATTGGAGTGGAAAGCTTGAAATAGAAGATAGAGCTCTGCCCTAGATATATTATTTAGAAATTAGTTCTCTTTCGTACCCATTCACATGGAGTAGTAGCGCTTGCGGCGCAGAAAGAGCTTAAGACCTCTGGTGCGATCGTATATATAAGAGAAGGGCTGCATAACGGAGTGATCCTCATTCACTAACTCAAAATATCTTAAGAAATCAAAGAAGTCAGAAAAGTCGCTTACTTACTTAATAGGGGGGCATGAAGGAATAAGAGTACCGATTTCTGACTTAATCACACCGCTTGGCTTGGAACACTAGATTGGACCGAAACCTCATAAACTTCCGGGGGTAGAGGCAAAAGCTTCAAGCATTTCAAAAGAAGCTGCTCCTTCGGTTCCGGTTTAAGTGAACAGATCGGTACTTTACGCGCTGTTAATAGTTCTCATTCTACTTACCGTTCTGTTAGCCGGTAGAGTATGAACTGAGATCGATGGCATTGGGCAGGTGAACCTGGCTACACAACCACTCTTACTCTAGCGGAGGATCTAGTTCCGCACCAATCTGCTTATATAAATAAATAGCGTACCCCTATGGAGAAAGGAAATAAAGAACTCTTTCAAACCACTCCTCTTAAACTCTTCAAAACCCTATAGCTCTAAATTCATTGG
>JBBMJZ010000082.1:2636534-2737826 GCA_037833815.1 Zingiber zerumbet | reverse complement strand
ATACGGGTGCAGGCGATCCAGTGGGAAAGCTAAGGGTTGCAATCCTGAGGCAAACCATTCATCTACTTTCTGTGGCATAGCTCTTATCTCTTTGACCTGAGACTGGCATTTGTCTTTCCTAGGGATGAGACAAAGTCTGAAAGGGATGGAGCTTTCACTGTGCATCAATAAGAAGGAATAGCAGGTTCACGGGTTGAGGAGCTAATGTTGAAGAAAGGCCTTCGGGTTCCTCGAAGTTCATTCAAAGCTTGAAATTGGGGCAGTTGGAAAGATTGAATCTTTTTGCTCTAATAGAGTTGACGGAATCTTGCTGCTTGGTTCACCTAAACTTGCATTTCGTGTTGCAGCCCCAGGTGTAATACCTACATCATCTGTTTGAACGTATCCTATATACCCGCATGAGATCAGTGGTGCAAGACCCTCGGTCCTAAGTCACGGCTAAAAAACCTAACTGGATCTTGAGCTATAGATTGGGTCGTTATGGGCCAACTACTATATGAAAAAAGTTCTGCTGTAACCTCCCCTTAGCTAGTATAAGCACACGTGCCCTCCCGATCTGTCCTTCAATAGAGGTCCCTATAATCCCGGTCTAGCCCATTCGTGATGAGATGAGGAATGTACTGACTCTTAAGATGAGAACTTGTTTTCTTTGTCTATGCCGAGAAGAGAACGATCATCGCGATGCGCACAGGAATTCTAATCAAATTAGTCAAGATCAATAGTCAGAATAAGCCGATTCAATCAATTCCCCATTACTGAGACAAAGGATCGAACGAACTCCTATGAGACAAAGCGCCCAATCCCATCCCTGAGACAGAAAACGGGTAGCACACAAAAAGAAAGAGCGCAGTGAATCAAATCAGGCGAAACCTACATAAGTGCAAGTCTACCCTAATGATACTGGACCGATCCACTCCATGCACGATGGAATTACCTCATCCGATCAAAACGCCAGAAAGAGGCTTAGCCCGTTAATGAAAGAAAAGACCAACCTGGGAATGAGCACAGATCCACCAACAACCATAGTGAAAGTCTGAGCTTTATTTAATTATGCCAGAAAATTAAGTACGCAGCAAAGCTCTACGGAATACCAATCGTGCCCAGAAGAATTGACTTCTCGAAACAAGAGAGATATAAGAGCTAGGAAGACCTACGGCCAACTTCCTTATCAGCGGTGAATACGACTTCTTTCCCAATAACTAGAGCATTCTAATATATAAGATATTGAACTGAACGCACCAATTCCTATCTTCGGATTTACGAACAAAACAAAAGCTTCGCAGTGAAACATGAAGCACATCAGCCCATTCTTTCCCATTTGGATTGTCTTAGTCCCTCACGGGGGGTTACCCATGATGCGTATACCAAGGAGCTCGAATTTTGACCAACCTACTGGAGTGCCAACCATTTTCTGTCTGCTTTCTTTTCTTGTTCAATTGAACTTGGTATCATCCAGAGAGGCAGCAAAATCTAGTATAGATTCTTTCTAGCCCTAGGGGGCCTATTTGCCATTATTCAATAACACGCAACATAGAACCTGGTGCTTTCATTCTTCCTAGGCGAGTATAGATTGGTAGGAAGAAGGTCAATTCAATAAGTAGAGGGGTTTGGGTACTATTTCCCAGTAGAATTTCACTATCACATTCATGAGGACTCGATTTCTCTTATGAGATGACTTGGCCTATTCACATTGAATTTCCTTTTGAAATGGTTAGAAACACTTGAAATACCATAAGAATTGACTGGAAATATGGATGTTCGATGCTGGAAAGATGACAGGATAGGATGTCCGGCGATAGGTAGGAGATTGAGACAAAGTGAAGCAAAGACCCTCCTCCTCCATATTGTCAAATCCATGCACTTTCGGGAAAGGAGAGAGTTGCTTGGCCTAATAAGAAAACAAATGAACACCACCTCTCCTTCCCAAAACGAATACTTGACTCAATGGGAATTGCATAATTGATTTGACGTACTACTCCCTAAACAAAGATTGCCCTTCCCCTATTTACCGCTCTCCTTATCCACCAGGGTACCAAATCCCACCATTTTATATGTTTGATGGGGGAGGTTGCCCTAAACTAAAAGACACTTATCTCATTTCATTACCGATTGCCGGGACACTGCCACAAAATGGGTCTTTGCCATTGAGACAATTTCCCCTTTCCCTCGACGGTCCTGCCTACGAGTGGTATGACAATCTCAGGCCCGGGTCCATATCAAGCTGGAAACAAATGCAAAGGGCTTAGGCAAGCACTCGGGTCAGCGGATCAGCTTAAGAAAGCAAATCAAACTCAAATGTCTTCAAGCTCCCTTCGCCTTTTCGGCTCAGCTCTTCAAATACTGCTGATGGTTTTTTAGGCGACTATCGTCTCACCTTATCCACGATAATCCTTCGCCAAATAAAAAGGCTGATAAGAAAGTGTTAAAGACAGCAAAAAAAAGTAATCAAAGTATAGCCGGTCGAGTACCACATAAGGATAAAAAGGGCTTCCTCTCAAAGCGAACAATCCAACGACTTCCCCCCCTTTTTTTTCGCTTTTTCCGGCCCTTTGGCTAGTAAGTTTTCTTTGACTGGCATTTTGCCAGAAAGATTCCCATGATCCCTTCACTTCACCAGAGGGGAGTCATCCTACACACGTAAACCAAGGATCGATTGATTAAATGCACTCGAAAAAACCATTTGACACTTAAGCGAGTGGTTAGCTGGCCCGTTTCAAGAGAGTCAGATTTAAAATAGCCAGATAAGAAAGGATCAGGTACAATCAGACGATCATCCTCGTTTTGTCTTTTCCGATAGGCTTCAGCAAGCGAAGGTCTTCCAATTTTGTATTTAGCCTTAAAAGTGACTTTGACTGACGTCAACTCCAACCATCGTCAGAAGAGAGAGCTTCGATCTCTTTCCGTCATCCCAGAGGAAATAATCTTAGAAACCTGGGCTAGACAAAACAAAGGTACTCCGAAGACTAGCTAATGACAGAGTAACTAATCTTAATTGGAAAGCGATTCCGTCTACATAGACGGCTAAAAACGGGCACTTCAAACAAAGTAGACTACTCATTAGAGTCTGATTAGGGGGTGAAAGCAAGATCCGAAAGGAAAGAGCTCTGTACTCGAGGCTGAGAAACCAATGAAATAGGTTGTCCCTAAAGCAGAAGTGAAATAAAGAAGCGGGGTCAAAAGATCATGTGCAAGAGCAGCTAGGAACAGTGCCCTCAGGCTTTCTTCGGAATAAGATAGATCAGAAGCAGCAACTTTCTTTGTCTGTACATCTCAAAATTCCATACTCCTTATCTTTTTTTTTGACTCTTGGCCTGGCTTTGACGGTTCAGCGAAAATCGTTGGTGGGTCTGCTCGAGTTCTTATTCCAGTGGGTGGGTCCACTATCCTACAGTTTTCAAATAGCAAAAATCAGTTCCTTCAGCTTCAAGCGAAAGCATGTGAAGACTTTTCGGCCAAATTTCTCACTGAAGCAAATCGGTATATCTGATAGCCTTAGATACATTCGTTAAGCAATTGTTTGTTGGGCTTTATGCCAAAGTACCTCGATTCAGTGGAGTAGGTTCCGTTGGGCATTCATTCTGGGCAGAAAGATAGACTGAGCTACAACTTCCTATGGAAGTTGCTTCTTGGAATGCCGTCGTTCAAGCGCAGGCTGACCACTGATTCAATCTTCAAAGCAAAAGCCACATCTTGCTACTAGAAAACCGAAGGAGCACACAAAGCAAACGAAGGGACTAACCAACGAATCAAGCGGAAGACATGTTTGATCCACTCTACGAACTGAAAGCGAAATCTTGCAAAACAACCACGCCCGGATCCGCAAGAATGGCTATGTAGGTAAGGGGATCCGCGCTATGATCGCTTTGAGTTCTGCTCGAAGGAATAGGAATGATTCTTAGGAGTTTGAAGTAAAGGCGAGGGAGGAGGAGTCCTCCGATCACTGAATTTTCTTTATTAAACCTCGGCCGTATATTCTTGACGTCCTTACCAAAACATCCTTACCCAAGGGTTATTTTAGCACCAAATTGTTTTCTTGATCTCAAAAAGTTTAGATTGCTCAGGGCCGAGGAAATTAAATTGATGGAACCAGTACCAGTAGGTATTGATCTAAGCTTAGAACGGGGGTAGCCTACGAGCGAAGAACTTCCAGGGATCGAAGAACATCCTGAGCATAGGCTCGTAAGAGGGAAATGAATAGATGAGCTCCCCTTGCCTTGAAAGAAGCTAGCCGGTAGAAGCCATCCGTGAGCAAGAGAAGAGAAGAAGGAACAAGTGCAGGAGTGGTTGGTCACCTAGGAAAGAAATAGAATCTCTTTCTCTATATTACCCCGAAACGAATATCTAATATCTACCTTTAGCGCATATTTCCTGCTTTGAAGAAAGGAAGCGAACAACCACCTTTTCTTGCCAGATTGATGAAGGCATCTTCCTTAACGTAAGAAAGGATAGTGAATCTCGCACTTCCGGAAAGATGATACGGAAATTCATTCCGAGCTATGAAAAGGAAGTTCATTCCCGGCTAGGTTCTTCAAGAAAGAGAGCTAGGCCCAGGAGAGGAGATTCAGCTTCAATCGGAGATTTCCGCTGTTCAAGCTATCTCATCAGGTAATTCAGCAGTCGGGGATTCCGCTATAGCCTTAGGAATAGGGTACGAATCGGCTCTTCATGTTCACAAATGGAGGATTCTAAACCTTTATATTTTTAATGTAAAACCTGCAAACAACTCCTTCTCTTCCTTAGTGGCACAAGCCCTTTTGCTTGAAGCTCTAGCCCTTAATGAATGCCCTATTAGCCCTTCTAGCCTGTTGGAAAGCTTAATTAAGAAAATAGAGTGGCCGAGCCGGGAGGATTTTCTTATCTTTTAATTTAAAGACATCCATGCGGGTTGAAAGAAGAAGGGCAGCTTTCAAGATTTCACTGGAAAAGCTTGTTGTCGGACTATCTGCAGCTAATTCATCCGCATCTGTTGTAGGAAGGACTGCTATTGCATCTTTTATCGGACGGGCTACTTCTTTCTTTGAGAGATGGGAATGCCTAGTCAGTGCCCGTGGGATTTCCCTTCTGAGATGGAGGTTCTGGCCTTGGTCTCTGTGAAAGGTCCTATTGCTTATATAGATTCCTATTATACCTATTTCAAGGCCTGCTCCATATCCCCTTTGCTCTCTAAAGGCGAAGAGCTTGGTAATGGAACCCCACCCTTTTGGGTTGTGATAATAGAATACCTCAACATCGGAACATCCATTTTTAGAACTCATTTCCGCAGGATAAAGTCTCAGTAGAATTTCTTACCTGGGATTTGAGTCTAGCTTTTGGCCGCTAGACAAGCTTTCCTCCTCTCAATTGTCCCATCCGGAAAGTCCACGTACTTAAAGGTAAAGACCCACCCTTCACTCTCTTGCCTGCTGGTAAATCAGTCAATGTCCATGTGTGGTTGACACGCATAGCTGCCATCTCGTCCTCTCCGCCAAGCAGAATGACTCAAGGTCTCATGATAGGAACGGGTAAGACTTACACTCGAAAGAGCAATTATATTATTTGGGGTTAGGCAAGTAAGCGCGGAATTTCTACTATAGTCTTATGATTCTTGTATAATAATAATATATATCTATATATGATGATAATCCAAAGATGAATAGAAAACAGCCTCAGGAAAAACCTCCTTCTTTGTTCGGGTTCTCCCTCCGACAGCGGCCAAGAAAGAGACTCTGATAGCAAGCCTCTCCCAAATCTCCTCTACAACTCATACGAGCACCCGAAACCTATTGGGGGATAGGGGGAAGGTAGTTACTCGACTGAAAGGGCAAAAGCGGATTCAATAGGAGTGCATTCTATTCTTCCTTTATTTATTCAAAAGCTTCTTTCCCGCGACAATATTTAGACACGTCTGTTAGTTTCCATAGGGCGAAGCGGGACATGTTCGACCTCACGTCTAATCAGCGCCAGGTCGAACGAGCCCCCTAGTTCTTGTTTGAAGACCGGAACATTAGCAACATTAGGATGACTCTTCGGAATACTAAGGCCCCGTAGGAATACTAGCAAATCCAATGTAACATGTATTAAAGGCAAGGGCTATATTTACTCTTTAGCCTGAGAGGGAGAAGTTGGGTGTTTGTTTGTTTACTTACTACTTTCTTTGATGATTAGTTCAAGAAGAATTAGTAGGAATTTTCTCACTAGGAGCTCAGTAGATGAAGTACATCTACTTTGTTTAGAACTGGACCAGATCTATAAGGATCTGTCTTTATCTTCTTTTCCTAATGTGGAAAAGTTCCGTGTGCCTATGATCAAAAGAGCTTTAGCTGAGGGTAGCTATAAACTTTCTCCCTGCCTTTGACTCTTCAAGCTATAGAACCGGGTAGGCTTCGTTGATTGCCTCAACTATAACTGAAAGGGAATGACTTACTAAAGAAAGACAAACTGGAAGGCAAGCTACTCGACCAAGGGAAGAAGATGCTAAGGGATCTGAAGTTAAGATGCTATTAAATAGGGAAAGGGGGTAACCATACCAAACCAGATAGGGAGAGGAGCGAAACGGAAAGGAGCTATTCTGAAACAAGGTTCGATGAGTCCGGGACTGGTAGAGGAAAGAACTAGCGAGACTAAGCGGATCGAAGCGAATAAAACAAAGCTAGCTCGGCTAAGACAGAGAGGAGGTAACCAGCTTTTGAAGCACCGAATAGGGATAGGTACTTGGGTACTAAAGAGATTTCACCTTTAGCAGAGATCAGGGATTCCCAATAAGCGGATAGTTCAGTTCGAAGGGAGTAACTGCTTGCTTAAGCGATCAGCTCACCATCTATAGAAGTCAGGAGAATGGCTAATAGCTGCTCTGCTGCTGCTAGGGCTGTCGGTAAAGTGGTCGAGTCTCTATCAGTGTACCCCCGTAGTCTCCCGAAAGTGCACTAAAAGGGCGGGCTGGGACGGACATCGATCTTCGCTTCTACAAGGCCTGGTCAACTCTAAAATCCCTTTTATCTGCGGGGTGCATCAAGCAGCAAGTTTCTGACCTATTTGAACAAGTTAATTATACCTGCTTTATTTGAGCTTCCTGAGGAACTAAAGCTTAAATTGCAGAAATTTCACCTTGCACTCTGCCACAGGATTCACGCCATATTCTTCCTTCCATTGTTCAGCTGTTAAAGAATATCATGCCTCGGAAGAGGGGAAGAGATTGACTTTACTTATGTTGAGTGCTTGTTATATGCATTTCACCATTTAGCTCATAAGGCTCAAAATGCCACAAATAGTCTATGCGGTTACAAGATAGTGACTGGCCAGCCATCAGATAGGCTTGGGGAGGACTTCTCAGAGTTGTACAAGGATTTCACAGAGGGGTTGAGCAATGTAGAGGAGTTAACTAGGAGGGCTACCATGAAATAAATTCACTCAGGGAAAGGCTGAGACGATAGGCTTTGATTCATCGGTTTTAGGCCTTAGACGAGAGGGCTATAGGCCACTTTCTCTCATAAAGAAATGCACCACTTCTACAGACTGGACTAACAGATGTAATCTCATAGGAAATTTAGCCTTCTCCAACATAGACCATTTCTAATGATAGCAGAATCATTCAAGGCTAAGGCATTGGGCCAAGCAGCAAGAATAAGAACATAGGGCTATGGTGCTATACCCGGAAGAAAGCTCGTACGTAGACCAAATTGACATAAGCTCAGGAAAGGAAAGCAATTCGCCAAGCTAATTGAATAAGTTTTGAGAGTACTTACATTTCAGGTTTCTCATGGATGAACGGACATAGTGGACGGATTGGCCCACAAATAATATAAAGAAGAGGAAGACAAAGGAATGTATCAGTCTCTTAAGCGATAAAATGGAAGTTCAAGAGTCAGTCACTCGCTTATTTATATATTAGATTTTTGACTTTGAACTCTTTCATATAATATTATCCCGCTTTCTCCAATGGCACCCACTGCGTATACTCTTGCTTCAGTGGAAGACTCACTCGCTCAGTTGGTGTAGGTCTTACCTTTCGCTTGGTTAGGCCAGCTAATTCAATTGATCTGGTACCAAGGTGCGAAGCCTTTAAAAGCCCAAACATTCTTCGTTCGTACCTTTTAGCCTCTGTTACCGAAGTGGAAGGATCCGTTGGTAGTTTTCTAGGTATACCCGGATTCGGGTTACCCATGGAACTAGTAATTCCCTTGCGATCTTGTCTTCCTACTATAGAAGGAAGGATCCGTGCGCTGATCCTACTTTCTGACTCGCGGAAACACTTCCCTACTATTCGGCCCCGCATAATTATTTGACTCATGGCGCTTCTTAGCCAAATAAGCAATTTCGTTTTCACTTCCTAGCAAAACTAGATACATAAGGAACCATGCAGTTCGATCTTCTTTTCTTTTTTTAAAGAATTTCTTCATAACAAAATCTAGCAACAAGCTAAGTCAGTCACTTGCGCCTATAAAAAAAGTCAAGTGTCGTTGCTGCGAATCCTGTTGTTTAAGGTCCCAGTCTCAAATCGGATCTAAAAAGTCTGTTATATTAATATAAAGAGATAAGTATTGACTCACTCTTGTATACCATTCCAAATTCAATGAAAGCAAAACGCAGCCTAATATGAGACGTCTACTACTGTTATCACTCGTTGCTCTCGCTTACGCTCGAGTTGCTCCCTGTGGTCGTTCCTCTCCCTCTCCTGAGTAGTCGAGCTATTATACATACCCTCAGAAAATTCCTTATGGTGCGCGCTGCACTTCTATATTTTTCAACTTCTTTCATCACAAACTTTTTGATGAATATACTGAACATCATCACATCCGTGTGCTAAAACATTTGACCCTCTCCCTCAACGGTCGATCCCAGCAACTTATAGTAGTCAAGTTCATGGCAATAGTTATTCAAAACTACGGATATGAAAGATCGTATATATCAGTCGTGAATGGCTCCCTCTAAAGTCAGCAAGATTTAGTCGAACATATATACTAATTTCTAATTTCTCTTTTATTTTATAGTGATTCAAATCAACATATTTTTCTTTAAAAAAGTCGAGTCAAATTATTAATGATGTTGAGAGGTCCCCATCAGCATTTATGGCCCATTTGAATTTTAGCAATTATACTGGTAATAATCTGCTGAGAAAAGGCTACTTATGACTTGATGGGGCCCTGCAGCAACAGGTCGTAAATGGTGTACGGAGAAGATCTTGAAATATTGACGTGACGGCCCTGCCCAAACCGAGCCATCTAAAGATAGCTCGAGCGTTATGGTATGTGAGAGGGCCGAGTGATAACTATAACGACTCCCTTACTTAGTGTTATTAGAACTTTTCTCGCACTACTGTAGTAGTGCACTCTCTCCCTTTACTTTAGAGTAGGATTCCTACTAACTAAGCTAAGGAAGAGCTTTACTTGAACTAAAGATAAAGGCAGTGAAATCGCAGTACTAAAAGAAGACCTTAGCAAGGTCAGGACTGCCTGCCATTGACTACGGAATCTCCGGATACTCTATCTTTAACAGTTGCTCTTTCATCTCCCGACATTGAATCAACCGGTCTTGAATCAGCTGATATCGAGGATAATATGAAGCGGCGCAAAGGAAAAGTTCCTTGCTTCTACGCTTTTGCTGCTCTCTTTGATGCTTACAGTTGTGCTCACGAGCGGAATCCTTGAAATTACTTAAAAGAATGCTACACGGAATAAGCCAAGTCAAGGTTTTGAATCCGGTAGAATAGTTACAGAGGGTACTTATTAACTGGCAAAACAACACTCGGTCACCAACCAACAGAACGGCTGTTCTCGTAGCTCCTATCAAACGAGAGGTGGTCTCATAAATTAATTAATTGTCTTTCTTTTAGTTGCGGTGGAGAATATAGGATATTACATTATGGGACACAAGACCAAGCACTCCTCTTTTAGTGTAATGCCATTTCAAGAGCTTTCCCTCGAACGATAGGAAGACTCCTAGGTTCAGATCAACATCAACCCTTTTCTCGTGATATGATGCTTGATAGCATAAAGAAAAGATTTGACATTAGAACTATAGAAAAAAGAAGGTAAATCATATTCATTAACCCGCTTTACACTTAAATCAGCCTCTATGGTACTTAAGCGGCATATCTCATCGTAGGCCTTGGGGGGTGTGAACTATTCATTTATATTACAATGAGACCCTTTTTCTTTTATTGGATTCAATCTCCCAGAAGGTGATAGGTTTCACTTATGTCTTTTCGATTGTTCTTTATGCGTTACCGTATGGGAAAGAATTAAGTGTGACCCACGGAGAGTTTGAATGTTGGTCTTTATGCTGGAAGGGTTTATCTTATGACTGCAACTATCTTGCTATTGCTGCGAACTGGCCTGAAAAGAATTAGCAAGAACGAATGCAGAAGGCCGAAGGACTTCAATTAGATGCGCTTAGTCCCCCAAGAGCGGATTCTTTGCCCTTGCCAATGGCTCCCTTCGAAAGACAGAAGCTTTCTATATATAATCTAATTCTCAGTATAGTTCGCCACAAGACATGCGCCGAAAGGGGGCTAGCCCATGTGGAAGAAAGAGGGTTTGATTCACTCTTATCTTGAGAAAGAAAGAAGGGTATCGTCAGATAGAGCTCGACTGTAAAGGAGAGGGCCGACTACAAGAGTAGCATAGTTGTAGCATAGTTAGTAGCATAGTTGTAGCATAGTTGGAATGGAGGCAGCGACCATAAGGGAGATTGTAGAGTCAGATAGCTCGAGATACAGATAAGGGGCGGAGAGCTGAACGAAGGGAAGGGGCATCAGGGTATTTCATGAGGCCCAGCCCATCACCGAGCGGCTGGGCAATCTCAATGCTTATCCTCTGGAACTGAATTGAAGGAA
Organism: Zingiber zerumbet; assembly: GCA_037833815.1. Taxonomy (NCBI): domain Eukaryota; kingdom Viridiplantae; phylum Streptophyta; class Magnoliopsida; order Zingiberales; family Zingiberaceae; genus Zingiber; species Zingiber zerumbet. Next base: position 2,727,016 of record JBBMJZ010000082.1, on the reverse strand, counting down.
TCCGATAAGTGAACCCAATAGTGAAATCCTATTTATAGGTAGGGGCGGCTTCTTCTCTAGCCACTTCAGTAGACGATTCTTTAGCATGGCTGCTATTCTTGGAGTTGGCTTGAGAACTACTAGCATTCCTGAACTAACCCTACAGCTCCATCCGGGTGGGCATTCTCCACCGAAAGACTATAAAATCAGTCTAGAGAAGACCTTGATATTAAGTCGATCGCTTCACTTAGCGAAAATCCCCTTAATTGGAGTCTCTACCAAACCCTACAACTTCAGTAGGCCTTGAAGAATCAGTGAAATCAGGACGCCCTCAATTAGCAACTAGTAGGGGGCTACTGAAGACTTATTGTGGAGGGGCAACTTCTTTCAAGTCTTGAAGTTTCTGTTGGTCCAGTAATATTAAGCTTTCTGCTGGTAGAGATTCAGATGTTGGCATTCGGGTTGTTCCGGTTGGCGTCTATATGTGGAGCCCAGTGAAAGCCCCGTATAAGAAAGGATGAATCTGTTCAAGTAGAGCTTAAAGTATGGGGGGTCTTTCTGTGCCAGCCCTCCAATCAGTTCGTTCAGACCACTAAGTTCAGGACTTCCTCCTCCTCATAAGATCGATCTTGACTTTCTTATCTTATGTGATTTGATGCTTCCGGAGTCGCTCCAACGAGAGGAACGGATAGGGATGTTGGTAGAGAAGAAGAAGTGCCTGATTAGTAAGCTTTTGTTGGTCTCGATTCAGAAGCTGCTGTGGAGGGGCCTTATTAAGTGGGGGTCGAGGTTGACTCATAATAGAGGGAGATAAGTCGGGAGAGGAGCGGGGAGAGACGAGACGGGAGAGTAATTCAGAGCACATTAATAAGGAGGGGATTGAAGTGAGGCTAGACTTTCATTAAGGCGAGTTAGTATAGGGAGACGCAAACTCGAAGAGGGGTCCTCTTACTGAATAATGCACGCTCCGCGCCTCAACCCATCTCTATAATAAGATGGTCAGTATGTTCTTTCTATTTGGTGTATTCTTTGATTTGATTTGTATTTCTCTCTGGACGGTGTCCCACCAGGTCTCTCACCCTGCTTTCTCAATGTCTCTTTCCACACTTTAGTGTGCAACTCAAATAAACGATTTGAGGATCAAAACTGGTAGAGATAGGGCCAGTTATATTCTAGCTCCCATAACCTGAATAGGAATAAGCCCTACTACGTCAGTCTATCACGCGGTCTTCAAAAGGCGGAGGAGACGAAAGAGAGAACTAAAGAAATGAATAAGATAAGAGATAACTAAAGAGGAGGGGCGAGAAAGCAGCCTCCGAGCCTTATTGAGTAGGGGAGGGAGAGGAGCCTTATTAGTAGGGTAATTAATAGAGTGGGTTTAGTAGGGTTGTTGCTTTGATTCGGAATTCCGTAAGTCTTTCATCACCGCGAACGCCTATTCGGAAAAAGAGAGGGTTGACCAAAGGGCATATGTAATTATAGAGTCAGTTGGTTCTTTTCGTCTATTGACGTTCCGAAAGTCAAAGATCAGTCTCAATAGTCTTTTTGCAGCTCTCACAAAGTGCGGTAACCCAACTCCATTCTCTATTTCAGTTCTCATTCAGAAAGCCGCCCGTTCCGAACCCCCTTTCTTCTTTAATGCGCCCCGCCTAACGGCCCCCTATTCAATAAATCCGATCGACTTAATATCAAGGGCTTTCTCTACCTCTCAGTACCCCGGGCCTGAATTAGAAGCTCTCCAGTCTTCGAAGAGCCCCATAAGTCTGTTCCCGTAGGTGACCTGATTGGATACATCAATATGGCAGGTGTGAGTCAAGTGTTCCAGAGGGGTCGTCACCAACCCTTTTGTATATCATATCAATTTGATTGATGAGATGAGGCCCGTAGGGCATTCTGGTGACACCCCGGGCAGGAGGTCAAGAAGGTCTTCAAAGAGGTGATGACATAACATCAAATAGTTCTCGCCGATGTGAAGGTAGCTAACCGAATTCGATCTTCAGTATATGGGGTTTCATTACGGATATCCGAGTTCGGGCGACTGAAAGGCTCGACTGTATAGGGCGGAGAGCTCTTTCGACCCGAGCCCATTCCAGATAGACCACTGGAATGATATTTGTTCTATTCTTCTTCATCAACTGTATAATAAGGCGAACTATATAATAAGGGAAAATGAATCTAAGAATCATGAATCCCCTTCCGGCCCCATTAATATACTGAAGAACGATGCGCATCAACATTGAATAAGGGGCGTAGCGCTATCGAATCGTATATTGAAGAAGAGAAAGGGCGCAGCGATGGAAGAAAGAAAGAGCCTTATTGAGTTTAGTAGGGGCGACTAGAAGAACTCGAAGAGGTATGTAATTAGCCTAGGAGAGCGGCATTCGGAAAAAGAGAAGCATTATGAAGTGGGGGATATTGCAGTGGAGGGGCGCATTAATAGTCATTCTTAGGCCTGATTAGCCCTCTTAGTATATGCTTTCGTAGGGGCGGGAGAGTTTAATACGTTGTTAGCAGCCTCCGAGTTCAATACGTCGTTAGGAGAGTCCTCTCGATTCAGAAATAAGTGTACCCGGTTCTTTTCGCCCCTACTATCAGTGGGCCGCACGGACTAATTAATCAGTCGGGGCGAAAGCGACTTCTGAAATAAGTGACATTTGCATTAATATACTTTCGCTGTGACCCACTAGGGAGACTTCAAGAGATCAGGGCAGAAATGATTCTTGGGGCTCTTCCCCTTATTAATATTAAGTTCGATAGTGAGATCGAGACCAGCCAACACTGATTCTTCTCTACCAACATCAACTTCCCTTGACTCAGAATGCTTGACTAATGAGGGCGCGAAGCATTATTATCCTTATTGAGTAGGGGGATGGAGATGGAGACCTTAATATTACTGGAGGAACGGAACCCGGGTAGTTTCTATTCAATGAAAGATACGGGCGACGGGGCTTTTGATTGACTGGTCGAAAGAGGCGATGAAGTGGCTTTCGCCTGACGCTTTGCCGAGGTATGGGTTCCTCCACGGAAATATCCGATAAGAGAGCAGTTCTGTAAAGAAGAAAAGGGACGCATTGAACCTTATTTATACGGGGCGTAATCCGGGGTTATGAGAGATCCGTAACTTCTCTATCCTCTTCGCCTCCTCGAGTTGGAGCTACTCCGGAAGCAGGGGCGTAGCGACTCAGAATATCACTAGGCCTTATGTCGTAGGGGACTTCCCACTCCTAGAATAGAACTCTAAAAGCTGTAGACCCAACTGACTTCTTAATGCGCCCTCTAGAATCGTATCTTAGCAACTAGTGGGGTCCGTCTCAATATGCAGAATAGAAGAACTTATGTTAGGGCCGTAACCCCCGGATAAGTAAGCCGGCCCTACTGGAATGGACCTCAATCAGAGGGGGAAAGAGCAACGCTTTCAGGGGCTATATTAATGGGGTACGAGTTTGCCAACTGAAATATCCGGTTCCGAAGAAAAGCAACAACTACTTGATAATGACGCTTGCCGCTTTGAATCATTCAGAACCCGAACCGGTCCGTAACCGCGGAGCCCCTTCCGCGGGTCGCATTGAAGCTTTAAGTAAGGGCGAGGCCTGCTCAGTAACTATTTTCATTAACATCCCTTTTTTGATTCATCGAGGAAAGGAACATCAAGATACGAAGTGAGATCTTTCACTGCTTATTTTCGTTCATCAGGGCGCCCCCTATTAATTAAGTAACGCTTTCAGTATTGGTTAGGTCTTCATATAGTTACAGGCCCGGACCCTCTTCTTTCACTTAATTGAATGCGACCCTGGTTCCGAATGCCAACTGAACTCAAAGCCCTATCTTTGACCCGCAACTGATTCTGGGCGATGCGTGTCTTTCCGTGCGTTATATCCGCGTTTTGTCATCGATTAAAAAAGGATCTAGAATTGTCTTTTCTGCGGCTTAAAGGCTCTATTTGAGGGCTGCCGGAGGGGAAAGCGAAGACCGTTTGCGGATCGTTTTCCAACATCTAGAACTTACTAATAGGGCTCGACCCCTATAGGTTAAGTCGGGGCGACCGGAAACGGAGAGCAACAAGACCAGAAAGAGAAAGAGCATGGAGGGACTTGATGTTGGCGTCTATCTGTTCCGCCCTACTAAGGAAAGCCCTTCCGATTCCGCAGTGAAAGCATTAATCAGAGTAAGTTCGTCTATTGCAGTTGTTCTCAAATTCTCTTTCAGTCTCGAACTGATAATAATCTAGAGCAGGAGAACCTGCATCAAGAGGGCGCAGCTGAATGAAGAAGAATAGTCCGCCTTCCGAATGCTAACCCCTCCATAGCCCTATCTAATGAATGTGGCCCTAACAACACCTATGATTCAACTCTCTAACCCCTCTCCCCTTGAGCTAACGGTCTTTGCCCATATAGTAAGAAGTCCACTCTCCCTAACCCCACCCCTACTAAATAAGGCTAGATAATGGCGCCCTTACTTCAAGAAAGGCTTTCTCTCTACTCTTCAACCTCTTCATTAATGCTCTCTCCCTCTCCTTGAAGTCGAGCCCCTCTTCTCGTCCCCCTACTATAAGCTCACTTCTTTGCCTTCCTGCCGGTAAAACACTCTTTTGCTGGCCCCGGAAACTAGCCGACTTATTGAATGCGAGAAGAGCAGCCCCAACTTCCTCTTGAGCGTCCTCTCCTTGCCCAAACGTAGCCCTATCATTAACTTGGCCAACAACCGCTCCTTTTAGTAGCCCCAACTGGAGAATCATGAACAACAAACTCGCCGCTCCTAGCCTTATGAAGTCGTCCCTCTTTGACGGTCCAGTGAAGTGGCTCATTCGGTACTCATTTCATAGGGGCTTTCAGAGAACTTCGCTCCGCCGGGTTAAGGAACTATCATACGATAAGCTTTAAGTAGGGGCTTTGACGATTAGACTACTCTTCTACCGCCCTCACGACGTAGCAAACCGCTCCAGCCCTCTCCCAAAGGTCGACCCTTTCAGTCGGAACTAAAGAACCCTATCGAGAAGTATTGCAGTTCAAGAAGGAACGAAAGAAAGCACGGAAGAGTCAGAAAGCAATAGTTCGTCTTTAGCGAGACCCCACTTCATAATGCTTTCAGAGAACAGAAAGAGACTCTTCGAGAGAAGGGGCGATAGCGTCTAGGTTGTCGTAAGTACGGGAGCCCTACGAATGCAGATTCAGAACCCACTGAAAGAATCGGAACCGGAAGAGCAAGAGGTGCGGTAGCGTATTCATTCACTGAAGGCGAAGAGGGTATTGGATCTTCTCCAGAACTCTCTAATAGTCTCTTTATGCTGGTCTCGAATCAGTTCAAACTCAAGCTGTTGAAGCTGATCTCGACCCCGAGAGAGAAGTATTGAAGTTCCTGATCCGGATGTTGGTCTAGATTCAGAAGACCTGGCTCGAAAGTCTATTTCTGTTCCGGTGACTTATAATATCCGGGTGGTCTCGATGAAGAATCAATCACTTCGGATATTGCAGTTACTCCACCTAACCAATACGGAAAGCTAGATAATGACGCCCTTAGAAAGAAGAAGAATCGGAAGTCAAAGCGCCCTCATTAGGAAAGCTCAAAAGGGCAGCTTGATAATTAAGCCCTCTCCCGCCCTTATTACTGAAAGATAGATAATGAGGCCCTATGCTTTCAGCTTTCCCGTAGTACGCCCGCTTTCCCCTCCAACTTCAGTAGGCACTAACCTTTCTTTGTCATTTGGTCTTACCGCGGAGACCCGGATCTCGAATCGACTATTGAAGTGGATCGCAAGAGAAGAAGTGACGGAATCCATATATGATCTTTTCTTCTCTTCGACCCGACTTATTAGGTTAGGTAGCAACTTCACTTACCAACACTAATAAATGGGCCTATTAAAGCCCTCGACCCTGATTTAATGAATCCGTGAGTCCATACCGAATGAAGTCCCTCAATCAGAGAATGATGAACCGTGAGAAGTGACGTTCCGATCGATGAGTCTAGCAAAGCTAACGGAAACGGAGAAATAGCGCTTCCTTCCGCCGTCGTTTTGTCAAGGTTGGGGCTTCTAATAGTAGGGGGTCTTTCCTGAGGGCCTTATTGTTCGGTAGGGGCGACTGGTAAGGGGCGCATTCCATTAGCGGCTGGAAAGTCAAGGGCCTACTCCGTTAGGGCTGCCGGAGGGGTTAAGGTGAAGAGGAGAGCTGAGCTGAGTTTGCTACGAGGGGAGAGGGGCGAGTTAATTCAGAGTCTCCCGAGTGGAATACTAAGTTAGGACCGAGAATGACAACTGCTGAATCGACTTAATAGAAAGGACTCATAATGCTGGAGAACAGAACAGCAATAGACGCATTCCATAGTAGGGGGGTCGAGAGCAGTTCCAACATCAAGAGAAGCTCTCCTTTCCCGCGGTCCTTAAGACTGATTCCATAATGCTAACCTGAGAAAGAAGAAGCCTAACCAATACGGAATAGTTATAATGAAGCCGTTCCTATCGTTCTTTCTGTTGGCATTCGGAAAAGAGCAGCCTGGGAATGATGAACCAGTCTCTTTCAGTGGAGAATGCTTGAGAAGTGAAGGCTCGTTTAGAGTTGAAGACGTCGTTAGGAGAGCAATTAAGAGTCAGGGATAAGACTTTCTGTTCTCTGAAAGCCCCTTCCTGGGGATATGACTCTCAAGGTTTTCTCCTCCACTGCTCCCCTACTAAATAAGGCTTTCAGTACCAGATCCAACTATTCTTAGCAACTATCCGGGTGGTCCCTTTTCGGAAGTGAAAGCGATGGAGGGTCGACTAGTTGGAGAGCTGAAGTTGGAACCGGGGCCCATTCAATATTAAGTGAAGGGGTTGACCAGTAAGAGGGGAAAGCGTATAGGATAGGTTAGCCGGATTGAATAGGTTGGGGGTTAGGTTTCATCAGGCCCTATAGATGAAGTTGGGCTTAATTATCAAGTAGGGGTAAGGGCGGTCAGTTGAAGGTCTTCCCACTGAATTCATTAGGGCTGGTTCTGCTTCTGGAACTTCAATAGTAGGTTCTAGACCAACAACACACTTCTTCATCTGGGGCAACTACTGATTGGAGGCATGATTTGCCCTATTAAGTTACTGATTCTTCTCTAGCATCCCTAGACTATGATAGAGCCTATTTACTATTCCAGTACCCCCCTACTTAGTTGCTAATTGAGGCACTTCTCTATCCCCCTTATTAATATTCAGTCTAGACCAACAGCTCTCCTTTCGAACTTGACTAATGAGGGCGCTTTGCCACTGATAGTAGGGGCGAAAAACCTGGGCCCCTCAAATAAGTGAACTTGATGAAGTGGCTTGAGCTGGACTTATGCATGCCACTGAAGACGGGGTTTCTTCAACTGATTCACTTTCTGCTGCGACTTTATTATGCCCCATGAAACTCGGGTCGGGTCGAAAGGGATCGCAAGACGCTACGGTCAAATGCAACTACTGAGAATAGTTCAGCCAAAGAAATATCCGATTCAAGGGCAACTTACTATGGAGGGGTTAGCATTCTACTAAATAGGTTGTTGTTGGAGCGATTCCGGGCTATTCGGGAGGGCGGTTCTTGAGTTCACTTCACTTCCGAACTTCAATATCCGGCGGTTCCGAGTGCAATATCCGGACTTATGATAATAGGGGTCGACTTAATAGAAAGCTGTTTCCGAGGCGAGGGCCTACTCCGTTAGGGGAGCGGTTTCTTATTCTATTAATTCATATGGATCCCCCCCCCCATACTGAAAGCGGAACGGCTGATAATCCATGTCCGAGGTTAGCCTAACTCGAGGGTCGTTTAGACTTGAAGCCTTATTTAGTAGGGTAGGGCTCCCGGGCTTTCAGTAAGTTGGGCGTACTACGTTAGGTCCGATTCTAGACCAACCTCCACCGATCCAAGAGAGCTACACGCTCCAGAACCGGAAGTTTCTTCTAAAGCTCCCGCCTCTCCTTGCTGTATTATTAATGCGACCCGACCCTTCATCCGTGTAGAATGCTCAATCAGAATCAGAAGAGGAAGTTGTTACGGATCAAGATTCATCAGCTAACTCCGCTCTCCTATACTAAACTAACACTCCGGATTCGAAGCCTGAATTAGAAGCCTTCCCTTCAATCTCTTCCGGAAGCAGATTCATCAGTGAAGGAAGGGTAGCAATCGGCAAGACTAGATGATACCGGAGTGTTGCTTTCTTCCGTGGAGTGAGAAGTTGATGAACAAACGAAAGCGGGACTAAATCATGTGGCCCTGGAGATTCAGCAGTTGGAATGAGGAACCAGTCTCTTTCAGTTACGGATCATTCATCAGATGAACCAGAACCAGAAGAGGAATCGGAAGCCCAATTAATATAGTATGAAAGTTCATCCGTAACCGCCCCGTATAAATAAGGCATCAGGAGACCCAAACCAAGATTCTCAGTTGGCGGAGCCGGCTAACCGATCCTGTACCCTAACCCCTCCTAAGTCAGTCTTAGGCCGCTAACGTGCTAACCAACTAGATTCATTTCCCGCATCATGAATCAGAAGTGAACTAACTCGTTCTATTTAATGCGAGCCTGATCATTCATTAGCGCGGAGCCCTGTTCTTCCATTCCAGTAGTATGAGCCTGTAGTAACCAGAAGCGCTGTAGGGGTTCGATGATTAATGGCCTCCATTATTCTTTTATTTAGCTACTCCACTGCTATCTGGTTCTATAGAATAGTCTCTTTCTCCCGGAAAGAAGTTCCTTCCCGGCTTCCCTTGCCGAAGAGGATATTTCAGTTCTCTACCTCTAAGCGCCGCTTACTAAATAATGCTTGCGACCCCTGATTCAAGCCCTAATTAGTTCTCTGCTTCTTCAATATCATTAGTCGAAAGATCGGGTTGACCAGCCAGTAGTTTCTATTGGGATTTCCTTCGAAAAGAACCGGTAAAACGGAACAGATTGCAGAATCGACCCTAACGGCACTCTTTCATTAGGGGTCGCGTTAAATAGAGTCGAACTCGTCTATTTCAGTGAACTCCAGTTCTTTCTGTTGGCATTCTCCCTCATTCATATCAAGGGTTCTCTCATAGAGAATCGGAAGCTAACGGAGTACACCCTTCTCTCGAATCAGAAGTGGAGGACCCCCCTCCGGCAGCCCTACTATAATGCGGGTCGGCCCTGAAGAAGAAGCAGTGACTAGAGAATCGTATCTTGAAGCCGGAACTGCTATCGAAGAAGAAGTGGCATCACTATTATCATCAGTTGCCCCGCCTTGATATTAAGTCGACCCAGCAGCAGAACCCGATGAAGAAGCTAAGCTTGATAATGAATGACACCCCTATTATCATAAGTACTGAATATTAAGGGGCATCAAGATAAGAATGAACCGCGACTGAATATTAAGGTACGGAAGCAGAACTAGATTCAGAAGACCTGGAACCGTGAGAAGTGAAGGTTGGTCTCCGCGCTAAAGAAGAGTCCGCTCCGGTCCGTACGCCCAGATTCATAAGTTCAAGCTTGAATAGTCTATACTCAAGCGGATCAACTTTCTGTTGGTCTAGAATCGACTATTGATGTGCAGAAGTGAAAGCCTCAATTAGTTCTAGGCTATAGATGAAGGGGGGCCAGTAATATTAAGGTCGACTATTGATGTGCAGAAGTTCAAGCTCGAATAGTCTATTTCTGCACTTATGATAATAGGGCTGGTCTCGAATCGGTGAGTGAGTCTCTTTCAGTTGCGAATGCTCTAGAGGAGGATATTGCTTATAGTAGTAGGGGGACGAAAGACAGAACTATCTTCTAGTCGATTGAAGCAGCAACTAGTAGGGGGGCGCCCTGAAATCAGAATAGAAACACTAACCGCTCCGGCGCCTCCAAAGCCCTAACTGAAAGAAGAGCAGCCCCTAACTTAATAATAAGGCCCCTCCTTGACTCAACATGCTGGAGAACTGAACCTAGGGGAAGAATACGGGTTGGCTGAGTTCCGGCCGGATCATTCATTTGGAATTTCCTTCAATCTCTGGAAGTGAAGTTCCTTAAGCGCACTATTTCCCCCCTACTATAAGCTACTGAAATACACTCGTCTGGTTGGTGTGAAGGCATTCCGTCTCTTGCGACCCTAGAATGAAAGTAGCAATGTTCTACCGTCGCGTCTTGCGATCATTACTGAAAGCTTACGACTTATTGTTAGGGGCTGGAGAATGCCAACATTAATATCCTCCCCCGTATAAATAAGGCTCTTCTTAATGCTTGTTCTTCTAGTCTTGCTTCTTCCGATTCGAGAGTTCCTTCTTCTGGGTCGACAATCGATAGCAGTGGAGGGTCGACTAAAAGGAGAGAAAGCCACTGGAATTCGATTTGGACTCTGATTCATCTTGATGAGAAGCAACAAGCTCCCGCAAGGTTAGCATGAAATCCTTATTGAGTAGGGGCGGGAGAGACGAGGTCTACAACTATATACTCGGTTTGGTAGTTGGGATAGAATGAGCGGAGGACTAGTTGTCCGAGGGAGAGTCAATTAGCTTTAAGGGAGGCTTAAATTGACTACTATGTTCCGGAACGAACGAGTCAGTATATGGATAACTCGCTTTTACGAATAGAGGGGAGGGACAAGAGGGTAGTCTTTGTGACGGGGAGGAAAAACGAGAGGCGCGGAGCGGGACGAAAAAGAATGGATGATAGGGTCGGCCAGAAGGCATTCGGTATTCCGGCGTTCAGTTCAGTGGAGGAGAAGGGGCATAGCGGAACTAGACCTAACTATTAATTGCTCTCCTAACAACGTATTAACTCCCCATATTCTTAGTAGGCCTCGACCCGACTGGAGAACTGAACTTCAATATCCGGTGGAGAATGACAACAGATTCTTCTTGAGAAGGGCGGGAGGAGTTAGCAAGGCGTGGAGCGGTTAGTTCTGAGTTGAATTCATTGGTTCCGAATGCCAACAGATTCTTGAGGGCAGCCCCTCTTTCGTCCCCCGTCGAAGCTCATCAACGCTAAGGCGCCCCTTACTATATTGCAATTCCGAAGTGGGGCCCCTACTAACTAAGGGAACTCTAGAAAGTAATATGGCCGGTATAGGCGGCTTGAAAGAAGTTGGTCCCTCAAAGAAGTGGAGGAAGCAGATTCCTTGCTGCTTTTCATCAAGATTCAGGCAACAAAGAAGAGCAGAAGAACCCCTATCGAGAAGTATTGAAGCATGATTAGAAAGGGCCGCCGTTCCTCTCTTCTCTGAAAGTTCGAAATAGACTCTTAGCAACTAGTAGTAGGGTGGTCGAGAATCAGATGAGGGAAAGCAACAACATAATCCGGGGCTGTGGAGGTTGATGTTGGTCTAGAAGAGGAATCATCAGTTCAAGAGAAAGAGACTAGAGATCTTGGTCTCAAATCCTATCTTTTCTCTTGCTCTAGAATCGGCTGCTGGTCTCTCATCTCCATCATCAGTTCCTCTCGAAGTGTAGGTTGATGTTGGTCTATCATCTCCACTTATGATAATAGGGTTGGTCTAGACTTAATATTAATAGGGGCTATCAACTCGTCTCTTTCTCTTCCTTCTCTACTTTCTGTTGGTAAATCATAGGTGAGTGAGTCTCTTTCTCAACTTATGATAATAGGGTTGCTATAGAACTCAACTTAATAATATCATCTTCTCTTTCTCTTCCTCCAGCAGAAAACTTATTGATAGGGGGAAGCATAACAACCAGATTCAGAAGACCAGGAATCCCTGGCCCTTCAGAAAGCAGTGGAGATCTCTTCAGTCCCTACGTTATAATGCGACCCCTAGAAAGAAGTGGAAGATTCAGAAGAAAAAGACCAAGATTCAGCAGAACCTTCAGAGGAAGAAAAAGACCAATCAGAAGCAGAACTAGATGAATCTCCAGCATCAATCGACCCTGCCCCGGTGGAGAATGGAGAATAGAAAAGATCGGTTCTGACTTCTTCCCTCCTACTCAATAAAGAAGAGGAGACCCTCCAACAACTGATTCTTCTTGATCTTCCTCTTGGTAAAGAACTCAACTTAATAATATCATCTTCTCTTGATGTTCCAGAAGCAGAAGCAGCAGAAAAGAGCAGCCACATCAGAATCGGAATGAGGTCTCGAATCAACTTAATATTAATAGGGGAAAGAGAAAGAGACTCTAGATCTTGGTCTTCCGGAAGCAGATGAATCAGTTGAAGTTCCTGAGATGATGTTGGTAGAGAAGAAGAAGTGGAGGCTGGTCTAGAATCTCAACTTATTCTAATAGGGTTGGGGATATTGGATCTTCTCCCCGGAGAACTAATACAAAACGGGGGCTTTCTCTTCCTGCTCTAGAATCGGATGTTGCTCTAGTTCTTTCTCTTGGTCTTGGTCTAGATTCATCAGTTTACATTCCTATTGGAGCTGTTACGGTTGCTCCAGAACTCTCTTATAGTCTATTGCTGTTACGGTTGGTCTAGAACTGAATATTAAGGTACGGAAGCAGAACCAGATGAAGAAGAAAAGAGCAGCCACGGCACCAGATCTTCCTATTTAGGAGCCCTAATGAATGAAGCCAGTTGGTCTAGTTGTTCCGGTTTCTGTTGGTCTAGAATCTGGTAAAGAACTCAACTTAATAATATCATCTTCTATTGCTGTTCCTGATTCACTTGCTCTATCATCCTATCTTTCTGCTGGTCCTGGAATAGTAAGGTCGGAAGAAGAAACTCAAGCTCTTTCTGCACTTATGATAATAGGGCTAGAAGAGGATATGGGATCTTCTCTAGTTCTTTCTCTTCCTTCTCTACTTTCTCTTGCTCTAGAATCGGCTGCTGGTCTCTCATCTCCTCCAGCATCAAACTTATTGATAGGGGTCAGCATCTCATTCAGAATCAGTGAAGTGAGAAGAATCAGTCTAGAATGCAATTGATGTTCCTGCACCAGCTTCAGAAGAAGAAGTGACTCATGCTATTGATGAAGAAGTGCCTATCTCATCAGATGTTCCTGATTCACTTGATCTTGGTCTCTCATCTCCTCTAGCTCTAGTAGTATTCCCAGAGGACTCAGTCTATTAATGGGACCTGGAATCGGAAGAAGAAACTCAAGCTGTTGATGTTGCTCTAGAACTCTCTCATAGTCTAGGGGTGTTGGAACCGGAAGTGAAGTGAACTCAAGCTCTTTCAGTGGATCGCAAGAAGTGAAGGGGGCTTTGTCTTCCCCGGAAACTGAGGCGTCCCTCCTATCGCCCTGATGAAATGAATCCGTGAGAGGTTGGTAGAGAAGAGAATGCTCAATCAGAAGAACTCGAACCTCTAGAAACTTATTAATAGGGGTTCAATCAAGTGAATCTGCTTCCGGAATGGACGACTCAGATAGCAGTTCTGGAAGGGGCCTTACTAATCATGATCAGTTCAAGTCGAAGAGGGGCGCATTAGATAATCAGTCTTAGGAGAGGTTCCTCCAGCGGCACCAGATGAAGAAGTGCCTCAATTAGTCAAGTTGTTGGTCTAGAATCGACTCTTTTTGTTCCTGAGAAATGGACTATGCGCAACTAGTAGTAGGGTGGTCTAGAACTGAATATTAAGGGGTGTTGGTCTAGAATCGGAATCGGAACTGATGCTACTGGCTGCTATTTTGGTCTAACTGTTTCATAATGCGACCCCTATCAATAAGTGGATTCATCTGTTGGCCTGACGGAGGGAGCCCTAACTGACTATGAATTCACTCCCCTCCTAACACTCTACTAGTAGCAAACTCCACTCAAGGGGCGTAGCGATAGGGGCCCCTATAGTAAGTCGGAGCAAACCCTTGCTAACTCCTCCCGCCCTCCGGAAGAGCGGAAACAGAAGGGTCAGTGGAGGAAGCATTCAAGAATAGGGTCAGTTACTACATCCCGATCTAGTATTTCATGCGACCCGTTCCTTTCCTCGACCAATTGGTATCTTAATGAAAATAGTGAAAGAGCAGGCCTCGTACGCGACCCTAGACTTTTTATACAGGTACCTTCCCGGAGCCAGTAATATTAAGGGGCCTTACTAATCATGAGAAGCTATCGAATCCAGTTACAGCCGGAGCCCTTTATTATACAGTTTGCCTCAAATCGAGCGCATCAAAGACAATTCGCCGCAGAAAAGCCACTTAATGATCCTTTACCCGCAAGGGGCAACTTATTTGACTGGAACGAAGAAATAGTGGTCTCGAATCGACTATTGCAGTTACGGTTGGTCTAGAAGAAGAATCGGAAGTCGACCCTCAAGCCACTGAAGTAAGCTGCACGCTTTCTGCTGCTTGCTGTAGGGGGAAAGAATCAATATCAAGGGCCCCTACTAATAAAGGCGGCAAGAAGAGCAGCTTGAGTTTAGTAGGGGCTTCTTCATGATGCTTCCTCTTCATCTGGTTCTGCTTCCGTACCTTAATATGAAGTCGCGAGGGCTGGTTACAGGGCTTATTGTTAGGGGCTTAGCCATTCTATAGTAATTATTAGGTTAGGTTTAGTAGGTTTGCTACAAAAAACACGGGGTTTTAGCAAATGATGCTCCTCGGGTTGCCCATTCCCTTCGGAGAAGTCCTTTATTGGAAAAAAAACCCGGGAAACAGCAAATGATGATCTTTCCTTTTCGGGTCCCTTTTCAAATGCAACTGATGAGATTTCCTTCTCAGGGTTGATTCCGGTTAGGAACGGAAATAGACGAGGTCTTTCCGCTTTATTAGTAGGGGCGTACGGACCCACTGAAATCGACTCTTCTCGGCCCGGGTTCGCGTCTTGATTGAACTGACGGGTCTCCTTCAAAGAGAGCTTCTTCAAGTTCACTTATTATAGGGCTAGATAATGGCACCCTCCTAAGCCCTACTATACTATCTTACTTACCTAACCCCGGATTCCACTCACTCTTCCACTCTTGCGAAAGCGCAACGCCCCTTACGCTACCCAGCGAGAAGCCGATTTCAGGGTTAGTGGGCTTCCTCCCCTATAGTAAGTCGGAGCAAGGCATTCAATGTGAATAGTCTAAATAAGGGTAGACCGGTTATTTGGATGTGTCCCTCTTCTCTTTGACTTTCCGACCGGCAACTCGCACTCAAGAGAAAGCAATAGTGCTGCCTTGCCCTGCCATTCCTTTCCTTTTCTTTTCTTTCGAGCCGAGGGAACAAGAGCGAGGCTTGACTATAGGGGCGGATCAAAGCAATAGCATGCAGGAATTCCAGCGGTAGAAAGCACTAGTTTCCATTTCCTGGCTATCAGGAAGGATCCGGGTCGCAAGACTCGAGGGCAGAAGAAATAGTGAGCATAGGGTCGCTTTAATAGAGCTTTATTAGTAGGGGTGGGAGACTTACTATAATAGGGCGGGGAGAGCCTTATTTAGTAGGGGCTTTAAGGTTCTTTTCGGAAGGGACGTTAGGTCGGCCATTTACGACTTAATCTATAGGGGCCTTGACCTTCTTCTTGATATCAGGGCGTACGGGTAAGGAAAGGGGTGACCAATCCAAAATTATGTGGGCTATAGGTCAAGGTTAGCATTAATAGTCAAGTACAGGAGCTCTCTTTCTACTGGAGAATCTTTCTCTATTCATTCGGTATGGTGAAAGCTTTCGGAAGGGCTTTCAGAGAACCATGAAAGTCGTATTCAGCGGAAGAGCTTCAATAGACTGGAGACCAAAGTAGCATCAGTTCTTCTTCTTGATCAGGGCGCTGCATTCATCATTCCAACTGAAATAGACGATTCGATAGTCATTCATTGCGCTATTGATAAAGGGCGTCGGGTTGACCAGTAGTATATATATTTCAAGAAAGATCCCGGGGTTTATTCAACTGAAAAGAGGAAAGTCGACCCGGGTCTTCATATATGTCAAGAAACATACGGGCGTAGCGACGGGGTTTATTCAAACAAGGTGCGTAGCACGACTATATTAATGGGGTGCTTTCGCCCTATTCTGCTTGTCATTGATTCGATGACTCCAGGGGCTTCTTCAATTGGAGGATCAGGGCGGCATTAGCCATTAGATAGGTTGTTTGGGGTTAGGTTGGGCTCCCTCTGTTAGCTCGTCGAACGGAGCCACTGGTTCCGATTCATTCATTAGGGCTGCTTAAGAGCAACGAGTCCCCCCTACTATAAGCTACTGCAATAGACGAGTTGATAGTCATTCTTGGCTTCATCAACTGAATCAACCCTATTAATAAGTCGGGCCCGGGAAACTGCAATTGAATCAGCTCTCCCAACTCACGCCTCTTGCCCCTCCAATAAGTTCCCGTACGCCCGATAATACGGATTTCATTCTATTCTCTCTTCCGCCCTAAGCACTCTTTCGGCTCTAGCGACCCGGAACGGTTTCAAATTAAGGTGTCTTTTTCCGATTTGACAATATCCATATCTATTATGTTTGGTCCAAAACCAATATTGAGAAGAGAGATCCTGCCGGTCAGTAGGAAACAAGAAAGAAGGCATATTCCCGTTCCGCCCCTATAGTCAAGCCTCGCTCTTCCTTGTATCACCGCCTCCTCTCCCGCCCCTTCCCAACTTAAAAGTTCAAAGAATTAAACTTTTGTTCAGCTCTTCGCCCCTCAAACCCTAAGAATCGTAATTCAGCTCTCTCTACGAAATTAAATCGTTCAATCTACAATACAGGAATACCCTATCTCTAAACTCAAATACATCAATCGACATACGATATTCAAACTAACCCCACTGCAGATTACAGTAATTGCGTGAATGGCGCTGCAGCAAGCCATTCACTCTACGGGTATGCCATTTACAGTTGTAACCAAATAATGCAATCGAGGACTCCCCAAACCCTAAAGTCAAATACCTCTACTCCCCTCTACGAATCGGAATTCAGCTCTCTCTACTCGCCTAAGACCCTTTCTCTATAGTCAATTCTTTGGTCGTTCCTCTTGAACTGAATGAAAGCAATCCTAATCTCTTCAACCCCAATCTCTATACTCCATGACAGCACCACTCTCTGTTGTCCCACCTGTGGCACTCAATGCCATCTCATATAATCTCTATACTGAATTCAAACTAACCCGAAAGCAGATTACAGTAATTGCGTGCCCGGATTAAGTAAGTTCGCCCAAAGCCATTCACTCTACGGGTATAGCAAATACAGGAATAGTCAAATCAACTGAACTCAAAGACACGAATCCCCAATCTCAGCAATCCTAGAAGATCAAACTAACCCCTCTGGTGATACCACAGACTGGTGCCCTTTCTTTGATATCGTATCTCGATTTCCTTGCATCTTTGTTTCTTTCCTTACTCGAAGTCAGTACTCGATTTCCTGTCATTTGGCTCTGTTTCCGTACTCGATTTCCGGGCACTACCCTTGCATTTCGTTCTGTTTCTGTCCTCGATTTGCTTGCATTTAGCTCTCTGAACTCAACTCCTATAAAGCACCACTCTAGTACTTGACTCTTCCTGTATACTTAAATAGGATACTGAACTCAATTGAATCTATCAATCTACGACTGAACTCAATTCAATCTATCAATCGGCATACTCAAATAAAACTCCCCCATCCTTGTATCCCCTCTACTGGAATCCCCAAACCCTAAAGTCAAATCCTTCAATCCCAAAGAAGCTTCATTCAGCTCTCTTTCCGTACTCGATTTGCTTGCATTCACTCCTGTGGTCTGGAGTTGACTCCTTCCTCTCTCGATTTCAGTATTCCTTTCATTTATCTCGATTTCCTTGCATCGCCCCATGCCAGCTGTCCTATGACTTGAGAGTCTATCTTTGCTTGGCAGCTGTCCTATGACTTGAGAGTCGATCTTTGCTTGGCAAGCTGTCCTATGACTTGAGAGTCTATCTTTGCTTGGCAGCTGTCCTATGACTTGAGAGTCGATCTTTGCTTCCTTCCCTTTGCTTTCCTGGCATTTGTTGCCGCACCCTACTGTTGTTCCTCTACTCGAACTTGCCTCTATTATCCAGGTTGCTTCCTTCCCTTTGCTTTCCTTCGGATTGATCTGGGACCAATCTTGCTTGGAAGCTAACTACCTCTTTCTTGGTGTGGTATGCTGCAGCCCTTTCTCTTCTCTTCATTGTCTTACTAGACGTGTCATAAGTGGGCATCGATTCACTGGCTTTTGACTCACTCGCTTTACGCCCTGAGACTGGCTTTTGACTCACTCGCTTTACGCCCTTAGCAGTAATCTAATCCTCAGATGGGCTATGCTGAGCTTTCCGATTGGGGTACCCTCTCTTTCTGTTGGTCTGGCTCGCTTCGTATGAGCTCTGGACCTACCTTTCTTCTTTATTCCCTTTATTCCCTTACCCGGGTTCTTTATTCCCTTTATTCCCTTCCCTGGGTCTGATGTAATCAGTAGTTGCTTCTCTCTACTGACTGCGTAATCGCGAGTGTTCTATGACTCAAGACTGTATAACCCCGCTAATGCTTCTGTCCCTTCCCTGGGTCTGATGTAATCAGTAGTTGCTTCTCTCTACTGACTGCGTAATCGCGAGTTCTATGACTCAAGACTAGCTAACGCAGCAAATGCTTCTGTCGCTTCCCTGTATAACCCCGCTAATGCTTCTGTCGCTTCCCTGTATAACCCCGCTAATGCTTCTGTCGCTTCCCTGTATAACCCCGCTAATGCTTCTGTCGCTTCCTATGGATAGTGAGGAGCAGGTATATCGCCTCTCTCTGTCTGGAGACTGAGGAGCAGGTATATCGCCTCTCTCTTTCTTTGGTAAATGTAAGATTCTATCTTTGGTAAATGTAAGATTCTATATGTTTGTCTAAAGAAAGAACAACGGGTTTGATAGGGTCAATAGTTTCCTGACGCCTCTAGAGTCATTCAAGTGGGTTTTGTCCCCCGGGCCCTATGTAGGATGTTTTGGAATCCCCTACCCCCGTAGCCTATCTGTTTTTCTGATGCGAAGCAGCTAAACTTACGTAAACTGTTTCTGTCTGATTCTCCCCTGGCCTCTTCTTTTTCTAAGAAGGGTACCCTATTCTATTCTTGACTCTTCTTTCTTGGTGCCTTAGCTTAGCTACCAAAAGCCCAGGTATGACTTGCCCTATTCTAAGAAAGTGGTACTATGGAGGTCGGGGTAACGGGTAACGGGTTCACCAAAGGGTACTATGGAGGTCAGGGTAACGGGTTCACCAAAGGGTACTATGGAGGTCAGGGTAACGGGTTCACCAAAGAAGTTACGCCCTTGATGCTCATGCATCTTTCAAGAGATCAGTCCTTTGTACGGACGGTGAGGTAACTAGAAAGTCTTTCAAGAGATCAGTCCTTTGTACGGACGGTGGGGTAACTAGAAAGAGAGGTGGGGTAACTATAAATAGAGAATGAGCGGACGAGGTCACTCGGGTCTAACCGGTCTTCCTAAGCCCTATCTAACCGGTCTTCCTAAGCCCTAGTTGTTGGTGTACTGTCCCTTGGTAAATCTACCAAAAGCTCTTTCTTTACTAATACATATGTGGGCTACTATGTTCCAAAAGTGTCTATGCCCTGGTGTTCCAAAGCATAAGAAGTGAGTTATCTCACTGGCGCTGAAGAACCTGTTTCCTGGATTGAGTTGCATTTCTATTTGATTCCCTGGATTGAGTTGCATTTCTATTCTATTTGATTCCCTGGATTGAGTTGCATTTCTTTCTATTTGATTCTGAGTCTGTCTCTGCTGCAAGATCTGTTGTTTCATATGATGCCTTGGTGTGATACTATCTATCGCCTCAATCACGTGCGATTTCAGCAAGTAAAGTCAGCATGTCCAATTCATATAAGTAAGGCATGCTATGCTACTATGCTAGAGCTATAAATAGACTAAAGGAGCTCTCCTTTTAGCGGTTCACCGGTGGATCCAATCAGCTGCGTAGCCTTTGGTCCCGAGCAATAGAGAAAAGGGCACTTTTTACCTGTATGCTAGCTGGTCTTCTTTTTCTTCTTCGTAGCTATTGGGCTTGATAGTAGTAGTGGCTGAGTTTCTTGCTAAGTCCTCTCCTGATTGAAATGCCTATTCTTTTCTTCCCTGCGCTGTTGGTACCGCATAATCGTATCCTACTCGCTTTGTAGCCTCTAAAGTGGGGTCATTCATACCATCTAATCTAACTTCTCTGTATTCTACGATTGGCATAGGGGTCATCTAATCTAACTTCTCTGTATTCTACGATTGGCACAGTACTTTATCTGGCTAGAATTGGTCCTGATTCCTATGGTATGCAACTACTTCTTCGTGCTCTCTGGCACCATCAACAAAACAACACTTCAAGTTGCCCCATGTTTTCCCTCTGCTCTGTACAAGGATGCTCCGGTTACGATTGATTCTCTCTATCATATGGAATTCTTCCTCACTCTATCATATGGCATTCTTCCTCAATGTACGGAAGCAACGACGCATGCTTTCTTCGTTTTCTCTACGCGCATAAGGGGTTTCTTTATTTAAAGAAAGATGAGCGAGGATTATCAATAGGTAAGGTGAGACGATAGTCGATTGGCGAAAAAGAGCTGAGCCGAAAAGGCGAAGGATTATCGTGGATAAGGTGAGACGATAGTCGATTGGCGAAGAGCTGAGCTGATAGGCGAAGGGGATTGTCAAAGAAGATTTTTGAATAGCAGTCTGATAGGCACCAATGGCAGGGTAAGAAGGAAAGTCACATTGAACCTTGGTTTCATCGAGGAAGGGGACGCCCAAAACCAGATTAGAGTGGGGAATGCTCATTTGTTAGGCACAGTCTAATTCAGCTCCGCTAAGGAGAAAGAGAGGAAAGACGCTATGCTTAGAGATAGTCTAGGGGTGGTACAGCTGATAGAAATCCCCACGGCCCATGAGTTCGCCAGGCCCAATGAGAGACCACTCACTGCTGGCCCAATTATGTGAACGAACTAACATGATAAAGTAACTTCCCCGTAGACAAGGCAGAGTGAAGAGTTCCGCTGCTTTGAGTTATACTGCTCGGGTAGCTATTGAAGGTTCTGAGTTAAGCTGCTTGGATAGCTCTAATGGCTGCTTCTCCTTTAGAAAGAGTTCCTCTTTTTCCTCATAGCTGGTCCAAAAGGTCATGATGCAAGCTTTCCCAATCCTTGTTTACACATTTTCCGATACACCAAAAACCTCTCCGTAGAGGACTCATTTTACCTGCTGTTGATCCGTCGCCTTCCATCAGATTCGTGAAACCATCCTTTCCTTTTAATAGTTTAATAAGAAGATCGCTGTCTGCTGGGATCTAGTCCATAAAAGAAAGACCTTTTCTTGCGATATGCTTTGGCGGGGTTTCCCTTACTCAAAAAACTTTATATCTTTTGACTTTTCAAATAAGCTAGCTTCTTCCCATTTTTTTCTATTGAAAGAACGGACTACAAGAAATTGAAAGGTATAGACTGATTCCCCCCCGTGGCTGTTGTCAAGAAAGAGTCTCTTACGGTTGTTCAAGAAGATCCCTAAAAAACTTCTGCTTTTAAGCGTCAGTTGTCTTCCGGAAGTGGAAGCAGTCCAAGTAAGAAGAAGGAAAATAAGCGTCAGTACTAGACTAAGTAAAATGAAGCAGCTCGATTGAGTCGACTTCAGGCTTCATATCTCTTTTCTCTCTTCCAAAAACTAAAGAGACAAGTTCTATTGGGGGCGTCGTGGGCTTTGTTTGCTCTTTCTTTTTGTTTTAGTAAGCAACAGAGTAAGACACCAGCAAAGCACTCTTTCTCAATTGAAAATCGAAGCCGGCAAGGTTATAGAGTCGTTATTCAGTCATTCCCAGGCAGCAAAAGGGAAAGGGCTTGATCAAGTCAGTCTCACTATATAGGCAATTTCTTTCGCCTTCTTTTTCATTAGCTATATGCTAAACACATGCGAGCCGGACTCTAGTCAGAATCTAGGAATTTCTCTGTTTTTGCGCTCTACTCTAATAAAGGTCTTCTAAGCCTCTCAATTCTCTATTCCTTGTGTGGGCCTTCGCCGCAGCCCGTATCCCTGATCGTGTTAACAGCTAAATTAAAGGACTAGCCCATAATCCTAATCTACGGCCCGTACCTTTACTAAAGGACCAATAGCTAGCGGATATTTGATTAGAATCCTAAGTTCTAGTTATAGATTAGAGTTAGACTCTTAGTCAACTAGTTTGATTAGACTTCCATGCTAAAGAAAAGCGTTTGACGGCATGTTCCTGCGGTGCGTAAGCGGCAAAGATAGGCAATCGTGGCTCCTTTCACACTCAAGCGAGTGCGGTGGACACATCTTTCTGGCCAAGGGCTCCACCGGCGGATTAAGCATATGGGATATGTATGGCCCTCTATGGCAGCTGATGCATTAGCCTATGCTAAATCTTGCCAAGAGTTAATGCAAAGGCAAAGGCCTTCAAGGACCCAGTGCAGCGCATCTTCTGGGAGTGAAAGTGACAGAACTTAGTCCAGGGCGTCTTCCGTCCATTGCTCTAGTAAGGCTACATAAGGCTCTGCAAGACGTGATTAGATAATCAACCCGACTCTTGAAGCTGGCTATCCTTGTTCGTTCGAGAGGCACTAAAGAAAAATCCGAAAGCAGGGCTTACAGCGCCTTGTTCTTGTCTGGAGAACATCTATCGGGAAATAAATATATCATAAGAGAAGATGCTCATCGCAGTTGAGATTGAGAAACCTTCTCTTTTACGAGGTTCTACAAGACGATATCCCTTTATCTAACTTATCCAATTAAAAAAGTCGAGATTGGCTTTGTGTTCGGACAGGTTTCTTTCAAGGCTCGAATCTGCTAAGCGGATAGATATTCTAAAAAGAATGATTGAAGCTACTGCTGGAGTTCTGTTCTTAATGCTATAGTTCTGTTGTGGCGGGGGCGGGATTTGAACCTGCATTCTTCAGATCCTGAGCTTAGGGAAGACTTTCTACTGAAAGGCTGCGATGATATAAAGACCTTAAAAAGCGTTATAGTGGACTAACCCCAATCCCACACAGAGTGAAGAGTTTGATGATCGCAGAGTAAGAGGGCCAAGGAATGCATATTCCCTTTCAATTAAACATCATCAAGATGATCTCTTTAGTTAGATAGGAATCCTCATTACCCTGCTTGCTCCCCTGGTGAAAGATTCTTAAGCTCCCCCAAAAAAGCGGAAATAGATTATGCATCGACATCGGCCGCGACGAGACAACTTCACTTTCCCTATCTAGAAAGCCATAGGCCTTGCTCTATCAAGACCGGGTCCAGCTTATTTAGAAGGAAGTCAAAAGAATCTTAGATGCCTTTCATTCACACTAGCCTTCTGACCCGTCGAGCGAGAGGAATTCCTTATTATAACGAACGAGCCTAAGCCTATGGTCTCTCGTAGCTGCACCCTGATTCACACTAGAATCCGCTGAACATTTAGGCATGATAAGCAGAACTCATTCTGCTGGATCTTATTCTACTTGATCGCTGAAATTCCCAATCAACATTGTAAAAGGCGCAATATTTCTCTCTTTTTTTTTTAAGCGGATAAGGAAATTGAAAGAAAGATAGACGTATATATACGAAAATGGATTAGTGTACCGTAGTAGAGAGATTTCTTTAGTAAAGGACCCCAAGCAAGAGAGCTCAGACCGGCATCATATCTTTTTCAAATAAGAACTGGAGCTCAACCGTTGACCAGACAACCGGCAAATACATTTTTACAGAAAGACCAAGCGTCATCCCTAGTTCATCTTTCCTTTAGCTTGTAAGAAAGACGTTCTTCCTAGCGGTCGAGACTCTTATCTCTTCTATCAATCAGTGATCTGATAAAAAGCTAGCATCGTCTACAAAATCATTCTGAACGAGATTCTCGCAGAATTCGCTCCATTCTACCTTAAGCAAAAGATCAAGATCCTATGCCTCTTCTTCTCAAGAGACCCACTCTGCCAATGCCGCAGGTATCTTCACACCTAAGTCAAGTAAGAACCTCCCTTAGGTTGTTGACTCGGGAGCTTCGAACCACATGGCCGGGTCAACTGACGACTTCTCTTATCTTTTAAACGATGTCGGTAATGTTTTCATTTCCCTTCTTTCTTTGCCTTAGCCCCATACTTGTATCCAAGTAAGTAAATAGAAATTACCATACTCTAAGGAGTAAGCAAGTAGAAATTACCTTAGAAGAAAAAGTCAATTGCATTTGACTCTTTAGAGTAAGTGAGTATAAACTACCTTGTAAGCTAGTTCAAATCGAATTCCTCCCCTATCTTTAGATTTCGCTTTCTTCGCGAGTCGTTTCTTATCCTTTTTGTTTGGATGGATGGATATAAATTTCCCTTATCGATGTCAGGACAGCCGAGTTAGTTTCAGTGCCCGTAAGAGGAGAAGTAGCTTTACCAAGAGCGGAAAACACAAACCCAATCGAATTGAGTATCTCAGATCACTCCACGCATTGCACACTCTTTTCATCCAAAAAGAAATATCGTAAGAGAAGAAAGATCGTAGCCAAGATGGAGATGCAAGCTTTCTTTCTGCTATTGGATGTCATAAGGTAACTCGCGGATTGGTCTTCATTGCGTACTAGCTTCAGTGGGAATAAGAAAGTGTTCCGTTATTTCAGTTGCTTTGCTTGGTCAACAACCAAAAGAAGTTCTCGTTTAGTCCTGTATGTAATGTCTGTAATCCTTACCCACTGCCCGTAGGAGGATTACCGTTTCTGTAGGAAAGTGTTGGAAAAACTATAGTTGACTCTCAAACTTTTTTGGGGGTAGCGGAGAATGAAAAGAATTGAAAAAGAAAAAAATCAGTCTATCATCATGAGTATCCTTCGCCCGTTATCTCCCCATCTTCCTATATATAAGCCACAGCTTAATTCGACGTATCCAATTTCCCATAGAATCTCCGGCGCTTTCCTAGCCACTATACTTTTGTATTTTTTTATGATTTATATGAAAATAGGTTTGATTTGCTTCACCTATACGAATTTCAACCAGTTTTTTATTTCTTCATCATTCTCCTAATTCCCCTTAGTTTCCCCTTTCTATGGAGATTTCTGCTTTTTTCTTTTTTTCAAGTGCTAAGGCACGCAATTCCGTCCCCGCGGATAGCTTTCTGCGATAGTGCCCCATTTTCTCCACCCCTAAATCAATCTTCTCCAGCGCCAGGGATCCCTGAGCCCGGCATTGAGCAATGGGCACCACCGGCACCGCCACTACCTGAAATTCCCATCCTCCAAAATCCCTTGATCTCGCCCCGCCTACACGAACTGAATGAGCGCATAACTCTTTCTTTTATAGGTCGCTACGAGACCAATGACCTTCATAACCGAGTGCACTATTTAGTGCAGATGGAGAGTATTGAAACACATGTAGAGGCCGCCCTTTTTCATGATGGTTATAATCCCGACAGGATACTACACCGTCGAAATCAAATTCGCGGGCTTCTATTTTTTCCACGAGGGACGTTACTTTCCCTCCAAACCCTGCGACATCATAATAACATAATTTTCTCCGAAGGCACACGGAACAGTATTCCTTATAATCGAATCCGACGTGCTATCGAGAATTTGGACTTACTGCTGTTGCGGGAAGAGATCCAGTATGTATGGAAGTGACGGTACCAGACGAGATAACCCGAGGCAATGCTATTTGTTTTTGTTTATTACTAAAATGAATCGAATCCTATCAAATATTTTTTTTCTCCTTTGAATTTCTCATATATATATATCCTATGAATTGAATTTTGCATCGGAAACTATTCTAGGAGAAGTTCGAATCCGTTCCGTTCGGATATTGATCGGTCTTGGTTTGACATGGTTTACGCGTTACTGGTTCCCGGAAGAGTTAATATCTTCATTAGCTAAACCCTTTCTTACCCTGCCTTTGGACTCGTATTTAGTTTGTACACAATTAACGGAGGCCTTCCCGACATATGTTGCAACGTCTTCAATAGCATGCTCTTACTTCGTCTTTCCTTTAATAAGTTATCAAATTTGGTGCTTTTTGATCCCCAGTTGCTATGGAGAACAAAGGACGAAATACAATCGATTCCTCCATTTAAGTGGTTCTCGCTTCTCCTTGTTCCTCTTCCTAACTCCTCCCCGGGTAGTTCCCAATGTTTGGCACTTTCCATACAAAGTGGGTGCAACATCAACTAATTCGCTCATGATCAAGTTAGAACCTAAGATCTATGACCATATTATGTTAACTGTTCGTATTTCGTTCATTCCATCGGTATGCTCCCAGGTACCTGTAATTGTGATCCGTTTGCCAGAACCAAGGGGTCTTTCTGTGGAAACCTTCACGAACAATCGTCGTTTTTTGATGGTTTTTTCACTTCTCACAGCAGCTCTTTCCACACCTCCGGATATCTGGTGCCAAATCTTCGCCCCTTCCCTTACTAAAAGCTCTTCGCCAATTCGACTATCGTCTCACCTATCCAGTGGGTACCCTTCCCTTATTTCTTTGATAATAGAGTTGGCTATCTTTGTGGCATCGATTGTACAAGTTCGTGAAGAGGGCTGGACGAGTGGAATGAGGGAGAGCGGCTCGATCGACAAAAAAGATTAGTAAGCCCCCCTAGAACCTGGCAAAGTCACTATCAATTCATTCCCGAGCAATTCTCAACCAACATATGCGATTCATCCCCGTAAAGATTAGAGAATAATTCCGACAACTTCAGGAGAAAAAGAGGCATTTACCTATTAATTACAGATTATGGTGTGATTTTATTTTTTTTCTTTACTCCCACCCGGAGAGATTTTGGTTCAAGGCTCAAGTGATTCAATCTTGCTAACTGTATTCTTATCATAAGCCTCATGGCTGGTTATGGATTATTCCCCTAAAACCTGGTATTATTGAACGTAAAAGGCGGGGCCTTTCCCTATCTCCCTCTTTAAGTAGCGCCTCCTTCCTTTCCTTTCAATCAAGTTGGTGAGCCGTGTGCGTGTGATGGGAAACAAAAACCAATACCTCCTAAAAGAGCTTCCAACAAGGAAAGCTCAAAACAAAGGAGGAAGCAGCTTAAGAACGGCATTATTCGGATGGATTAATGACAATGAAAACAGGATTCATGCCCAGCAGAAAGAGGAGAGGATGCTATGCTCTAGATGCTATCGAAGCAGTCGTATACCGCTTGCTGATTAAAACAAAGAATAGGTATTTTATGAAAAAATATCCAATATTCATACATTTCCCATTGCTTTTGGTTGACCGAGAAAGAGGGAGCTATAGCTATCTAAGGAGCGAGCTAAATACCAGCTTGCACTAATGCCTTCTTGGTGGCAGAGGCATATCGAGAGAACTTTCTCTGTCGACGTCGATGATGCCGTCGTCAGGCTAGATTGCCCGAATAGGCAAGTCATAACAGAGTAGCTCGTATGTATCAGCACTAGTGGCTCATCAGCATCAAGTTCATTAGTTGTGGGAAGTACAGCTAGTGAGCATTGAAGAGTTGAGAGGTGGGATTGAAAACCCTTCCCTCTACCTAAACCAGGCCTCAAAGTAGATTCCGCTTCCTTGATGGATTAGGAGTTTGGAAAGTACACCTCAGAGGGGGGTTCACAGGCCGTGGAACCTATGAGATAGAGTCGATGGAATTGATCGGGTGGGTTCTCACGCCAAGCTTCCTTTGTTTCGGGCAAGTCCTTCTAAGTAGAAATATCATAAGTAATGAACTTTGTAGGCTCAATGTTGAATTAAGATCTCATGAGTCCGATAAAGAAAAAAAAAGATCGATCGAGTCCAGGAAAAAGTACTCCCATTACTGGAAACGGCTCAAAGCATAGTAAAAAAGGCTCGTTGAGACCTATAGTTGCTTGTGAGCTATACTTCTTTTAGCCAGCGAGTTCGTTGCAAGAAATAGAAAAAGCAAGGGAAGATTAGGGGCTCTATTCAATTAGAGTTTCACCGTCGATTATCTTTTCAAGCGATTTCCTCTTTCTCAAAGATTACCCGCAGATATAGGTGTAACCCTCTTCTCTTTGGAAGTCAAAACTGTGTTCAAGCCCATACAATTCAATTGCCGAAACAAGGTAAGCCACTCCAGCCATTGATCAAGTTGGAGTGGTAAGACTAATAAGGTAAAGCCCATAAGTTTCAGTTGTAGTGCTTCGCCATGCCATGTGGTTTGAAATCTAGTGGCAGTTGGAGTAATATACGTATACGTGGTGGGGATTTTGCTGACTGCTTTCTTTATGTGTTTGAGAAATTGGAGATGGAAGAGCTGGAGCTATGGAGTGTGTAATAGTTTTAATTTAGTTATGGGCTCATAGGAACGCTTTAGTTCATAATGTTTTGGGGTAGATTAGCTTAATCATTTTCTTGTCCGTGCCATGGACTACATATTTCAGTTTTAAGAGGCCAAAGAGAAATCGCAAATAGTGCAAGAAGCAAGTTTCGGCAGTTCATGGAGACCGGAGCATGCCAACTGCTACAAGCTCAATGTAGATGCAATTGGCAAAAACACTAGAAGCAGGTGCGAACAGGATTATTCGAAAAAATGCCCGAGAAGTTTAGGTAGCTAGAAAGATGCCACTTCATGGTGAGACGGAGGCCTTTAGTGCAGAAGCCATGGCTCTTAGAGAAGCTCTTGATTTGGCGGCTGATTGTTGTTTTTACGATTTTCTGTAATGATAGATACTGACTCTACTGAGTTTCAAGCAGTCGGTGGTTGGAGAGGGTCTGAAAGATACTCGACCGAAGGGAGAGGGAAGAAGGTCAGATTCTGAATCCCCAATGTCTTGGTCTTGACCTTCGCTTCGAGGGTCTGAAAGATACTCGAGCGAAAGCGAAGAGGGACAAGCACCGCATCTAGGTAAGCGGCATCTACAACAATTGATTCACCGGATCTTCCATCTACGAAAATGGAGGAGATGTGAGTCTTTCTGAGCATCTGCCCTATCCACGATAGTGTAACCTTGCCAGAAAGAAGATCGGACGTTATTCCGGTTCGTGATAATTTTCGTGATAATGCGTGAAACATTTGTTTGGTCTCCCACAGCTATCTATGCTATTGAAAGGTATGGCTACTCTCTTGTTTCCTGCTGAACTGAACCTCCTTCCCAATACAGGCTTCGCAGCCATATCAGGGGCTGTAAACGAGACTCCCCAGGCGGATCTGTTGTCCTTGGGCAGCCCTGCATAAAGGGGCAATGGCTCTAAGTGCATGGAGACATCACACACTCTGGCGCATCGAAAACACAAAGAGGGATCCAGAATTTTCTTATGAACAGCTAGCTTGGAGCTACTCTTCGTCCTAAAAACAGGCTCTGCAGGAAGACATGTTGCCGTGGAATGGCATGAGCGAGACGCACCCTAAAGTGGTGCTTGTGCTGGGCCAAGTGGGCTGGATGAGTATAGTCCAAAGGCTAGTCGGATTAATGTTGACTAACGGGTGGGCACTTGGACGGTGCGCCACGAAAAGCGAAGCTTCTCAAAAAAGCTTGAGCGCTTTCCCTGAACAAGAAGTCAACTGCAACTTGAACCTAAGAGCAAGTTTACGAAGCGAGTGACTCTATCACAGCACCTATCGGTGATCAACTGGCATTCTCTCTGATCTCAAACTAAAGCTACAAGCCTTAGTTCACAGTTCGGCTAGCATAAGCAGGAGTTGTAGTAGGTGCTTTCCCCGCGCCCGTGTACACCTCATCAGTCGGATCAAAAAATCCAGTGTCTGCTCGATATCGAAAATCGATTGGTTAACCGCATAGTCAAACAGGGTTCCCAAGACCTAAAGAACTTTCCATTTTTATCACCTTTCTTAGCCCCCATGATAGAGGAGACGGCCGGCGAACCGCCGACTGGAGGCGGCGCCTCTCCTGGAATATCAGAAAATCTGGCTGGCTCAAAGAGAGCAAGGGATGGCAGAGAGAAAGCGGGTACTGGTGAAGGGTCACAGCCGATGGTTGTTCACAAAACCAATCAGGAGACTGTGAACCCGTTGAAAGACTCCTAGGCGAGTAAATTGAAGCAAAATAACAATCCCCTTTTCTGGGATTCGGAAGAGGAGGAAGGTGAGATTGTAGAAGAGAAGAGGATTCTGTCTCTGATGATGATTCCCTTGAGGAGGAGCCTGATGAATCATCCGTCTTTCTCGGGATGAAAAGCAACGTATACGCGAAGAAAAGACTGCTTGTTAAACTGTTGGGACGTCAAGTGGGATATACCTATCTGTCTAATAGAGTCAAACAATTGTGGGCTCTCACGGGAGATTTCCAAGCAGTTGATCTGGATAATGGATACTTCTCTTTCCGTTTTGAGAAGAAGGTGGATTATGATCATGTTCTGCTTGATGGCCCTTGGCTTATTGCTGATCACTATTTGCTTGTTCGAAGATGGGTGCCTGGCTTTCGCTCGGAAGAAGCAACAATAGATTCGGTGGCGGCTTGGATCAGACTCCCAGGACTTCCGCTTTCATTTTATGATTCAGATGTGCTCCGGCGTATTGGTGATGAGATCGGTAAAACTTTCAAAATTGATAGAACCACGACTTTGACTTTGAGAGGCCGCTTTGCTCGCCTTTGTGTGGAACTAGACTTAACCGTGCCTAAAATCTTTATCGGAAAACGAGTCGGCGCATGGTCTTGAATGACCCATAGGCTTTGGGCTTCGATGGCTGCTTGAAAGACGCAGATTGGGAAGTTGGCTATGGTCCGTCGTGCATTGTGCAGACGACTGATGGCTTACGTTGCCAAGAGGGTGAGACAAAGGAAAGGGCTGAAAAGGATGGTGGCTATTATATTATCGCAATGGCGGTCTGGAGGATCTAGAAATGGGGAATTCCGACCTCTTACATCTTTAGTAGCCCCCAGAAATGATTGAGATAATGACTACTCTATCCACGCTCTTCCGTGCTCGTAGGTTGACTCCCCTATGCATCCCGACTAAGGTCTCACAAAGATGCACTTCCCTTATGCATCCAGCCGCTTCACTAATGTTCATAGGTTATACAGAAGGGTGGTTTGGTTATAGACTCTTATGCGCGTTCTTTCTTCGAACCTTTTGGTATGTATTGCCCTGCCCCCTAACTATAGATCAGATCCACCAGACGAGAAACTCAATTCCGCACTGCTGCTGAGTCGTCGGACTTATCCCCCAAGGGGATTCGTGGAATTTCTGTGGATTGCGTTGGGGGAAATCTACCAAAGCTAGGCAGATAGATAGACTCCTTTCCCGCTGCTAAGAGAAAGCAAGAAACAAAAGAAAATGTTTTGAAATCAGCGCTACCTTTTGGGTATGCAGATACTAAGAGTCCTCTCACTACCAACCAGCAGACATCATCTGGCTGGGTCTTGCCGGTATCAACAACGAGAAAAAAACAACCAAATGGAAACAGCAACTAACTATGGCTCTTGGCCCAGACAACGCCCTAGGCTACGGGGGGATCGGAGCAAGAGGGAAGGCCTAGACGACGTTTTTCTTCCTGGGCTGCAGTAAGTAGATCGAGAGGTCGTTCCGCCCCCTGTCCCCGAAGATGGGTAATATGTTCTCAAAAAATGTTGTTCCAATCTGACCTAGCTGGCGAGCGATCCCAGTTCGCGGCAGAGAACAAGACAGCAAGCGAGCGTACCTTTGTTCGCTTCTTCTCCACCAAGCACGAAAGTTTAAGGATAACTGTAGGTCGGTGGCTACCTAAGGAAACTCCGATTCGATCCGCCCCCCGGCTGGGAGGCATTTACCTCATCCCGATCACAAGGAGAGGTTCACCGGGGTACTTTTTTTCCTTTTCAGATCAGAAAGAATGAAATGCATAGGGGACAAAATTCTTCTGATGGTTGTTGCGGCATGCTCCTCAGATTTACGGATTCGCAGGGGGCCTCAGGCCCAACTTAGTTGACTGACAATGACAATTTCGAAACTAAGTAGGTCCTTTTTGAATTGAATCTTAAGTAGTCTATCAGTGGTGCGAAGCGGCCCCTTTTCAGTAGGGGAGCGAAAGGTTAGACCTTAAAAAGTCAGCGAACAGCGGTTCTTCTATGTAGGTATGGCCTTCCCCATTGACTTTCCTAACGTCGAGCTAAGTGACTTCGTAACCTTTGCGTAGCGTAGTAGAATGAAGGCGGAGCACCGACGCTCTCTTACCTAGACGCCTAAGCGTCTTCGCTAACTCGCTCGCCTACTATACTATACCCTACTATACAAGACATTAGTAGGCTAGGCTAACTCAGCCGCTTACTTCTACTAATGTATTGTATAGTAGCGCCTTTTCCTTTTTGAATAACCCATTCTCATTATCTTTCATAAGTCAAGTAGGCGAACCCATAGGTCCTTAGTAGCGTTGACAAAGAAGAACAGCAAGACAACGAAGATTTTTATTTACATTATATATAGGCCAGCTTGACAAGCTCTTGATCTGAGGTGCGAAGAGAAAGATTGATTTTTTATGAAAAACACTTATCGATCCCGACCCGGAAAGTGACCGACCAGGGCCCTATTGATGAATGAAAGAAAAGGTTGTTGAGCCCTAGCCCTGTAAGCCCACACCTGTGTAGAGTAGATCGTTCAACACCTGCGGCACAAACCCATTTTTGACCTATTGGTCCGTCTATCATAGGCGACCGAACGGCCGCCCCCTAATTACTAGACCGACCTGCTGTAAGAATTCCATAAACACCTAGCGAAGATATGGCAAACAAATAAAGTAGCCCTATGTTCGAATCTGACAATACCATACCATAATCAAAAGGTACAACGGCCCAAGCGACCAGACTTAACATAAATGTAGCCACTGGAGCCATTCTAAAAAGGGGTAAATTAGCACTACTTGGTGAAATAGGTTCTTTTAGAATCAATTTCAAACCATCTGCTAGAGGTTGTAACAATCCGAACGATCCCACTACATCAGGACCCTTTCGACGTTGCACAAAAGCCATTACTTTACGTTCAGCTAGCACTAAAAAGGCGACTCCTAGTAAAAGTGGTAGAATTATTCCAAGTATTTCAGCTGGAACAGCTATGTACGTTTTCGATTTTCTATTTACTCATGCGCCTGGTCGACCCAATCATGATATTGAAGGATGGGACCTTTTCTCGAAAAACAAAACTCTTTCTTCTATATATACTATATTCCTATCCAAAAAACGCTCGGGTTAGCTTGAAGGCTAGGCGAGTGGGTAGGTGCTTGTATCCCGCCTCGAGTAGGCAAAGATTGGGGATGGCACAAGGTCCCTCTTTAGAGAATGACCGTGGTCGTGAAGCTTCCTTTCCATTGCGACAGGATTGAATCAGCCGAACCGCTTTCAAGCCTTCTTTTTTTTCACGAGGAAGGGAGATTTCCTATAGCCTAACAGGAAGCGCCCAAGATCTTGTTGGCTTAGCACGCCCCTGTGATGATCGATCTTCAAGCATTGGACAAATACAAATAAATGGAGGTCTTGAAGAGCCTTTACTTCTTACTTGATGCGGGAGGGCTTTCGTACCGTACCAAAGCTGAATGGTGAAAGCATTCCTTGTTTTGACCGCAGCACCCTATCTTGACCCTTTGGTCCATTTCGAGTTGGCCCTTCGACCGGCCTTGGCCTTCAAAGGAAGAGTTGGATTTCCAGCAATAGAAAGATAGGAATCAAAGCCCCAGGCATTAGCCAAAAGAGTGTAACTTCTCTGTCAAGTTCTACTCTTTCTCTCTTCTTTAAAGACCTCCAGGGGAGCCACTCTTCAAAAGAACTGCCAAAAACCGAGCAGTGAATCCTTCTGTCTTTCTTTCTTCATCAAACGTTAGCGCACAAACGAAAGGGCTTTCGAAAGCCCACGGAGCGGGAGCCCAGGAGAGGACAAAACACGCCACGCACGGAGATTGGGTCAGTGGCTTCAGCTGTTCCAACGTATTGGGATAGCAGCCTTCGGGCTTTGCCTGCCCTTTAAATAAGTCGGGTAGGAAAGTTTCATTGCTCGTCTTCTTCCCTGAGATGGAACCCACAAGCACGAATGAGACAGGGCCCGGACTCCCACGGGGGGCAGCAGTGGGGAATCTTGGACTGAGCTACTTTTTGTTGCTGCGTCTTGAACGAGAGGCTATCCTCCATCACCCATTCTCATCGTAGAAAGCGGGGAGCATTCTCTATCAAATAATAATGAGGATGAAATATCTCCATTGGTTAGAATCAGATTCAACACGACTTGGGAATAGGGAATTGAGAGATAGAGCTAGCCTATTCGTTATGGGGAATCAATGCTCCGGGCCGAATAATACCTCCGGCACCTGGCTTTCCCCGGCGCATCGCATATAACGCCCTCTTCTCTTCACCCGATACATGAATGCAGGCAGTTTTCGAGAGCAGAGACTTTCTTCAAATGCTTTGTCTTTGTTCTAGTGAGAGAGGGCCCAATTCAGATTTGAATGAGCATGCAAGAACGAAAGAAGAGCAAGTATTCCCAGTTGATCACTACCTATCATCGACATATAAAAGAAGAAAGAAGGTAGATACTACCCGCGGCTGAAGAAGATCCAGGGGATCGGTCCGAGATCGAAAGAGCCTTGGATTAACTTGAATTGGCCAAGGTTCAAGAACAAAAGGATCGCTTGGCCGAACAGATTAGCCCTCTGATTGCAGAGGATAAGGCACGACTACGGAAAAGATTGTGGCACTTCTTTCCTCTCTCTGAGGTGAATCCAATAGTATAGTATCCCCGAACAGATGTTCTCTAATGCTTTGTTAGAATTCCCTCTTGCTGCTTGAGGAGGAGCTCATAACATAGACTGAGACTATTAAAAGTCAGTCTCGAGTAGGCCAATTTCCTTCTTGCTTTGCCATCTCGTGAGTAGCTGTTAGATGCGTCCTTCCGCATGAACAGATTCTGGGCATCTTCGATGAGGATCAGAAGCATCGAATGCAAGCCAAGCTGTGGAAGAATAGGGTCTTTGCAAGATGCGCTCTTAGCAAGTGAATCATACTAGGCTTCTAGTCTTTTGCCCGAATAGGCCTCGGGGATAGCCTTAGCTTTTCTTTTGTTGCGGCGAGAAAGGATTCATTCAGGTAAGTGCATCCCTTCGAATGGAAGACGGGAAGGAAGAGGAAAATCTTGAGATAGGGAATTGCACTGGTAGTTCAATCCAGAAATGCCAGGCTAAGAGAGTTCTGGAAAGGTAAGCTTTAGACTGGTTTTCCTGCATTCTTTTGTTGAACAAGAAAACACACACCCAAGACTTTCTGCCAGAACTGGTCTTTCTGTAGTTCATCTGTCTAAAAGAGAGACTCCGCCATAAGATAAGACTTTCAATGCTATCCTCTTATAATCTTCTGACTAGAGGGTAGAAGACGATTCGATCAAACATTCAGTCTTATAATCATCTCCGGTAAGGCAGTGAAATCGATTTCTGCTAGCCGGGATTCTCCGATGCGATGGTTGGAATGATATAACTTCCGACAGTCAAAGAAATGCCAAACAGGCAGGTTATGCAATAGCATTCGGGGTGTCGATCCTGTCCAATAGATAGCTCACGGAATCACTGCCCGGAAGTCCTTCGAATCGACAGTCAATCCGGAAGGTAAGCTCAGAAAGGAGAAGAGAAGCCTCGGCGTCCGCTGCTTTACCTTGCTTTGCTACCTGATATAATGGTATTGGACCAGGTCAACCGGAACTGGAATGGACGAAAGTCGACCTAAAGTGCCCCATATCTTGGATAATCCGATTGGGTAATCCGAGGATGCGACTGACTACTACGGAACGAGAGTAGCTGTGGGAATAGGAATAGCGGAAACCCATTCTGTGAAACTCACGTTTAGGAAATTGTAGCATGGGGTGAGGAATCCCTAAAGAGGCTTACAGGAATCCCCTGTTTTTTGTTTTGGCTATAGCGATGAAGCAAGGTTATTAGATACCTCGGGAAAGCGGTTAGCCGGACGCCTTCCATAACCCCCCACTCGGTCGTTTTCGGTACTCAACCAAAGCATCATCGCCCGTCGGTGCTTAGCTCATTTCCTTCGGAACCCCGACACGGAAAGCTATTCTATCGAAAGAAGAAGGTAAGCTACATGGGATAGCGATAATATCGTATGAGAGAAGAGAAGGTTTTAATGTAGTATTCTCGAAGGCTTTAGCTGGGCGAAGCGAAGAGCTGAAACGTAGGGTAGAGAAACTACGTACCTAGCTGTTTTGAACTTTAAGGAGATTAAAGAGTCGCCAGGGACCTTACCTTATGAAATTCTGAATCGCGTTCTTGGCTCTGATAGAGCCCAACTCGAGTGAGTTTCGCTTGTCCCCCCCCTCCTAAACTTGCGGGTCTAGTCGCATACCCAAACCAACCGAGAGGGGCTCGGCCGCTTTCTTAGGATATCTACTCCTTATCCTATTATACCGCACCTAACAGCTGGGTGAGCGGAAATTCCCCTAATCTAATCAAGCTGTAATCCAACCCTCTCGGGTGAAATTTCAATCTCTTTTCAAGTTCGTCTACGTCGGCAACTACAGTCCCTCAGGGGACCTCCTAATGTTGTACGAAGGAACGGGGGAAGACAGTCCTGTCTAGTCGTTCGGATTTTCGTCCTGGAATTTCGTGTGTAAGGGTGATATAATAATACCTACACGTTATCCTTTAAATAAAAACCATAAAAAGACGGGTGAACAAATGATAAGAGCCTCTTTCCGACCCGACCTCGTCACAGCTCGCGGCGGAAGAATTGTAATTTGGCTAAACAAAACAAAAGAAATCCCCTCTTTATAGAGAAACTCATCATATGTTTACTGTGGCGGTCACATCTTTTCTGTCAGAGTCTTTTTGCCATCCGCGAGGAAAAAAGCAGTACCAATCCACTTAAAAGCTTCAACATTTGGCAGTCAAAACAAAGGACGCCATTCCTCAAGTGAGAATTTTTTAGGATTTTTCCCCTTTTTGGTGTAGACGCTTTCAGAGGTTTGCTACTAAGACAAGTTCCGTTGGTCGCCTTCTTCTTTCGCTATACTCAATGGGCTAGGGTGGTCCCATTTCGCCTTACCAACCCCAGGGAAAACCTTGACTAATGACATAGTCGAGCTTCTTTCTATCGAAAATCGATCATCCGCGGATCTACCGCTTTGCTTATGCTGACGACTGACTATTCAGACTACCCATCGGTCAGCTATGCTTCGGTATGTTGAATCTTTAGATTCCCTCACGAGAACCAATCATACCTCTTTTTTGATCGACTTACTCAGTTACCAATAATCTTCTTCTAAGATCTTGAAATAAGCAAAGACGGAAGGATTCGACACGCATATCTTTCTTCTAAATGTCTGTAAACATAGGGGTTTAGTAGCAGGAAACCCTTTGCAGCATGGAATTCGCGATGGGATCGAACCCCAGAGGGGAATGTCTTCTTTGTTTTAAAGGGTGAATGAAATCCAATCCACGAAAATTCTTATGGGATTT
The DNA here is from genome assembly GCA_037833815.1 of Zingiber zerumbet. Taxonomy (NCBI): domain Eukaryota; kingdom Viridiplantae; phylum Streptophyta; class Magnoliopsida; order Zingiberales; family Zingiberaceae; genus Zingiber; species Zingiber zerumbet. Next base: position 2,689,969 of record JBBMJZ010000082.1, on the reverse strand, counting down.
CAGAAGATCTACCTTAGGCGCAAACTTGTTAACCGAAACCAAAGCTAAGTAGGCTCTGGGACAGAAGGATTCTAACCTCTCCTTCTGGGGAATACCCAGGGAGCTTTTGCCCCAGTGCTAAATTCTTTTGCGAGTGAAATCAAGTGACAAGTGATAGGCTTTTATCTTTAGCCTTCGCGGAAATTGCGCTGCTTGATGCGATAGTAATTGCCTCTGTCTAAGTATCGCATTTGGTCAGCAGTGGTAAAAAAGAAGTCTTCTGTAAAAGGTATCCAAACAGCTATACTATCCCCAACTTCGGCATGTATGCCGGAAAGGGGTGCCCCCTTAGCATCTGAATGAAAGTTGGCAATTTCTCAGTCTTTCATCGTAGATCGGAGAAACTAGGTTAGGGGAGTTCAGTTCAGTGAGCAACTCTCTAGAAAAAATTTGTCTCCCGCTAATCTTCAAATTGGTAGACTCGGCTGCTGGCACTCTTCACTTCAAGAGGATTATTTATGATTACAACCACTGAATGATGAACTTTGCCAGTCTCCGCTTCCGACCCGATTAGGAGTGAACCAGGGCGGAAGGAATAGCACGCAAAAGGTACTGTAAAGCTATTGAATTGACCATGAGAGTAAGTATTGTTATGACAGTTCTCCCCCTCTCCCAAAGACGGTAATATGGTATAGGAAATAGAAAATTTACCGTACCCGGAAAATGCTGGATAAACAAACTGGATTAAGAGATCCATGGGCGCAAGGCAGAGTAGGTCAACCTCATCTACTATAAGGTAAGGACGCTTGAAGTGATGTTCAGCAATGATTAACCATGAATGGGGGTCTGTGTGTGCTGTTCTTTCAACTTCCCGAAAGAGGCGATTCCATAACTGAGACAACACGCCAGTAGGAGCGCTCCCTGTTGTATACCTCCTTACTTGTTGACTACCAAATAAGGGGCGCCCTAATAGTGGACGCACAAATGAAGCCGCCGGGGATCGCCGGTTACCAACTCCCGGTACTTTTCCCACTTCTTTATATGGGCCATCCACCGCTCCTGAGGCTTTGGGTGATCCTTTGGGCAGGACCCACATACTATTCTAATATAACAATCATATGAATTTAATATAATAGTTTTTATAGCATTCCAGGTCTTTCTTCGGCTGGAACTTATGTTTTCTGGAATGCCTTCTTCCAAATACTTTTCGAGCATATCCCGTGGAATCAAACTGTTATGGACGGCTTTCTCATAACTAACCCGTATATAGCCCTACTCATATAGGGTTTCATAAGATTCATATAAATTCAATCGTTGATGATTGAAAGGGGCGGGCCCATATCACGAAAGACCTCGCTATATATTTATGGAACTAGTTTGGAGTATCCCTCGGTTGTAATAAAATTATCATGGACTGTGTATATGGGAGCCTCCTCAGAAAGCATTTTTTCCACTACCCTCATCGCTATATAGGCATCCCCCTGATGGATGAAGTTTACGAAGGTACTAGTAGCGCTCTTAGCAGAATCCCTCTCAGAGGTGGGGAACCTGAGAGTAGCCTGGCGCCTCCTCTTATGTGGTCAATCATATATCCAGATTTTGGCCGGCTCCATCCGCATATAGTCCTGTACTGTGGTAAAGAAGGGGATTCTATATACAACAGGGCGCCCCTTAGCGAACACTTGCCTATGTTGCGGATCAACCCGATCAGGGCCCCTAAGAAAGGAGATTGGTGCTTCCGCAAAGCAAATTTTAGCTAATTTGACGTGATCCTGCCAGGCGAGGTACTGGGAGAAAAGAACTTTTAGGTCATCGGCAGTACTCTTTTGAGTCTTGCCATAGATAACTGGCATAAGGATCCCCTTCACTATTTTACGGGTGAGGTTTTTACTAACAACAGTAGTAAGATCAGAAGGATGATGCTCTTTCATGTACTCTTGAAGCTCCTCGAGCATGAATGAATAAATATCCTTGATTTCCCCGCTTGCGGAAGGGATGAGTTGATATGCACTAGCCGAGGCACCCTGGGTAATAGGGACGTGCTTTCTATTGTGAGACAGGGTCACTACGCTTGAGATAAACTGAAAGGGGCGTTTAGCCGAACGGGAAAACGAAACCAGATCATTCTTTATATAGTTTTTGCGCTATCGTACCCAGTCAAATGAATGCTGGACATGGGAGAACTTATTGTAATGGAAGGCCGATGCCGCGTAAAATCTTGTCACATCAGGTTCGAGGCTGCGGCCAGAAAAGAGAATCATTCCCCTTGCTAGATCACGCTCGTGGAAATGAAGGATTCCGCAGCGGTAGATTCTACCCCGGAAGTCGATAAATGCAGGTAAATCAAACTCATAGCCCTCGTAGGCGGTTGCCAACCTTATAATCAATTGTTCGTAATTAGCGCGCTGTACGTAACCACATAAAATTTGCAACAATTCACCATAACCACATGCGTTCCCAATATGGGGAGCCTCCGCATGATAATGTCTAAGTTTTGAGGCCACCTCTTTTTTTTATGTTCAAGGAAGCAAGAAAACTTGGCATGAGATGACCTGTTTCCACTATCGACTTATAATTCTCTCTCAGATAATTCAAGAAATCACGGTTGATCCGTCATGGCTGCCGCTGGAGATTGTTCATTATATCACATAGATTTTTATGATTTAAAAAAAAAAAATATAGAAATGATGAAGATCGTCTGAACTTTAGAGTCTATAACGATCATATATCTCCCCACTAGGGGCACTTAAGTATCCTCCGACAAGGTCGGAGATATTTCGAGGGGTATGCCCTTCCGGGAGAGCGCTCCCCCAATCTAGAGGTGGGCATACCATTGGTAGATTTAGCTTAAGTTAGAGTAATGAAAGATTGATATTACAAATCGCATATAGATTGCGAGGCAAATAATAACGCCCCTGCTTTTTCTGTATTTTACACTCGAGGGGTTCCTCCTGGTGAAAATAAATCAAACCTCTAGACTTAGTGAATTCTATTAAACCACGTCCGAAGGGATATTCTGCTCTCTTTTCCCCTTCATCCTCTTTATACACCATACGAAATGGTTTATTCTCTCTTCTACATTTTAATAATGTAGCTTGCAGTCGGGCAGTCGACTCAAATTGTTCGACCAAAGAGGATACACGAATCATTGCGCTCCAATTTTCCGGTTTGTTAAACACCATACTTAGCACATGCACAATGATAGCTTCAATGGTATAATGCCCGAACTCGGACAACAGCTCTTGATCTTCCCTGTTCAATCTGATATGAGGATGAGCCTTGAGATAATCCTTTGCGCAAGGTAAATCGGGGGAAATCAATGTCTTAATGATGTTGGATGTTGATTTATATACGGAAGGCTCGTCGAAGCGTACTGTAAGATCCTCAATTTTCATTTGGATATCGCTTGGCTTACTCTTCTTTGCCTTCTATGTCCTGGAATGTGCCATTTGATGAAAACTCAGGAAAATGAAAGTTTCGATTTAACATTTACTTATCACCTCGAATGGCATTGATGTTATTCATAGGCTTGTTTGAAGGGCAAATCCCACAGACGGAAGAGAACAGTCTTAGCAATAACCGTTGTTAGAGTTATATCATCAACCCTAGCTATTTCATCAGCTGCACACGAATCTCACTCTAGAAATTGAATTTCTTTCTCATACAAACAGTAATACATTAATCAAAGAGAAGAGCTAGCATCCGTCCAGCGCGCAGGAAAGAGAAGACTGGAAAGCCGGAGTCAGCCAACCGTGGTGAAAAGGCAGCAAGCACAGATGAGAGGGACATCACTGAAGAGCTTAACTGACGAGCTCTTTTTGTGATTAGCGCTTCTGCTCACTAGCTAGATCGGACTGTCTCTACCTTTGCTAACTCCGCCTGTAAGGAAGTTAGTCCATAGCGCTCACCGGTCCAAAGCATTTAGAAATCGTCCGTCGATTGAGAGATGGTACTCTTTCTTGAAAAGCTAAAAAGCAAATCAAAGATCGAGGAAGAAGAAAGACAAGGGCTCTTTATCTAGTAGTAGCAGGGATTCCTATAAAGCAGTAAAGGAGCGAAACCATTCTCAGAAGGCGAAGAAGAACTTTCTCGAAAAGGCAGAGGTTCGTAGGATTGATCTTCCTCCACCTGCCCAGAGGTTGCCCAATGGCGAGTGATGATAGCTTTTAGTGGAGTGAAGCTCTTGTCTTAGCTATAACGAAGAAGTTCTTTACCCTGAAGGGTCACACCTCCCATTCCGTGAAGGGGCATACGTCATAAGGGACTATGGGAATAGACGGAGAGATTGAACTACCTAAGAGACTGACATCCGGCGGACAAAGAGAGGTAGGGAATGAAATCATAGACCGATTGTAACTAGGCTGCTTCAAAGGCCGAAAGGAAAGGGTTGATTCGCGAAAATATATAGGAAGCAAGCAACCTGTTTGAGTCGTAATAGCTCCTGTCCTGGGCTTTTTAGATAGTTCACTCTGCTTCGGGTCGGGCCGGCTTGAGAGTTGAAACTCCGCTCCTCGACTTAAGAACTTTATTTAATAGCTCGTCTTCGGAGGGACTTTTGAGTTCCCTTTCTCTGTTTGAGAGAGCTCCTTGACCTGGGCTCTCAACGCTTATAGGCTTGTGGTATAGTTCAGGTCAATTCGAAGCTGCTGTAGCGCCTTGACCATGTAATTTCTTTCCGCAAGCCAAAAGTTTGACTTGAACCTACTTCTCATGCAGAGAAAAGTGTCCATGCATTAAATGAGGTGGGGTCTCAAATCTCTTTGAATAAGAGTTCCTCGGAGAAAACTATTATTATTGTTCCTTTAGGGAATGTTCCTCCTGAACACGTTAAGGCTACAGCTATGCAGCCTCCTACTTTAGTGCAACTTGGGTTGAAGCAATCTGCTGAGATGTCTCTTCTTCTCAAGGCAGGCTGCAACGCATCAAAAAGTAATGAGCCTAGGGCTTCTGTGGACATCACCGTCAACGGCTCTGTTAGTGGGTCTTCTAAAAGCTGTTTTTGGCTTTTCTACAGCTGCGTATGCGGGCTTATTTCCCTTATCCTTTCCATGGACTTGGGAAGATCAGATGGTTTGCCGTGAAGTTCCCAACATCGATCCACGGTATGATTTGGCTTCCCACAATGAGAGCAAACGGGCCGGTTTAAGCCCCCCATTCTTTCCTCTTCCACTCTGAGTTGTATGATTGGATTGGTAAAGGATCAATGGCCTCTAGCCAAAAGGGCGGAGGCTTCATGTGATGCATGGGGTTATTCATATTTAGCTGTCTTGCTTCCTCATTGAGTAGAACTGGAAGGACGTTGTCTCTTCTTCTCAAGTTCTCATTTGCAAGGATCTGGACTTTGATCAGCTCGTATTCCGGCTTCAGTCCAGCCAAAAAAAATGGCAGGTGTGCCAACTGCACTCAAATTTCATCCACCAACCGCCAGAGCCATTACACCTTACAGCTGCCTTCCAAGCCCTACGTGATGTTATAATTTCAATGAAATTCTTATGGCTGGTGACTGCGGTCGTTGATCCATCCGAGAAATTGGGGAGCCACATAGACTATTCAGGGGAAGTATGCTAATCGATGATCTACTGATGTAGCTAGTACTACTGGAGCTGCTGCTAGATATGCCATTGGCTTAACTGGCTCTAAACCCTCCCACCCGAGAAAGGAATGGAATTTCAAGTAGTAATTTACACCTAAATTCTCGTCTTCACTGATCAGCATTTATAATGACCGAGACACCTATGTATTCTGAGGCATCAACCTATGTGTTGCCTCTGTTTTCATTCTTTGGTAGTCACAGATTTTATTTGTCTTCCCGTTAAGATTCTCCTGACTACATGTCGTTTCCTTGGCTCTTTCCTTTCGTTCGGTAGGCTAGGGTTGCTCATCCTTTATCATCACAGCTCTGCTAATTGGTTTTTTGCGGGGAATTTCAATTACAATTACTCAGTGAAAGTAGAAGCAGCATCTGAGGGATCGGGTAAGTCTGATTCAGAGCTAAGTAACATTCCACTCTGGTGGAATAGAAGAGTTTGGTTGAAATACATTTAATACAGTCTTTACTTAGTTCCAGTAGTGAGCTAAATCAGTCCAAGTAATGGTAGTTTTCCAAACTAAGGCAAAAGTATGGTAGTTTTCCATACTTTCTTTGACCAACCAAGAAAGAGGGAACAAAGTCATACCTAGAGCTAGCTCATTATACGATTCATAGTCTTTCTGGCAAGGCCCTCTTTTGTCGGGCGCACCCTACCCTCTAGAAGCGTCCACGTCGCTTCTCTCGTCCCTCATTTTTTCGCTGGTAAGGGATAGGATCTACTTTGGAAGCTTAATTTCTCTCCCATTTGTTGCTAGCTTTTTATTGAGCAAAGCACGCCATTCAACCCTCTCCCTTCCGGTCGAGCCCTCCCTTTGTTCGTCCCTCTCCCTTCCGGTCGAGCCCTCCCTTTGTTCGTCCCTCTCCCAATAGTTTGACTCGACTTTTTTAATCAATCAATTTAGGAGTCGAGCCCTAGTTCCTCAAAAATTATGGTCGAGCGCGTCGTTATCACTCGCCCACGTCGCCAAAATTTTCTGTCTCGTCCCGTAGCAGATTACAGTATTGCTAAAATTACAGGAGTCTAAATTACACCATTCACACCATCAGCAGTATTTTGTAGTCGTAAATGGCCCCGTCTCCAAAAAGAGTAGTAAATGGTCTTTCCTTTGGGGCCAGAGCAGATTATTACCAGTATAATTGCGAGATTACTTAGGGTGGGGCTTTGGGCCTACAAATATTCAAAACGTAGAAAGAACTACTCGCAGCAACTTAATTATACGAGTTCGGCCTACAAATATTCAAAACGTAGAAAGAACTACTCGCAGCAACTTAATTAGTAAAGTTCATGGCAGGGCCATTCAAAACTACGAAAGAACTTACTCTCTCCCTAAATTACGGTAAAGCGAGCCATCTAAAGATGCCCTTTAGGTCGAGCCATCTAAAGATGCCCTAAATTACGGTAAAGCGAGCCATCTAAAGATGCCCTTTAGGTCGAGCCATCTAAAGAAGCCCTTCATTCAGATAAGAGACTGTTGCTGGGGGCTACTGTCACTCGCAGGAGAGCTCTCTCGATGCTAGAGAGTAAACGGTGCCCGTGCTTTCCAATGTTATGTCCGAAAAAAGAGCACTTTGACAGGAATTGGAAGGTTTGATCCCGAGTGACGACCGTCCCGAACGAGAGAAATAGTGAACCAGTGGCTTTTGTTCTTCCTTAGCGATACATTATTTACATGTCAGGAACCACAGGTGAGACGATGATTTTCAGTCCTCTGCTCTACCAACTGAGCTATCCCAACTATTTGCCAAGTCGGAACTTTCTGTCCCATGCATCATCCTGGTCCAGTCTCTTCTCTATGTCAATTAAAGGGCAGGTCATGACTGGACCGGGAAAAGAGGCGCAGAGTCCACGTCTACGGCTCCGGAATCCGGGAGTTTAGGTCGGGTCACGTGGAGAAAAACAGCTATGCCTACTCAGTCTGGCCTACAATGCTTGCCCGCTGAGTCCAGGTCGGGTGGAGTAAGGTCCTTCTAGTAAGGTGCCAGAGATCCGTGAGAGGAAGGTAGGTTTCAGCCCATGTAGCGGTTGCGACAATCAGATAAGGCAGGAAAGTGAAGTCGGTGACGGAGCTCAGATAAATTCCCGTCCCCACGTAGCGGTATTGGTACTTCGGGCAAAGGCACTAATTGGAGGGCAAAGGAGCTAATCTCAAAGGAACTAATTGGAGGGCAAAGGCACTCCTAATCTCCGGCCCAGCTAAGCTCATTTCATTCTGGTCGGTCAGACTCAGACTCGTGAACCAGACTAGACTTGTCAGTGAGGTGCGGAGCGACCACTTCCTATTGAATTGAATTATATAGTGCGGAGCTGGGTCAAGGAAAGAAAAGAGGATCTGATCTGCTACGCTGGGTCATTTGATTATAGAGTCGAACCATAGAAGCCCACCTTTAGTGAGTTCGAGTTCATGAAAACAGATTAGATTAGCTCTTTCCAGTGAATGAAATGATTTCGAGTTCATGAAAACAGATTAGATTAGCTCTTTCCAGTGAATGAAATGATTTCGAGTTCATTCAATTCAACCTCAACCAGCGCTCCCGAACTTTCGAATGAAAACAATCGAAGCTTCAACTTGAGGTGCGAGGGAAAGAATCCGTTACCTGCCTTTCGAATCTACTCAGAATGGGAAAGAATTAGTGGTCTTGGTGGGATAAGCTGCTATGGAAGCTCTCCCCGCGAAGCTACTTCTTTGCAAGCACTAGAAACCATTATTCCATTCATTTCTCTTGATTGAGCACCTTTCCTTTCTTTATTGCTTTGCTAGTAGGACGAAGATAATAGAATAGGCGCCACTCGCAGCCGAGACTTGAATTGAATGCCCATGCCGATGACTTTATATATATATAGGTGTGGAGTAGCGCTCGCTCGTTCTAAGCTTATTTGCTTGCTTCGATTTCATTGCAGAGATATAGCAAAGCTTAACTCTGCTGCTCAACGAAGCCGCTTCTTTGTCTTCTCAGTTAAAGCAGTCTGAGTTCTATTTCTTTTCTCTTGTCAATCATCTTCCTCTTGTCAACCATTGACCATTGATAGGATGGGGTGGGGTAGTGGTAGTCAAAGGAGTGGGTAGTACTGGCTTCGTTCCCCGGCAAAGATAGATCAGAGTCAGTCTGGCCCGGTGAGGAAAGACTCGTCGGTGACGGGGCTAAAGGTTCTAATACGAGGCTCAATTGCTAGCCAATAATGGAATTGGAATTGCGTACTCATTCAGAGAAGAGGGGAGCAGCGAGCCGACCATAGATAAAATAGGGAACTGACCGACCGCTGATAGACAGTGCGAGCCGAGCCCACATTAGAGCCGACAATCATATAGCGAGTGAGCCTATATCTTGCTCCGAGCCCACCTATAATTATGGATCCTACCTTTCTTAAAATAGAAGATCAGAGCCTATCCCGAAAAGAGATTTAGGATGCGGAGCTGTTCAAAGATCAATGAATGGGGAAGCAAGGCGGGTCAGAGTTTCTCTTGCTCCGTCTACTGAAGAGGGAATTTCTTTCAATACAATAGTTGAGTGAATCTTGCGTAGTCTACTGAAGAGGTGCTGCTTTTCATAGGTGCGACCGCAGAGGATGAGTTCTCCGTTCTTATTATAGTTCAGCTTCTGTTCTGGTCGGCTCCTTCACTGCTCTTTAGCTACCGCTTCACTTGTCGAGCCAGAAAGAGAGGTCCCCCTCCTCTGAATTGGCTCGCTCATAGGAACTTGAATTTCTGACTTGAGTTGAGTGCCGGTCAGAGAGTATAGAAGGAGGCGGAAGTCCGGATGGGTAGTAGCGAGCGCGTAGTCGACTTCAGAGTTCAGTAGTTCAAGACTCATCTTGCGTAGTCTACTGAAGAGGTGCTGCATAGGTGCTTTAAAGAGTTTCAATCCATCTCGAGAGCAGTTAGATTTCTTAGCTTGCGCGCGCTCAACTGTTGCGTTGCGGGCCCGTTCGCTCCTTTCCTCTGCTCCGAGCACCTTTCCTTTCAAAGTTCACCCGCTCCAAGCACCTAATTGATGAATCTACCCCGGGGAGCATAGATAGAAAGAAACCCGGGTCGCTCCAGCCTGATCCCACCTGTCCTGAGCCTGGGACTGCCAGAGTTGAGGGGGCGGGAGCTGCAATTGCCACGTAGAGACAGAGCCAGAGTTCGTTAGCTTAGCTGCTTTCCTTTTCTTCTGAAGATCGGATTAATAAGCGGATTGCACGCGCAATTGACTTTCTAGTTCGTCCCTTGCTTTCGATCTCCCCGTGCCTATTCACTGGGACTGTCAAAGCTAGATCAAGCTTCCCGAGACGGCTGCCCTATATTAGATTACAAGAATGGAACTGAGCCCAGCCTCACCGAGTCCGGTCTTTCCTAATCCGTTCCTGCGCCGCGTCACTGCTGTTCGCTCCTTACCGTTTTTCCGCACTTCGCTTCCGATGCCGAGCTCTCCGACTGCTCATTCTTTCATAGGTGGGCTCGTTCCACTATGATGTTTCTGCCGCGCATAGCTTGACGAAGCTGTTCACAGAGTCGGCTTTCCTTTTCCTTCCTTCCCCCGAGCCAGACCAGACTATCTGACCGTAGCATCTCCTCCTTCGCTCATGAACTCTCTCTCATTATGGCATTGCTAAAAGTCCCCCTCCTACTTCTTGCTCACCCGAGCTTCCGCTACGTCGTTTCCTTAGCCCCGTCACCGACGGGTCTTCCCTCTCTTGTTAACGGGGTTCTGTTAGGCTCTTCTTGAATAGTGGATTGGTCTCTCGTTCGCTCACCGGGGTAAGGTATGCGTCAGCTATAGTGAATGGAACGGATGCCATAGGACCGGAGTGCTTCGTCGAGTCGTCTTTCCTCTTTCTCGGTCGAGCACCAAGAGCTGAGGCAGTGACTGTGCCCAAGCACCAAGAACTGAAGACAGTAGCTCTGCCTCTCTCCCTTTTGTTGTACAGTATGAGCCGTCCTATGAAAGGTATAGGTCCCAGGTCCCAATCATAGCTCTGCCTCTCTCTCTGTACAGTATGAGCCGTCCAAGTTTCTTCGGAGCGAAGGGCAAAGAATAAGTAAGCGAAACTTTCCATGTCATGGAAGCGTCCAGTCCCATTAGCTCAGCGATGGTATGATTAGCTCAGCGATGGTATGACGAGAGGTCACGGAAGACGGGCTTCAGGCTCACTCCCTACCGCTACGTGGGAAATGCAGCCAACCGCTGAGCCTAGCCTATTACCCGGGGCGGGGTCTGATTCCCGTACCATTGTACCATTGTACCATTTGACGTGGGACTCCCGAAGTGCTTGATGCGCACGCCTAGTTAGGGCTCGGCCCCGTACACTTCTCCTTCTCACTGCTCCGCCTCCACCTCCAAAGCTAGCCTTCGCCTCTTCTATCAATGGTTGACTTAAGTAAAGTAACAAGAAATAGATAAGAAATAGAACAATGCTTCAACTGAGAAGAGAGACAAGATCACTGAACTTCACTTCTTTCTTTTTCTTATTATATCTCTCTTCCGTTCCGGACCTCGCTTTGAGAAAGAGTGCTTTCCTCCCCATCGCACCCATCAATTCGCTCCCTCTACTCCTGGGAAAGGATCATCTCTCGCAGCCAGGGACGGAACGAAGCTCTCTGCTCTGTCACCCCACCCCTCTCACCAAAGATAGTGGTTGTAGTTAGGAACTTAGAGACAGAGACCCGACCCGGCCATGGAATCATTCTATCTTTTCTATCTGTTGTCCAATTCAGAAGGAAATGAATGAACGAAGGAATTTCCATCTGCTGCTGTTCTAATGAATGTGAAGGAAATCTCAGTTGTCATGTGAAGGAAAGGAAGCTTTGCATCTCTCTTTCCATCAGTCTGAGGGAGGCAATCTCTCTTTCCATCAGTTGGTCTCAGTTGTTAATGAATGAGTTGTTAATGAAAAATAAGGAAGCAGTCGCTAGATAGCAAGCAAGAAGAGGAATCGCTCGGCATAGATGGTCCGCCTCTTCCTCCGCATCCAACGGTCTGGTCTATCAGAGCATGCAATGATTCTCGGTGGTTCTCTTGAAGCAAGTACGGAGTAGCAGTAGCAGTCGCTGTCCTAGCTCTCTGTCCCGACCGCTTACGCTGTCCATGCTGTCCGCGCTGTCCAAACTCTCTATGGCACTACGGACAGACCTCTCTTGTCTCTCTTCCAACCTCTAGCAAGCCTCTCTGACCGTGGTCGTACATCGTCCCCCGCTCATGCCTATCGCTTATTCGGGCTCCCTGCTAGTCTTCCCCTCCATGAATCCTACAGTCTTGCGCTGACCTTCCTCTATGCCCCTTCTGTTCTTTCTTGGGGGGAGAGTCCGGGTCTTTGTCTTGGCTCTCTCTCATTAGCTAGCCTCCTCTGGTTTCAGGAAGACCTTTCCTCTGCTCAGCCTACCGCTACGTGGGACGGCCTACGATTGGCACGTAGAAAGTTGAGAAGCTTCCACCATTGTCCTGCCCTATGACCCCGGGTGGACCACTACCGCTTCCCCGGCCCGACATCTACCCTTCGCTTCAACTACTGTTGATGCCAGTGAAGGTTCTATGTCGCTCCCGTACTGAGTAGTCGCTCTTTGCATTCACTTGAATGAATTCCAAAATGACTCCGCGTCTATTTCACTCGGCTACGCACCTTTATCTAAGATCGGCTCTCTCATATAGAACAAGTAGTCGGCTCGGCGAGCGTAACTTCCTTCTCTATTCTCTTATCCCCCGATAGCTACGGACGAGTAACAAAACCGACTCCAAAACCATTATAGAATGATTATGAAGATACAATTGCCCTACGTATATTATTTCTTTCCTCTCCTCCTATCCCTTACCCGGTCAGCTAGCTCCTTTGATTCTGAGGCGGACTAGAATAGAATCTATCTTTCCAATGAGACGAGACCCTTGAACTCACTTATCTTTCCAATGAGACCCCTGTCGCTCGTTAAGTGTTAAGTTCTGACGCGTGTAGCAAAGCTTTATTTGGTTTAGTCCGCTCCGATGATTCTTGCACTTGAGCGGTGGGACCCATTTCAATCAGAGTGCAGTGGTCGGCCACTCCACTTACTTGTCCGTCGGATCCACTTGTCAGATCTGCAAAGCAAGGACAGCTTGTCTCGGTGCACGGGGCCGCCCGTTAGAGCTGGTCGGCTGTCCCTCACTTGCTTGTTCTCACCGCTTGTCCCTTGCGAGCTCCTTTTCTTTTGTCCCTCACTTGCTCATGTCCCTTGAATTATTAATGTCAAATCTCGTTGATCTCATTTTGCTTGGTCGAAGTTTTGCTAAGTTGAGTTCGGGTGCTCGATCCCATAGTTGCTCTCGCCGCTCCGCCTCACCGCTCAGTCTGTTAGGCCTTCTCATTTCAGTCGCTCCTCTACTCTTTCCCAAAGTCGGCATGGTCCGCTCTGCACCTTGTGTTGTGTCCGCATGGAAAGAGGAGCTCTTCCGGTCGATAGTGAGGCCGCTCCTTTTCCTTCGTTGGCTCTTCTTCGCTGGCGTAGGACTGAGAGGCAGAGTTCCCGTCCCAGGCAGAGGCAGCGAAAGGGAATGGTTGGGCTCGCCATCGGTAGTCCGGCCCAGCTAAGCGAAGCGAAGTAGCTACGATTGCCTCACGGAGCGACTACTATCTATAATAATTAAATAGTTAACCGCAGCAGATTACAGTAATTGCGTGAATGGCCATCAGCAAATTTAGTCGTAAATAGCCTTTGGGGCAATTTATACTCCATAGTTTGACTCGACTTTTAGCAGATTACAGTAATTGCGTGAATGGCTAGGGCCATAAATGCTGATGGGTTTTTTAGGCATGACTCGACTTTTATAATCAATCAATTTCGGAGTTTTTGACTCGACTTTTATTAATAGCGGATTACAGTAATTGCGTGAATGGCATTCAAAACTACTTATATTCAACTTTAGGAAAGTCGAGTCAAATGCTGATCTCATGACTCGACTTTTCGTTTTAAAGTATCATATAAGAACATAAGAATATAAGAACGTTAACGAATGAGCTTGAATTCCAGATCAATAGGTCTGAAGCCAAGATAAAGACACTGAATCCGAGTATAAAGAGGTCTGAGCCAGAGTCTTATCCCACCTTTTCTAAGAGTGTGATCCCGCCTTTTCGAGAGTACGTAAGATAGTCAGTCAGAGTGAAAGATAAGATAGGAGTTCAAGAGAAGATAGAAAGGATATGAAATACAGCTCGACCCGTAGAGTGAATGGAAGAGAATTTGATAGTGCAATTAGCCCTAGTCGGGAGTAGGAGTCTTTCCTCAAACTGAACTTTTATATGAATATACTGAATTTACTCAGGTTTAGTTAATTAAGTTGCTAGAGTACGCCCCGTCGTTATCACTCCACCCCGTCGTTATCACTCTACCCTTATTCTCTCGCGGGATAGGCAACTGAAACTATAACGTTAGCGAAAGGCACAATCAACATATTCAATCCCCTTCCGAGCCTACGTTGATTTAAAGATGACGGTCGGAAAGAAAACTGCTATTGGGAATGGTTATTCGTACTCGGTCGGAAAGATGCAGTAGTTTTAGGCATTGCACCTAGAACGGACCGCAGCTGAGCTAATGAGGGTCAACATTCCTGTAGTGCCAAGTCAGTTAAGTGGCCGGGCTAGGTCCAGGTGACTCAAGGGCAACGGCTAAAATCTATGAAGCAGCTGCTGCTTCAATTCCCTTCTGTTAGTATCTTGTGCCTCCCGATAAAGTATAAGTATCTCCGATAATGTAGGGTGCAGCTTTAGTGCAAAAGAGATCCACGAAAAGAAAGTCCGAATACTAAGATAGATAGATATGTAATATAACATAAACAAACAGAAGCCAAGGAGAGTACGATAGATAGATATGTAATATAACAGATAGATATGTAATATAACGGAAGCCAAGATCAAATACACTGAAGCCCAGGAGAAAGAGGATAAAGAGTTATGAGCCGCTCACTCTTTCTACAAAACGTAGAAAGATCTTCCAACAGCAAGAGGTCTAACATATTCAAAACGGAGAAAGATCTACCGTCCGTCGCCCCTTCCCTTACGTTCAGCTCTTCGCCAATCGACTATCGTCTCACCTTATCCACGATAATCCTTCGCCTTTCGGCTCAGCTCTTCGCCCCTCTCCTTCCTTTTGGTTCAATTAATCGCCACGTGGGTTGGCGTTTTGAGTTTTCTTCGCCCTCATCACTGCAGTTTGTATTCTGCCATCTCAAGAGGATGATAAAAAGCTTTTTTATGGACAACTTCCGAGGAATGAGCATCCTTTCTTCTGCCAGTCATCCATTTATGCTCTGGATGAATCTGGTGATTTACAATGCCTTTGGACGTCCTGATAAAGAGATCATCCGTTATCTCTCTGATCCAGAACAGCCTGGCTCCCTAGCGTCCACCTTTGGTAAGACCAACTCATAGCCATTACCCCCTTGTATTTTTATGGACGTTCGCCTTCTTTCAATATTTCCTTTTTTTTAGGCGTGAAGGCTGTGACTCCTTTCAGGACATTATTGGCTCAGCAGCTGGCAAGAGGGGCCGTCCATCCTCAATGAACCTGGGCAACTTGCCCTTTTACATGACTGCTTTTCAACCTGCATTGAGAGGGAGGAATCTATTGACCTTCAGATGGACCTCAGGAAGTTTAAAGCTGAACTAGTCAAGATTGCTGAACGAGTCCATCCCGTCATGAAAGTGCTGAATTTGGAGGACGCTAAACAACGTCAACTCCAAACTGTTAAATGCCTGAAAGTAGCCCACAAGGATATGAAGCATAAGAGAGAACGTCTTGCTGATAGCCTCCGAGTTCATACTACTGAGATGATCCATGTCAAAGCGTCACTCTCTTTTTCTGGAGGCAGCAACAAATTATGAGAGGATGGAACTTGGCCGCCTTCCGGAAATTGACCAAATCTCTTCTTCCTTAGCTGACTGTGATAACCAAATTGCTATTCTTGGTGATGAGCTAAAGGACATGAAGAGAAGTGTCAAAAAGGCTGTTTCTCGCCGTCTCGAGAAGGGAGCAGCTACTTTCGCTCCCCTAATATTACTTTGATTACAGTAATTGCGTAAATGGCTTTAGGCCATTTACTCTTACCTTAATTACAGTATTGCGAGCTCTAAAGACCCTTCCTTTACCCGTTCTATTTTAAAAGAAGCTCAGTTAATTAGATTGGATTACAGATAAAACGTGTATTCAATTCAACCATTCGCATGGTCTTCCCTAAGACTTATCTCTTTTCAAAATGAACCGAACCTCGATACCACATTCATCAAAGAGATACGGCCATCTCTCTAGGTTGCATACCCCCTTAGATCGTTCTATTCGTGCTTGAAGACCCCATTGGTCCGCTCCTTTTAATGGACATTCTTAGCCGTCTTCCGAGGGTTAACACCCCATAGATCGTGAACTCTTAATAATGAAATAAAAGTCACATACAGTTATATGCGATCCTTTAGGGTAATAATATCTGATCACCACCGACCGAGGGAAGAGGACGGAGAGCCGTTCGTGGTGTGGGAACCCCCCTCCCCCCCATCCACTCGTTTTTGTGTTTTGTAATTTTGGACGCTTGCTATCGTTTCAGTCGGGAAGGAGTCCGTAAGGAGCGATAAGAGAGAAGGGAGACGAAGCACTAAACGACTGCGAGGACAAAACAAAGAGTTGAGTTGAGCTTGATGCTTCGCACCTTTCATTATATAGTAAGGCATGTAGCTTCGGAGGAGCCTACCCGCACTCACTCGCATCTATCTATCTCTTTTCAGTTTCAGCAGTCTTTTCATTCTGATCTTTTCTCGCTTCTATTATGGTTATGAGTCACAGTTGTCAACTAATCTGAGTCAAGGGAGCGATGAGCGTGATTTGCTTTGATTTCGCTTTGCCGGTCTCTAGGTGAACGAGTCCCTTTCATCAGCTCACCTTTCTGAAGTTGATTGGTTAGGGCACCTATCCTTTGCACTAAACTCAAGCGAGGAAAGACAGTTGGTAGGCTGCGAGAGAAAAAAAGAAAGAGCAGAAGCCCTTACACGCTTGAGGCGAGGCAGCGAGAGATCTCTTGCTGCTTACCCGCTATCTCAATCTCTATCTTATCTTCTTTGTCTGAGGCGGAGCTCTCTTCGTCTGAGTTGTGAGGCGGAGCTCTCTTCGTCTGAGAGGCAGAGCTTCAGCTATCTTTACCATGCAGAGCAATCAATCAATCTTTCCAGAGTAGAGTTTCGGCCCTATCGTGCTGCAGAGCACTCTTCTTTACCATCTGAGGCAGCTTCTTTACCAGAGCTTCGGCTATCTTTACGTCTGAGGCGGAGCAGTCTTCTTTACCATCTGAGGCGGAGGCTCGTCTATCTTTCTTTTAGGCAGAGCAATCTGAGACGCCTAGTGAGTAGTCGGATATGCAACTATCTTCGCGTATGAGGCCCTAGTAGTCGTAAGTCGGCGATGTCTTCTTCACCATGTGAGGCCTAGTGGTGAGGTCTGGAATGTCTTCTTGTGTGAGGACCAGTGCAAGTGTGTGGTCGTAGGTCAGGGATGCACAGCTCATTTTTGTTTTATAAGAGTGGAGGGCTCCTTCCTTCGTTTCGCCCTCGCCTATCCCAATTGGATAAGTGGCGAGCTATCGCACTTGCTATCTATCTTTCTTGCAACTAGCTACTTCTTTGCTATGACCAGCGCAGCTACGCTCTTTGCTATGCTATCCCTACGAATGAATGAAACGAGAAGGAAATCGATGGGTTCGGTCACGAAGAAAAGGGAAGATGCGGAAGATGCGGAAGACTAGGAAGATCAGGAAGACGACCGAAAGAAAAGCACTCTTTACGACCGGAAGATCAGGAAGCACGAATCACAAGAGGAAGCACGAATCAAAGGTGGAGCTCGCACGACTTCATTCTCGCCTCGGAAGAAGGATCCCTCGCTGCCATCTCTCGCTCTCTGCCTATTGCCTATTCTTCGCCCTGCAATAGAGCGCGGACCTCACCCTTGCAATGGAGCCCGGGTAAAAGAGAACTTTCGCACGCCTCGGAAGGTTTCTCAGACCTACCTATCTTCGGAAGGTTTCTCAGACCTACCTATCTCTCGCATGTGAGTCTGCTGGGGAAAAGATAAGAATCGCGGAGCGGGCAGCTACTTCAAAGCAACCAACGCAAAAGCGCTTACCGGGCCGGCTTTCTATCTCTTGTGAAACGAAATGTGCCAGAAGCTTGACACATGACGCAAAGAACCATCCCCTGTGTGATCTACAGTCCCATCCCAGGAACGAAGTAACTTGAGCAAGCTAACCCGTGTTCAGAGAAGCGGGAGTATAGTAGGGAATAGTGGGATCTTCGTTCATGTCGAGATCGGGAGCATGCCAACGAGCGTAGCGAGCTAGGAGGTGCAGGGACGGAGCGAGAAAGAAGTGCAGATGAGCTGCGTAAATGGAGCAGCGCCTTCCCCAAAGAGGATATGTGATGGTGCTAGCTCGGAATTAGTGGTTAGCCGATCGAGCGCAGAGCATCAGTTCAAATATGAGCCTTTGCTTTGCGTTCACAGAATGATAGGAACAGAGCATCAGATCAGTTCAAATATGAGCCTTTGCTTTTCATCCCCACAAGAAAGGAATGAAAGGGAGCTACTCTCTTAAGGCATGCTATGGTGCGCGTCAATCTTGGGTGTGTTGACTAAGGAAAGTCTAAATCGTAGTAGAGTTAGGACGAGTCCGGGCAACTACAGTTAATCTTCGTCCGGAAAGTGCATCGAAGTGGGAACTCCAAATAAAGGAAGTCTGTAGCCCGAATCAGAGGATAGGTAGGGTCACAAGCAAGTGATAGGTTCGAAAGAGTGTGAGAGCGTGAACGAGAGTATAGAGAATAAGGAGATGCTACTCGCTCGCGACTGCTACTCTAATCTTTTTCAAGAAAGGATTCTATTAGAGTAGAAGACGTCGAATGAGATTGAAGTAGAGGAAAGGAAATTGAAAGGGCATCAAACAAGTCTTCCTTTGCTTTGGTACTTCCTTCTTATCGATCGGTGCAAGACAATCCAATCA
Source organism: Zingiber zerumbet (assembly GCA_037833815.1). Lineage (NCBI taxonomy): Eukaryota > Viridiplantae > Streptophyta > Magnoliopsida > Zingiberales > Zingiberaceae > Zingiber > Zingiber zerumbet. The sequence goes on along the minus strand of JBBMJZ010000082.1, from coordinate 2,671,425 downwards.
ATGCCATCAAAGACACAATGCTATCAAGAATTTGATGATGATAGAATACTCCAGAGAGATATTACATTATCGACCGGCTACGCGCCTTGCTAAACCCACCCATAAAAAGATATAGCTGCCTGCCAAGGAGTATCTGATCCGCTAGAGCCAGCCTCATGTCTTTCCCTGGCCTTGCACAAGACCTTGGTTGGAACCTATTCTGCTCTGCACCTTTCTTCTTTAGGATCTATAAAGAGAAGAAAACCGAGTCTTGCCCATATGTAAGAATATACATAGAGAGGACATCAATTATCCTACGATAATGTTGTGAGTTGCAGGAAAACCATTGAGTCGTAGGGGCTCTCACCAGACGGGCTCGGACTTATGGTCAAATTCAAACGAGAAAGATCTCGCCTACGAAAAAAAAAGAGCCCTGCCTACCAAAGAAAGTCGACTCTAATACCTTCTCTTATAATTCTACCAAACTGACTCTCGTCCAAAAAAAAGCGTCAGGAACTTAGGAATCAACGGCGGGTTCAATTCAGGCACCTTACACTTCTCTTTTTATTCTATCATTAATGATACGCAATCGCAGGCTACGGAATAGCTGTCTTCGAGAAAAGTCTCGCTCTCTAGGGATCCTTCCGAGTTCATTGAAATAATAAATAGTACACAGCAGGTCTTTTAAAGTTGGTAGGCTGAGGAGCATACGAGAAGAAAGAAGTGAGGACCTTATATTTAGCTCCGCCCCTTAGTCTTCGGGGATAGAAAAGAGATAGCTTGTTCTCAGCCTTCTCCTTCCTCTATACCTTCTTCCACTTCTAATGAGCGCCTACCTTGCCCTACAGCTATTGATTGGCCGAGCCCACCTATAAATTCATGTAGAGAGCCCATGAGGAACGAAACGGGAACACCGCACCGTGTTCTTTAATCGGTGGGCTCGTTCATTCCACTCGCTGCGCGATCACCTTTGACTTATATAAGAGTTGCGGGCGGACCGACCAACCTTAGTGCTTTGCTTTGATTTCGCTTCATCGTCTTCGGACTTGACGTGTCACTACTTTTGTCCAATGAGAAGGGTCGGTGCTATGCGATCACCAAACTCACGAGCCTATCTAGAATGGGATCCGGCTTCTAGTCTAGTTTGAAATCCGTCAGTGCCAGCGGATCAGAAGGAGTTCACGGGCGGAGGAACAAGCTCCCTCATATAAGAGTTCCCAGGCTCCGGACAAGTAGCTTTGGGCAGGTTTGCCCTCTCGAGGTAGGTGCTAGGCCCGGCATGCATAGGATGGGCGACCTGAGATGACCAACCAACTAGCGCAGAAGCGAGGCACCAATTCCAGAGGACGAGGGCTCACGTGCTCACTGGTCCGAGAAGGCGGGCTAATTCCCCGGTTGCTTGCTTCCCGAAGAGCGATGCGAGAAGCGAGGCTAGGAGCGGCAGAGTCGCAGAGTCAAACGGCAAAGTCAAACAAAAACGGCAGAGTAAGCGGCAAAGTTGAGCGCGTAGCGCGAGGAAAGACGAGTCGGTGGCGAGGCTAAGTACCGCAATTGAAGCAATCCGTTTACCGCCATAGCTATTAGGCGAATAGGCAACCATAGCTATAAGCGAATAGAGGGAAAGACGACTCGGTACCATAGGGAGGAGGTTAACGAGGCTTAAGCAAAGAGAAGGTAGCGACGCTGAAAGAAGACTCGGAAAGACGAGTCCGGTGGCGAGGATCAGATTAGTTGCTATGCCGAGAAGTGGCACGCAGAAGGAGCTTTGACAGTGAGGCCAACTGAACTAGTCCTATATATATGGAGAAGTAGTCTCACTCTACGAAGCACTAAAAAAAGCAACAATTTCTATCTCATCTAGCAGCAAAAGGAGTGTCGCTCGTAGATTCAGTTCAAAAATCAATCTTTCTAGTCTTAATATTACTTACTGGAAAAGGCTGGAAAAGGAGTACTTGTGCCTGTGGTTAGATTTGTTGTTTGCAAAGATTTCGCTGCGCTCAACTTTGAGGCTCAGGTTGATCAAAAAAGCAGTCTCTTATAGCTTTGAAACCAGTCTCACTCGGAGAGGAGTCGATTCAGGCCATGAAAAGCAGTCTCATATAACTGTTCAAGGAGTGGAAAATGAGATTAGAAATGCGACCTCGGAGGACCAGCAGAGGACCTGGCCTAGAAGGTGCGAACCGGGGGAAGAGGAGGAGCGAGCAGAAAAGAAGAGGACGAGGCATCGGGGCAAATGAGACCCACGTAGCGGTGCTTTACGGCAGTGATCGATCTTTGATCCAAGGCAGAGTCTACGTCTATGGCGGAGGACAAGGCAGTTCCCGTCTCGTCCGGGAAAGGTAGTAGGCAGACAAGACAGTTTCTCGGTTTTCGAAGCATAGGACAGGCGGGAGATGATCAAGCTGGAGGAGCGACTGAGCGGGGCAAGAGCGTAGCGAAATCAAAGCAACTAAGCGTAGCGAATCAAGCGAGGTACGGCAGAGCGGTCAACTCTTCAGCCTTAGCACGAGATAGAAGGCTGAGTCCGAGAAAGCTAGATCAGCATGCGACTCACCATACATGAGTCACTGGCATCGAATGACTAGGCGAGTCACTGGCACCGGGCAGAGGCAGCGAGAGAAGGCCATTGGATGGAATATGGAATTGGAGCAGAGTCCAAGGAGCGAAGTTGCGCGTGCGTAGGTGAAGGGCAAAGAATCCGCATCGTCGGGATAGGGTCCGGAGGAGCATTGTCATGCATAGATCGAGAATCAGTGTGCGAAGGACTGAAAGGGCCTCACTCACGAAGCACTAGCACTCAATCCAATCCGAGCGAGGCGAGCCCTGACTTGCGGGCACTATGGACTCAAGTGAGAGAGCCATTTCTTTTTCTTATAGAGAAGGAGCATCAAAGAATTGAGAGCTAAGTGAACTTGCTCGGGAGGGGAAGCCATGAATTGAGAAAAGGAGAGTCCCTAAGCGAAGCGAAATCAAAACAAACGAAGGCAAAAGAGCGGAACACTCTGATCAACCAAAGGAGCAGCCCACTCCGATCAACCAAAGGAGCAGCCCACTCCGATCAACCAAAGGAACGGAGCACTCCGATCAACAATTCAATTAGATATGAGCTAAAGTAGTGGTAGCGCTCGTCAGGACAGCTTCAGACGCCTGTAGCTAATCTGGCTTTCCATTTTATGCAATGTTGGCCAGCGAACAAATGTGCTAAGCACTCGTGGAGATAAGGGAATCAAGGTAGGACAGATCTAGTCGCCAGCTTTCTAATGACTGGGGAGTCTCTATCATGCGGTCCTCTTGAGGGAGTCGGGAATTGGTCATGCCTCCGAAGCTCGGAGATGTGAAGTCTACGATGGGAGTCTAGGTCGTCGAGGTCGGCTCCGTTAAAATTCTCTTATAATAGAATCGTTCGGTGTCTTTGAATAAGAGAAGTAAGTCGTTCGGGGGAGGGAGCTAGCTAGTTGGCTCTATAGTGGACTGGAGGAAGGCTACTTTTTCGACCTCAGAGAAGCTCTCAACGCCTAGCTTCTATGGTTTCTCTGTCTCCACCTTGGGCTCAAATAATACAAGAAAGGTGCTCGGGTGTGGGTACGGTTCACGAACTTCTTGAAGAGCCTCCATGCGCTATCTGGGGTCTGGGGACCTATACTATAATGTGGTTTGGTTCATCAGTCCCGGTAGCCGTCCAATAGTTGATTGAATGATAGAGCATGGCATCGGCATCTATTGATGGAAGCGGATCGAGTAGCCTTATTTCCAAGTAGTCGACTTCAGAGTTCAAGAGTGGGCTGAGTCATCCAGAGTTGGGAAGCGAGGTGCGGAGCGAGATTCAGTTGCTCCAGAAATCTCTCCTACATTGACTAAGTATGGGTGCTTTACTTTAATTTCATAGCTCTCATTAAAGCCCTTTCAATGATCTCTGACCGATACCCGGGGAACGATCCGACCAAGACACCTAGTGAGCTCCGGTAGTTCCAATAGCAATAGTGCCAGTCAGAGGGCCCGGGAGGGTCGGAAAGGATTCGTTCCTGGCTGAGTTTCTGGCTTAGTCAGACGAGCATCAGAGGCGAGAATCATCTTCCTTCTGCCATTCAAAGTAGGCGACCCCATAGATAGTCTGGTCGGGCTCTGCGAATCATATTGAATAAGAGAGTAGAAAGGGTGACGAGGCTCAGTTGGGGACAGGCGAATTTCAAGAAGTTCAATCCTCGTGTCACCAGTTCATTCAAGTAATGAAAAGTAATGAAAGAGATTGGTCGGAGGGAGCCTAGCAAGGAAGGAGTCCAGTTGGCCATTCAAGCAAGTAAGATCATATAGCTAGAAAACCAGTCTCACTCGGAGAGGAGTCGCATTTTTGCAATCAAAGTTGTCAACTTTGATTAGTCAACTATGAAATTAGGAGCCGAGCCCGGACTGAATTCATCCCTATTCCACTCCCCGCCTAAGAATCTTCGGACCGCCTATGAATCTTCCTGTCCCCAACTCGGTGGCCGCCTACGAACTCAGAATCTGTCCCAGCGAGGAACGAGTGATAACGACGTGTCAGCCCTTTCTTCTATTCTCTGATCCGAGACCCGGGGTGTGGGGACGAGCCGACCATAGCCTACCGCTCTTCATTATAGAGATAGAGCCGACCATCGCCTACTGCTTCATTATTTCGAGGTGATGCAGAGCGAGTGGAATAGCTATAGGGACAGGAATGAATAAGGGAAGAGCACGCCTAGCTTCGGTGCTACGCGAACTCAGAGAAGGCAGAGTCCACATGAGAGGTCGGGTCACACGGGGTTGCAGCTATGCCGTAGATTCTTCCTCGGTCCCTGCTCACCGGTCTGAGGAGCTAGCAAAAGTAGTAGCTATGCCTGTGGTTAGAAGAGATGAGTGAGGGGAGGCGGAGTTCCAGGACTGGATCGGCATCGGTTTTCTTCTCCCCACGTATAGTTGGGCGAGAGGGTGCGGCTTCGGAGCGGCTATCTTCAGGTAGTCTTCGGCGGTGCAATTTATGTGGCTAACCTCTCTTCTGGTAGTCTTCGGTGGATTTAACTGGGCCTACTCATCCGATGCTGAAAGGGGTGGGTCTGGCCTACTTTTCTCCGATGGAGCGGTCGGTTAAGAGATCTCGGATCCCAGTATTCGGATTCGGTAGTAGAAACGACTCGGTAACTCGGCTAAGGAAGGGCTTCGTCTGGCTCTGGCGGCTCATTCTTTCAATAGGGGAGGGGGAGTGGAGGTCGGTCAAAACTGTCCCCAACTAGGCGAATTCAGGGCTCTGTCTAATAGGAGCTCAGTTGACGAGCCGGTTAGAGGATCAGTTTCCGGTATAGGCTACCAGACCATAGGGAAGACGAAAACAAAGGTTCGACCAGACTCAGCTCAAGAAGTGGGGACGGCGGTCGGGAGCCAGAACAAGATAGGAGCGGGAGTGCCAGGCAGAAGCTCAGTACTGAAAGCTATGGTCCAAGAGGCATATGGCCCAATAGATAGAGGCAGGCAATGCCACAACAAAGGGGTCTTCGCTACCGTACCATTTTAAGTAAGAGTCTTCGCTACCGTACCATATTTAAGTAGGAGTGCTACCGTAAAGGTGCTTGCGCCGAGAAGTGTGGAACTTTCGCATGGGAATGCAAAGTTAAGAGGCTCTGGCGGATCATCCCAGGTCAGTTGGGGACAGGAACCATTCATAGTTGTCCGATATATAAGCAAAACCAGTTCCGCCCCGAACCCATCAGCATTGTTGGTTCATTCTGCCATTCAATCTAGTCCGCTATATATGGAAAACCAGTGCCGCAGAGCAGAGTTGGTCAAATTTCCTATTTTGATTGTCCCATATAGTAGCAAAAGGAGTGCCAATGCCAATTGAATAGAAAGGTGAAATTCCCAGTAATCGGACTCGGATGAGTTCCCAATCATCTCACGACAGCGGAGAGGCAAGATCAGAGGCTCATAGGACTGATTCCTGCCATTTAAACTACCGTCCCATAGAAACTCATCCTATCAGCCAAGCGACAGTGAGCCGTGAAGTCTGAGATCTCTACGAAACGAAAGCAAGAGGAAAGCAAGAGAAGAGATTGATCCAATTGATTGACACGTGAGGCCAGCAGATGAGAGGAGGGCCCTCCCTATGTTAAGTAAGCAGAAGATCCGACCTTTTAAGTAAGGAAAGCTATAGTCGGGAGTGGGTCTCTCGCTTCCGAAGTGATAGTGATCAGTTGAATCAAAGTTGAATCAGAAAGATAAGAAAGTTCAGTTGTAGGTTCAAATCCTATAGTAGGTCAAACCGGGGTCTGGGGCACCAAGAATCAGACTCGTTCCTGGAGAGGCCTAGGCTGAGTTTTCGTTCAAAGGTGCGAACAGAGTGACGCGGTGCGGCTCATTCTTTCAAGTCTGAGTCTAGTCAGTTTGCAACAGAAGCGACTTCTGCAATCCAAAGAAATCCATCTGAAGCAAATCTCTGAGTCACTCCACTCAAGCCTGGTGCGGATCGGCAGAGTCAAGTTCCCAGGTGCGGTTCAGAAGGACTCCCAGTCAGAGGACAAGGCAGAGGCTTAGAGAGAAAGACAGAGCATCGGACCAGGAGTAGAGTAATCGGAGGGCTTCGGAAGAGAAGATGAAAGAAGTGGATTGGATTCATAAGATCTGAGTTCTCGGTCCGTCCCTGCTTTGCGAAGGTAAGACCCGTCGGTGACGGGGCTAAGGTATTGACTTTATATAGTATAAGCACTAGCGAGCTTCAGGTTTGCTTTGAAAGAGATAGATGGATTGGCTCCGTCCCAGGCTTTGAGAGATCCGACGGCGGACTGGATCCACGAGGCTTGACCAAAGAAAGAAAGGGAGGCGACCATAGGGAGGGAGAAGTGATAGTTTAGCGCTCGCTATCAAAGAATTTCGATAGATAAATGGTTAAGGTTAAGTTAGAGAATTTAATTTGTGGTTAAGTTAGAGAATTTGGTTAAGAGACCCTCGTCGCGTGGAAAAGAGATTGAAGATGCGTAGCTGGTTTAGAGATGGGCACTGAGCTGGGTCATTTATTTCTTTTATAGAGAGAGGTTGAGAGCCGAAGCTGGGTAATTTTGCTGGGTAATTTGATTATAGAGAGAGCCGACCATTAGCTCTTGTGAGTTCAACCTTGCGACCGAACATCGACATTAGCACAACGAGAGACTTCAACACCGACCATGTGACTTCAACTATCGACTGAAACTCTTTCACTTTCCACTTGAATGAACTAAAGTAAGATCGACCGACTTGAACTATTTAAGAAAGAAGAAAGCCCTGGCGAGGCAACCCTGTCCCCAACTAGGTGCGCTCAGTCGAGGAATGAAGGTGCGAAGCATCATACTAGAGGTTCTCTTGACTCTAAGGCTTGGCTCAGTGCGTGCTACGGTCTAGGTGCGGAGCCATTCAAATACGAGAAAGAGAAGTAGCTACCTGCGTGAGATTGGCAGATTACAACACAACAGGTATGCGCAGACCAATTAGCCCAGTTTAGTTGAGCCCTGCGTGAGATTGGCAGATTGGAACAGTTGAATTAGAACTCGACAGTGAGACCTGCTTTCAAGTGTTCTAACTTGTCATTTTCAAGCAGAGTATAAATTATATAAGTTTCTTATTTGTTGCACTTTAGTTCATAACTTGTCATTTTCAAGCACTTATCAAGTAGTTGCTTAAAGTCCGTTAAGGGCAATCGTAAGGAAAGAGTGTCATTTTCATGCACTTTTGAGGCTTAAGGGTATGTCCGAACTTGCCACTCTCACGCACTCTTCATTGATCGGCATGTGTGCGAGAAGGCCTAGGAGACAATGCTGATGGGGAGACGGTTCACACGAAGAGAGTCCTCGCGAACCCATCTTCTCCCGGAAGAAGAGAGTCCTCGCGTGCGAAGAACCCATCGTCTCCCGGAATCAAGATCAATCTGCATGCCACCTATCCAATCCAACACACGAAACGAAAGCAACCAGAGGGCAAGTTCCCCGAAGCGGATCTGAATCTGACTGACAAGTGGATCCGACCTTAGAACTTGATTGAGTGACGTAGCTTGATCCGAATGCTCCCTAAACGAGGTTCGCCGACTCGGGGAAGCAAAGCGACCGCAGAGAAGAAAGAATAGGACAAGGAGGCTCTACACCCGGGCAGAGTAGTCGCTCATTCATGCTCATGCGAAGGCAGGGCACGCACACTCAACGAAAGCTTTAGAAAGAAAGAACTCAAAGCGAGGTCCGGAGTTTTGCTATATGCTATATATAGAAAGAGGAACGACCACAGGGAGCAACTCGAGCGTAAGCGAGAGCAACGAGTGATAACAGTAGTAGACGTCTCGACTGATAAGGGCATCTTTAGATGGCTCGCTTTACCGTAATTTAGGGCATCTTTAGATGGCTCGCTTTACCGTAATAGACGGGAGAGAGTAAGTTCTTTCGTAGTTTTGAATGGCCCTGCCATTCACGCAATTTAATAATCCGCTACGAGTAAGAGTCAATCTTCAGTATTTGTAGGCCTAAAGCCATAAAATACTACTGATGGGTTTTGGGGCTGATGGGGATTGGGTGTAAAGTTAATATTAGGGGGGCGACCGCTGAGGGAGAGGGACAATCTTCCGATTTGCCTTACTATCGCGGGTAATCCGATTTGCCTCATCTTCCGTTTCTAGTATGGATACGGCATCTGAAGACTAGATAGAGGCGGGGATTATGGGCAGTGAACGCGGATTCTCAAATAAAGAAGAATTTCAGAACATAGATAGCTGATTTATATTGATCTCAAGGATAGATGATCGCAATTGATCTCAAGGATAGCTTATCGCAAGGATAGATAGCTGATTGATCTCAAGGATAGATATCTTATTTATATTGATCGCAAGGATATATGATCTCAAGGTACGATAGCTTATCGCAAGGATAGATAGCTTATCGCAAGGTACGATAGCTTATTGGTCTTGATCGCAAGGTAAGGAACGACTGTCATGGATAGATAGCTTATTTATATTGATCGCAAGGTAAGGAACGACTGTTATGGGCAGTGAACCCGGATTAGCGAATTCTTCGTGATTCAATAACATAGGTAGCTTATTGGTTGGAAGGCACGGGAATGCTAGATCGGTGTCATAGGACAGGTTAGCTGGTGGTGTAGAGGTGGGACTGGGACAGGTTATAGCTGGTGGTGTAGAGGTGTCATAGGACAGGTTAGCTGGGGGTGTATGTAGAGGTGGGACTGGGACAGAACTCGTTGTTGGGAGATAGACGCTATGTAGGCCCACGTTCTGGAGAGATAGACGCTGCTATGTAGGCCCACGTTCGGGAGAGATAGACGCTATAGGCTGAATAAGTACTTGAGACTTGACTAGTGAGAGAGATACGCTACGAAGGACTGCCCACGTTCGGGAGAGATAGACGCTATAGGCGGAATCAGTACTTGACTATTGAGAGAGATAGACGCTATAGGCGGAATCAGTACTTGAGACTTGACTATTGAGAGAGATACGAAGGACTCGGTAGCATTGAGAGAGATACGAGGGACTCGGTAGCATTGAGAGATATACGCTATGAAGGACTCGGTAGCATTGAGTTGAGAGAGATACGCTACGAAGGACTCGGTAGCAAGAGCGCATCATTCTTCTCCAACGGGTTTCTTTTCAGTGAATGAATCCTCGCTCGTGTACGCAGCTATCGGACGAATGGAATGGAAAGCAACTCTCTTGAAGTAGTTATTAAGAGTTTGAATTCATTGAATTCATCCTCGACCCTCGTTCGTGTACGCTGCTATCGGACGAATCTTTCAGGTTGTCGGGGCTGGATCGCTAATGGTTCTCATTTCTGCCAGCTACTGAAGGAGCCATTTATGTATAGCATATGAAAGGGTTCATTCAAAGAGTGAAGTGAAGAAGTTCATGAAATAGATCCAATTGAGTCCACGTCGAAGGTCACTTGATTTTCTTTATATTTATATAATAAGTGATTTTCTTTATATTTGAAGGAGCCATTTATGTGATATTAGGCTTCGTGGCATGGAAAGGGCTATTGGTACGGGAGCGGCTTCGTGGCATGGAAAGGTGGATATGGCGGGACTCCCCAACCTAGCCAAGTGTCAGTTCATTGACCTAAGCAACCTTGCCCTGAATTCCAGTTAATTGACCTAAGCAACCTTGCCCTACATGGATGGGAATTGAGGAACGATGGCAGAGACCGGCCTACCTACTGGTCATGGTTACCGGTCAAAGCCTAGTGGAATGGAAAGCAACTCTCTTGCAGTAGTAGTTATTAAGAGTTTGAATTCATTGAAACAAGGACACCGACCGTCCCTATCAAGGTTTAGTGATCAGACTAATGTTGTTCTCCTAGGGTTCTCCCTGCTGGGGGGAAGTGGGATATGTATCCCTGTTGGGTCATGGCAGGCATTACAGAAGCATCATTGTCGAGCTCGTAGACGCAGCTATCGGACTCCAACTACTCTACTCTACTCCATTCTATTCTATTAAAGAAAGTCTACTCTATTCTATTATATTAAAGAAAGTCTACTCTATTAAAGAAAGTCTACTCTACGTAATTAAAGAAAGAACTTGAGATCTTGGAATCGTAATTAAAGCTTGGAATCGTAATTAAAGAAAGAACTTGAGATCTTGGAATCGTACCATCCATCAACTACGGTCTCGTACCATCCATCAACTACGGTCTCGGTCCATCCGGAATCGTACCATCCATCAACTACGGTCTCGGTCCATGCGTCCTATCCGTCCCAATCTCTAGTACTCGGTCTATGCGTCCTATCCGTCCTATCCGTCCTATCCGTCCCATCCGTCCCAATCTCTAGTACTCGGTCTATGCGTCCTATCCGTCCCAATCTCTGCGAGTACTCGGTCCGAATCTCTGCGAGTAAAGAAAGTAGTGCCCTGAAAGAGCATAGAAGGAAAGAGACCATACCCATTCAAGGAAGTGATTGATGCGTGGGAGACCAACGGAAAAGTAGTGCCCTGAAAGAGCATAGAAGGAAAGAGACCATTCAAGGAAGTGATTGATGCGTAGGAGACCAACGGAACGGTAAGTGAGGTAGCCCACTAGAATCTCTCTCCAGCCATGCGTCCCATGGTCGGAACTAGGAATGAGAGAAACTGATAACGAGGAGCGAACGATAGCATCTCAATGAGAACTTCGAAACTCGGAGTTGAAGAACGAAACTATAAGGCTCACTTGGAACTCGCTGTTCCACGAGGACCATCCAGCAAACTGAATAGCTCTGGTCGTAGGAAGAAACCATCCAGCAAAAGAGCTCTGGTCGTAGTAAGAAGGTGAACCAGATAGAACAAGGCCATTTAGATAGAACAAGGTCATTTAGATTTAGATAGAACAAGGCCATTTAGATAGAACAAGGTCATTTAGATAGAACAAGGCGCCATTTATAACCTGCCACGAGGCTTAGCTTGGTTGGGGACGCGTCTAATATCCAGTTCCTGCTGCTAAAGTAGTTCAAGCCAGTTCCTGCTGCTGAAAAAGTGGTTCAAGCCAGTTCCTGCTGCTAAAGTAGTTCAAGTCTGAATTTCTGCTGCTAAAGTAGTTCAAGCCAGTTTTCCTGCTGCTAAAGTAGTTCAAGTCTGAATTTCTGCATTTCAGTCTGCTGCTGCTAGCTCTTTCAACGACAGTCAAAGTCTGAATTCATGCTCCGTTAAGTATGTTATGGCCCCGGTAGCCTTTATCGGTATTATACTTATATTGTCTATATTGACTATCTTCAACTAGATTTATATTGTCTATCTTGACTATCTTCTTATAGTAAACAACATGGTATATCTTCTTATAGTAAACAACATGATTTGAGATGGGCATTGGTGCCCCGGGCCCCTTCTTTGGTACCCATTATCGGTATTATAGACTGTGGTCATAGTCTTGTATATCTTCTTATAGTAAACAACCGGATTTGAGATGGGCTTATAACCTCTTTGAGGCAACCGGATTTGAGATGGGCGTATATCTTCTTATAGTAAACAACCGGATTTGAGATGGGCATTGGTGCCCCGGGCCCCTTCTAAGGTATTATACTTTCTTAGTCTATATTATTGTATAACCTCTTCTAGGCAACCGGATTTGAGATGGGCGTATAACCTCTTCTAGGCAACCGGATTTGAGATGGGCATAGGAGTTGGGTCCCCTTCTTCTTCCCTCTCTTGATCGACTACCGCCGTTCCCTCTGTTCTCTTCTTGGATTATAGGTACTTGAATTACGAGTACCCTTTTCTATCAAGAATTACCTTTTAGTACTTGTAGGCTGAATTATGGGCGGATTGTCTGACTGTTTTTTTTAATTGTATTTCCTGGTTGGTCTTACTGGAGTGCTTGTATGAGCTCTAATTTCGAGGTATGGGTGTACGTTGATTTGAAGCTCGTTGTGCTATACTTATATTCAGTGTCTGAGCTCGAACGACGTTGTTTTATACTTATATTCAGTGTCTGAGCTCGAACGGCTCGAACGACCTTGTGCTCTACTTATATTCAGTGTCTGAGCTCGAACGACGCAGTTGTGTCTTTCTATTTGATGTGCTTTTTTGGTGCTGGTCTAAAAGGAGCTAGCCCGTGACGCGTGAAAGGAGTTCTCGACCCTCACTCCAGTCTGTGCTGCCTAGCTACTCTTCTCTTACAGCGAGACCAAAGAAAACAAACAGCAAACAAACTCTGCAAACGATCTCTGCCATCATTTAGTATGGGTATGGAGGGCAATGAGCGACCTGTCTCCTTGAAGCAATAATAACGGCTTACTTTCTTTTCTTTTCGGGCTCGATTACCATAGGAACGAGAGCGGGCGAAGCATATTCTTTTCTTAATGCAGGCGAAGCATCCTCTTTTCTTAATGCAGGCGAAGCATCTTTTCTTTATTCTTTCTATATAAAGTACGAGTCGGAAACTTCTATCTGTCTATATAAAGTACGAGTCGGAAACTTCTATCTGTAAGTTAAGGCGGAAGATAGCTCGTTTTAAAGTCTGTAAGTTAAGGCGGAAGATAGCTCGTTTTAAAGTGATGTCCCTCCAAATTCCCCTGATTGATTCTTTGATCCCGTCGTCCACAGGTTCCGTGGTTCCCTTGACCTAGAGCTCTTATTCCGTCTATGATGACTCCCTTGACCTAGAGCTCTTATTCCTTCTCTGCGGATAATTCAAGCAAACCCATTTAGGGGGCTGTAGCCTGGTGCAATAGCTGGGGGGCAGTCGCCTAGTGGAATAGCAGGGTGGTATGGAGTGGGGCAGTGTAGCTTAGTGCAATAGCGGGTCTTCCTTCGTCAAAATAGCAGAGACGGAGGCCCAAAAGAAAAACAAACAAGATGGTCATTCAAACTACAGGATTTTCTCATGGTTCCGGTGTCGTAAATCTGTTTAGTCAATTAGTCAAGCGTTTTTCCGCTTTACTCTCTAATATAAAATAAAGGATCACGGTCTATGATGACTCCCATCTAATATAAAGGATTACGGTCTATGATGACTCCCATGTTTATCGCGCGTCGTCATTGATGAATTAAAGGATCACGGTCTATGATGACTCCCTTGACCTAGAGCTCTTATTCTTAAATGTTCCTTCTCTGCGGATAATTCAAGCAATGAATTTTTATCGCGCGTCGTCATTGATGAATAATGGTAATCTGTTTCTACTCCCATTCCATACTAGGATCTAAATTCTAACATTCCATACTAGGATCTAAATTCTAACTTCTGGAATGAGGCTAGTAAAGCCGGGCTTGCCTGCGATGACTGACCGCGTAGTGGGCTATCGCGAGGGTCTTCTTCTCTGTCGCTATAAGTTCTCTGTCGCTATAAGTTCTCTGTCGCTATAAGTTCTCTGTCGCTATAAGAAAGTCAAGTAGCTCGGTCAACTAGGGTTTCAAATCAAGCAGCTCAGGCCAGGGACAGTGAGCTCAAACTACCCTATGCCTCGTCCTAGTCCAGTCCTCAACTTCCCGGTACTTCTAACTCGGAGGTCTCGTCTAGTGGGTCAGCTATTACTCACTTCGAACTCGCTGTTCTACTCGGAATGACGCTATCAACTGCGGACTTTATCCGCTGACTTCTAACTAGTAGCTTACTTCGAACTATGTATCACGCACTTTCGTTTCAGTCTCTTGGTCTCTCCCTTTCATAATCATAACTTGAAGGGAGGTTCAATTAGGCGGGCGATAATAAATGGATATCTAGAACTTTCTATAGCTTTGGGTATACTTTAGTTGTTTCAACCCGAGATTGGAGATTGAGGGGAAAAATAAGACTCATTATTCTTTACCGCGTAAATTGCATTTCAATCCGGAAACAAATGAACCCATCCATTGTAGGAAGTGTACAGGGATCCGACAGCGACGGTTGCTGAGTCGGGCGATGTGGCTGACTTTTCTGCCGTCTTCAATCGATAAGATAGTGCGGAAACTCTTTAAGTATTGTCTTCCTTGAATCCTTTACTTTAATCATACTGAGTAAATTACTTAACTTAAATTCCAAGGCTATTTCAAGAGTCCGGTGCTCGTTCAACTAGATCCAACGTTCTTTCTAATGGTAGTACCCCACGCGAGTTCAACTAGATCCAACGTTCCTTCTAATGGGAGGACCCCACGCGAGTTCTACGATATCGAGTTCATTCATGCGGACCTACCTTGCTTTACTTTACTGAGTAACCCTACGCCCTATATCTGATAGGTCTGATGACCGAGTCGTAGAATGAAATATAGTAGTTTGAGTCTCGTGGGTTCGAATCCCGTTGTTATACGTGGCTTTTACGACGAACAACGTGTGAGCTCTATTAGCGCCATGTTCCTGTCACTAGGAATTGGATATCTTCCCCTACCCGCCTCCGTCAATATTTCAAGAGAAATCGGATATCTTCCCCGACCCTAGATAAAAGAGAAAGAGGAGATCCAGGAATACCCAAGCGGACTCAACCCAACCAGCAATCCCCAAGACAGGAATACCTAAATCGAATAGAGGTTACTCAACCTTAAATCCCCAATCCAGGAATACCAAAATACAAGACTCAAATCAATGAAAGCTAAGTTACTGCCAAACCCAGATCAAATCAATGAAAGCTAAACTCTCTCAACCCAACCATCAATCCTTACTCTTTGAATTAACTACTGTAGCGTGAGCTTCTTTCAAATTCTGGAGTGAAGTATACCTTACTCTTTGAATTAACTACTGTAGCGTGAGCTTCTTTCAAATTCTGGAGTGAAGTAGATTAGTCTTCTGGAGTGAAGTAGATTAGTTCAGTGACTTATATTATCTGTTTGTCCTCATTCAGTTAAATATATGTAGTTTTCCCTTCTTAACTCTTCTTTCTTCGTCGGTGGCATAGCTCAACTGTTTCCACTGCTAAAGACTCACTAGCTAAACTCAATTCTGTTTGTATGTAAACTCAATAGCTCTTCTCTTCTCTTCTGTTTGTATGGATCACGCTTTAAACTCACTAGCTCTTCTCTTCTCTTCTGTTTGTATGGATCACGCTTTAAGAGTGGTTGCGTAGATCGCGCTGTCGCTTTTCGTAGTGGTTGCATATGCGGAGCCCAGTCTGGTACCACCGCTGCTTTATATAAAGTTTCATCCCGAGAGAAAGAGGATATCTTCCCCGACCCTAGAGAAGAAAGCTATTGAAACAAGGTAGCTAGTGGTAGAGTTAACGTTTGGGATCCATCCAGTACGGTATCGATCGTAACAGGACCTGGCGCCGACCCGAGAGAAAAGAGAAATATATGATTTATATAAAGTCTCATCCCGAGATAAATATACGAAATGGAGGAAAAGAATCCCGTCCCATTTTCTTTGGTCCGTGATGCCAGGCGCGTATAACGAGAGAAAGAGGCCCTGCAAATCCCCTCTTCTTCATATACTTACCGAGATTGCTCGAACCGGGAGTGTTTGGTTTGCTTGGCCGGTTCTATTGAAAGAAGGTATCTAGTGGTATAGGTAACGGTTGGTATCCCTCCTGTGAGGCTAATCGCGTAGAACGAGAGAAAGAGAGGGTTGAAGGGTATCGTAACATGGGTAGGACCTGTCCCCGACCCGAGAAGATCAGTCCCGAGAAATGGAGGAATGGTTACCCGTCCCATTGACTTTGGCCCGTGATGCCAGGGAAAGCGCGTAGAACGAGATAACGAGTATAAATGTATGAATGTTTCTTTAGTGGTCCAGTCGTATCTCAAATCATCACATATAGTTTTAGTCATTTCCTTTATGAGTGCTTTAGAGCTCAGTTGATGCCGTAGCGGCAGCGTCTTCCCCGCCTTATCCGAGTCCTCAACCTCCCCATTCATTCACTTTGTCTGTCTATCATCTCCTGATCACAGTCTTCCTATCCCGAGAGAAAAGAGTATAAGAATCATAATCAAACTAACCGATCTGGTCAGCCCGATCCTTATAAGCTCAATTGAGCACAACCGGGTATACCAAAGAAAAGGAATACCACCCGTTCCAGTCCAGATACTCAAATGAACTCAATTCAATCTAAGTTACTGTAATCTAGGGTCATCCCTCTCCTTACAGTCGAATACTGCCTATCTTTTATACGTCAGCGGATTACCCGATCCCCATCAGCATTTATGGCTATTCAAAACTACGAAAGATCTGACAATCTCCCAACTAAATGACGGTATGGGGGGGTCGCTGCCTCCTTTGTCGGCCCTCGTAAACTCAATGAAAGCTAAACTAACCCATCTGGGTATACCAAAGACAGTTCAAATGCCAAACAGATACTCTATACGATACTCAATTCAAGCAATCAAACAAGTTGAGTTGAGTTGATTTTGAGGTTCTATTTGACGATGGGTTTGAATTAACGACTGTTGCGTCAGCTTCTTCTCGAGTTAAGTAGATTAGTTCAGTTAAATAGAT
Source organism: Zingiber zerumbet (assembly GCA_037833815.1). Lineage (NCBI taxonomy): Eukaryota > Viridiplantae > Streptophyta > Magnoliopsida > Zingiberales > Zingiberaceae > Zingiber > Zingiber zerumbet. Next base: position 2,654,614 of record JBBMJZ010000082.1, on the reverse strand, counting down.
TATCTGTTTGAACTGGGGTTGAGTATCGTAACTCGCATAACACCTAATCTCTATATGAAAGGGTCTTTCCTCATTTCGTTGGCAGATAGGGTTATACCACAAGAGAATAGAGCGGACTCAACACAACCTGAAATCCCCGTCATACCAAAAGAGAATAGAGAGGACTCAAACAGCAATCCCCAAGACAGGAATACCACAAGAGAATACTCAAATCAATTCAAGCAATAGAGGGTACTCAGAAATCCTCCACAAAGAAAGGAATACCTAACTTCCACTCAAAGAAAGGAATACCTAACTTCCCCTCAAAGAAAGGAATACCCAAAGAGAATAGAGAGGACTCAAACAGCAATCCCCAAGACAGTCATACCCAAAGAGAATAGAGAGGACTCAACACAACCAGCAATTGACAGTTGTAACCAAATAATGCAATCCAGGAATACCCAAATCGAATAGAGCGGACTCAACCTTAAATCCTGACTCTTTGAATTCACGTTAACGACTGTTGCGTCAGCTTCTTCTCGAGTTAAGTAGACCTGACTCTTTGAATTCACGACTGAATTCCGCTTCCAATGAATATGAAGAAGAGTCTCCTACCTCCGCTTCCAATTCATATGAAGAAAAAGGAGTCCCCATACGAGAAGTCTTCAAGATGTCAGTTGACAACATGTTGCTTGAGCTTCTTTCTTCTTCTCTAGATTAGTTCAGTGACTTATATTATCTGTTTGGCATTTGAACTGGTGAGTATAGAGATTTGGGAAGGCAGTCTTCCAGGATTGATGGTCTTCCTTTCATTGGTATACCCTTATGTGTTCAATAGAGTGACGCTTTCATTGATTTTAGTATAGAGATTTGGGATTGCATTGGGATTGCCATCTTGTGGTATTCCTGGATTTGGTATACCTGGACGTGTTCAATTGTTATTGAAGGTCAGATCGCACCCTTGAGTACCCTCTATGGTTGATCGGACAAACCCAACCATAGAAGAGGAACTCGGATTCTTTTAGATCTGACTGTACCCCTTTCAAGAGCGACTGTACCCCTTTCAATAGCTACTTCCCTTTTGCTCTGCGCTATCTCCCTTTCAAGAGCGACTCCCTTTAGCCTCTGTCTCTCTGCTATCTCCCATATCTTCCCTTTAGCCTCTGTCTCTCTGCTATCTCCTCAAATCCTATCCCGTATCTATACCTACTGTTCGTAGTATCTTTCTTTTTCATCTGTTGTTTTCGTAGCAATTCTAGATTTTCATCTGTTGTTTTCGGAGCCATTACGGAATATGAGTCAACTGTTCCAAACAGCTTCAACTTCACTGGACACAATTCGATAGATTCGATAGATTCATCTCTAGAAGAGTCAACTGTTCCAAACAGCTTCAACTTCACTGTACACGATTCTGCCCATTCGATAGATTCCAGGAGCGTACTGATAGATTGACGGAGCGTACTGATATCGCTAACCAATATTTTCAATTTGGAAAGTCTCATCCCGAGAAGATCAGTCCCGAGAAATGCCCCGACCCGAGATAAAAGAGAAATCGGAGAGTCCCATTGACTTTGGGTTTTGGAAAGGAGGGTTGAAGGGTCTCGATCGTAACAGGGGTAGCACCTGGCCCCGACACGAGAATAAAAGAGAAAAAAGAGGAGAAGAAAAGAATCCCGTATTTTCAAGTGTTTTGTAAAGTTCGATTTTTGTTGAAGGGTATCGATCGTAACATGGGTAGGACCGGGCCCCTACCCGATAGAAAAGAGGATATCTTCCCCGACCCGAGAACTGAGGGAGCACTACAAAGCGCATAGTAGCTAGCAAACCACAGTTTACAGGTGTTCTGTTGAGTTGATGGGGTTTTGAGACGAACAACGTGTGAGCTCCATGAGCGCCATGAGGGCCAAGCTTTTTCCTGTCACTAGGAATTGTATATCTTCCCCTACCCTATAAGATCAGTCCCGAGAAATGCCACGCCTCCGTCAATATTTCAAGAGAAAAAAGAGGAGATCCAGAATAATCAAAATCAACAAGGGCGTACTGTGCCCCTACCCGAGAAAGGAAGGAAGGCTCTGCCCTTTGGTCCGTGATGCCATGGAAAGCTCGTATAACGAGAGAAAGAGAGGTATGAACGGTATCGATCGTAACAGGGGTAGCACCGACCCGATAGAAAAGATAAAGAGGAGAACTGCCCCGAGAGAAAGCTATTGAAAGAAGCCCCTACCCGAGAGAAAATAGAAATAGGATAAAAAAGAGAAAGCTATTGAAAGAAGCCCCTACCCGAGAGAAAGCTATTGAAAGAAGCCCCTACCCGAGAGAAAAGAGAAATCGGAGATAAAAGAGGAGATCGCGCTGTCGCTTGACGTATTGGTTGCATATGCGGAGCCCAGTATGGTACCACCGCTGCTTTAGAGCTCAGTTGATGCCGTAGCGGCAGCGTCTTCCCCGCCTTATCCGAGAACTAGCAGAAGGAACCAACACCAGTGAAGACACCCCTCAGTGGGGCTCGGGGTAGGATACTCTTAAGCGATTGGTGGAACTCTAGTATGGAAGCAACACCAGGGAATAAATCCAAGCGCCTAGTAGCTAGCAAACCCGAGAGAAAAGAGAAATATATGAATTTCAATAATGAAACTAACCCATCTGGGCAGACCGATCCTTATAAGCCTAATTGAGCACGTACAGGTATACCAAAAGACAATACTCAAATCAACTCAACTCAAAACCCATCGTCGTAAACTCAATTCAAGCTAAACTCTCTCCCTGCCCTCTGCCCTCTTCTTTCATTTCAGCCTAGTAGGTGACCCCGAAGCGAGGATGCAACATACGACAAATCAATGACAGCAATAGCCTGATGCCCCATTCTAAGGTCACCCATCGTTCTAAGATCTCATCTCTATACTCGCCAAACTGAAAATACAATACGATATTAAAGACCAGTTAAAATACTATATCAACAAACCCTGAAATAGAAATACAATGCACTCAACTCAATTCAAGCTAAATGGTATTAATGCCTAACTTAAAATCCAATACTCATAGAAAGCAACCCCAAGTGAATGGGCCCCATTAGTGTGTTTGTTCTTCTTCCGGTGACTTCAATGTGCTAAGGAGAGCGGTTAAGCCTATAGAGATCGATAGAATTCTACTTTTAGCTCAGCGATAGAACAGTCGCTCTGGTACGCGTAGCAGTGGACAGTTGCTCAGACTCTTTCTTATAAAGAACAGTCAAGCTCATACTTTATTCTCTGTGCTTCTATGTCATATTCCCCGATAGGCGTGAGCGCTGCCCCTCTCTTTTCATGTATTCTTTCTTTCCTTACGCTTCTACATTCCACCCATATTGTTGCACTCGACTTCTAAAGTTGTTGCACTCGACTTCTAAAGTTGTTGCACTCGACTTCTAAAGATAAGTAGCATAATTGCCTGGCACCGAAGCTCAAACTACTAGTAATAGCTCTGGAGTCTTAGCTCCTTCGCCATAGCCTCTAAGCATAACTTCCTTAGTCTATCCTTTCTTAGCCCCGCTATATAGCCAAAAACGTGAAACGAAGCGTGTTTCTGTACTGAATCGACATCATGTAAAACTATATCTATGCCTAATTCAGTTAAATATAAAGAGTTTTCCCTACTAAAATAAATGAAAGGGTGCGATCTTACCTCCAATCATCAAACTCACCCCCCTAATATTACTTTGATTACAGTAATTGCGTGAATGGCGCTGCAGCAAGCCATTCACTCTACGGGTATACCAAAGAAAGGAATACCTAAATAGAATACTCAAATCAATTCAAGCAATAGAGGGTAAGTTACTGGAGATCTTGTTTTCCATTGATACCTACTATGTCAGTGCCTTCTGCCAAGGCAGCCAACGGGGCTGGACGAGACACTCTTCTGTTGGGCATTTCTCATCTGCAGAGTTTGAATGGTAGGGCACTCGCTCAAACTTCTTAAATGAAGTTCACCCCTTCGTAAATGAAGTGTAAATGAAGTTCAATCTTCACCCATCAAACTTCGTAAATGAAGTTCAATCTTCACCCACTTACATATAATATCTATACTCCACTCAAGGGAATCTCTATACTCCACTCAAGGGTCAGTCTTATATCTTGTTTTCAATCCTTAGCTTCGGTTTCCCTTCTTCTTCCCTCTCAATTCATCTTGGACGACCCCCGTTCCCTCTGTTCTCTTCTTGGACGACCCCCGTTCCAATACCTATAAAGGGGCCCCAACAAGGGGACCCAACTCCTATGCCCATCTCAAATCCTGTTGCCTGGTTCTAAAATATAGACTTATTTCAATAAGTATAATACCTATAATGGGTACCAAAGAAGTAGATAAATACGATACTCAAATCAATGAAAGCTAAACTATCTTGTGTACTACCCGTCCCAGTCCCGTTACGAAACCTTAAAGGAAATCATACAATACTCAAATCAATGATACAAGTCTTGAACAAGGGTCACGTCACCCCTCTCCCTTATGGTCGCCCCCCTAATATTACTTTGATTACAGTAATTGCGTAAATGGCTTTAGGCCATAAAATACATATGATGGGTTTTTTAGGGTACCTTAATTACAGTATTGCGAGCTTATCGGGTCTACGTCAGCGGATTACAGCGTGAATGGCTATTCAAAACTACTCAAGATCTGACCCCAACTAAATGACGGTATGGCGCTGGCTCAACTACTCTTGTAAGTCGCCCCCCTAATATTACTTTGATTACAGTAATTGCGTAAATGGCTTTAGGCCTACAAATACTGAAGATTGACTCTTACTCGTAGCGGATTATTAAATTGCGTGAATGGCAGGGCCATTCACTCTTACCCTAAATTACGGTATTGCGAGCCATCTAAAGATGCCCTTATCAGTCGAGCTCTATCTGACGATACCCTATCGTGTCTACGGTTCTCCCTTACGGTCGATGCTTCCTTTGTCGGCCCTCTATACTCAATTCAATGATACAAGTGTTGAAAAGGATGTACCGTAGCTCATTGGATTTGGCTGCCCCAAGTATTGAAAACGATGACGCGAAGATCTTAGCCGAAGCTCAAAAGAGATCTACTCTAACTGGTGAAAGTCAGAAGCCAGATTCAAAACGAGTTTGACCCTACCCTATAAGATCAGTCCCGAGAAATGCCACGCCTCCGTCAATATTTCAAGAGAAATAGGATAAATTCCCCTACCCGAGATAAAAGATAAAGCTATTTAAAGAAGGTAGCTCGGGGTAGAGTTAACGTTTGGGATCCATCTAGTGAGGCTAAGCGCGTATAACGATAGAAAGAGTAGAAATGGAGGAATACCCAAAGCTCTAGTCGCTCCAGGTATTAGCTACAGGCGAGTTGGTTCGTAGCAAGAGTCGACGCCAAGTGTAGTAGCAGGGAAGAGGTCGATACCGAGCCCAATGCATGAAGGACGCTTCGAACGCTCTCACTCATAACTCTCGCCTTCACCTCCTGGTTGTAGTCAGGATAGAGAAAGGTGATTGAACGAGCCGCTCAAAATTCCAAGAAGTAATGTTTGAAAGTAAAGGGATGTGAGTGCTTCTCATAAGCTCATAATCATAAGGGTTCTCACAAGCTAACTCATTTGCTTTTGGAAACGGAAAGTCTCGAATTCATAGCTCTAGATACTCGAAACCATGCCACTGTAGTTGAGATGATGGAGTAACCCCTGGCTTCCTCAAATGTCATTGCAGATGATCTTCTCGGGCAGTGAATAAAGATCCCCAATATCGGAAATCCAAGTACGAATGTTGTTCAGGCAAAAATGCCTTGTATACGCCATCTTTGACATCTTGATCGCTAACGGTCAGCTGACTCTACCTCCGTGTAAGCGACACGCCGACGATCGGTAAAGTAGAAGAGGTTCCAAGCTCGGCTTGCTCATCAATGGTTCGCAGGAGGAGTAGAGTGATTAGCGGGAATGCTCGCTTGGCCACCTACCAATGATGCCTTGAACTTTGAGACAGTTCCCTCGTGAATCAAAGGGAAATTCAAGCATGTTTACTGGAGCCAGTAGTATCCTTAGAAGACTAACTTAAAGGGGCCCTCTACGCGAGACATAGTTGCGAGGCCCAAACACAGAAGGAGCATGACTTGCTGACTTCAATAAGGAAACGTACTCTTATAATAAGGAAAGGACAATATCGTAATGATAGGCACATATCGAGAATGGGCTTTCTGCCTGGAAACTCATACCTTAGCCCGGGTATGAATCCCATCCACAGAAAACACTCTCTCTCTCTCTCAGCAAACGAACTCTCATCTCATCACAATGAAGCAGGTGAAAGTCAGAACAGAACCTCAAGTTTCTCTTTCTATACGAAAGATTCTAGTTACGTAGTGATTCGAGCGAGAAGGAATGAATGAGTGACTGACCATACCGCGGGGGTAGTCTACTGTTACACCTCTTCCTCATGGATAGATGGTGCCACCACGCTGTACAAGATCCTCTGTTTACAATTTCTTTTGTAAAATACGAATTTTCTTTACCTCAAGATCCGACCCCGGGAAAGAGAATCCCACTAAAACGAGCGAGCTACCCTCCCTAATTGACCACACCTGCTCAGAAATCCAAGATAAAGAGATCAAAGAGGATCGGAATGACCTCTGAGCTCTACAGTAGTGCCTTGCGAGGTCTCCTAGCCGGGAGAGGAGATAAACTTTGACTTCTTCTTTATAGTTAGCTGAGTTACGTTCGAGTTCGAGTTCGGGACAGAGAATGAATCCAGCAGCCTTAATAGCGACTTATACCTTTCCGTCTTAATGAGGGGAAAGAGGCAGATAACTTGAAAACGATCCACTTATTATATAGCCGTCTGCCCCTCCTTTAGTCAGACGTCGCTATCGCCTATTACTGAATTAAGGGCCTTCCTTCCTTTAGTCGCACGTCGCTATCGCCTATGTATGAATTAAGGGCCTAAATGACTTTAAAGTCAAGCGAGCGTCCCCATACTATTGCAACACCCAGAAGATTACATCAGTATAAGTGAATGGCGCCATGAAAAACGAATAAAGATCTTACCCTAAATGACTTTAAAGGTATTGCGATGCGATTACAGTATTACGTGAAAAAGATGGCAATAAGATGAAAAACGTAAAAAGGCCCTGCAGCAACAGGCCAAATATCGTCGTGGGGCATGGCCATTCAAAAAAACACTCTACGGATAAGAGTTCATGGCGCCCAAAGTACTTCTTTATTTTCCGGGCACGACTGTTGCTTCAGAGGCTCCCCTGACCCTGAATGACTTTAAAGTCTTGCGATCCCGTCCTCGGCCCTCTCCTTAAATTACAGTATTGCGAGCCTATCTTGTCTCTACGTCAGCGGATTACAGCGTGCCCGGAAGAGAAGTTCTATTCAAAACGTAGAAAGATCTACAAATATTGACGGCTATAAAACGATCCCTTCGGCCCTTGCTTTCGGGCGAAGTGCTTTCGTACCATGCCTGTCATTATAGAGTAAAACAGCCGATTCCATAGGCAGCTTGATTCGCCTGACGCTTCTTTCTTTGTCAGTGCAGTGCCATATCAAGAAGGGAATAATCCCATTCAACAGCTTACTAATAGAGGATAGGATTTTATGCGAATGAGGCTTTCGCGCACCACCCAATTTAGTCTAATATGAGGGCTGGAATGATCACCGGATCAAGCACACAGATAGGAGAAGACCAGCGTCAGCAGCAACGGTAGCAAGATGAGTAGATTGAAAGTGTTCAAGCAAGCCGGAAAGCACTCGTTCTCCAACTTAAGCTGTTCAGAGTGAATCCCTTTCTGTTCTGCTGCCGAAGTAGAGTCCCTTGAGCACCGATGGAATGTGATTCGCTGCTCTAATTCAGCTTGTGCATTTGGCTAATAAGTGGACTTTGAAGTAGGCTTCACTCTATATTTGCGCATGAGATATTGACGTTGGATGCCCTATGAAAAAGAAGGAACGAGTGATAACGACGTCGCCTATTATCGAAGAAGTCTCAGTGTGGCACTAATCCTCATGATAATCCTCATGAATAGAATCTTCTAGAACGAACGGGATTCACACTATAAAATCCCAAAACCTGATTTTCTTACTTCATGGAGAGCCCGGCAGGAAAGGCACTTTTTACATAACCGAGTCTGAGGGAAATATTGACACAGAAGTCGAAACTCTCCCATCTCCCATTATTTTTATATATAATAATTAGTAAGGGTATAGATTACTTTTTATTCATTCCGAGTTTGAAAGAGTTCCTTTCCTCTGGTTCAATCAAGAGGGGGCTCAGGCATGCTTTTATCATCCACGAATCCTTGAAATACTATTATCCCTTTCCGTATTGCTATCCTTTGTTTGTTGTATTTTTATAGAACAGCTTTTTTCAGATAGAGTATAGGGGAAACCTTTCAGGGAATAATCTTTTTCGTAGTTATGCTTTTCCATGATGACTAAGAAGAGGAAAATCAAAAATTTCACTTCGAATTTCGGACCTCAACATCCTGCTGCTCATGGTGTTTCACGATTAGTATTGGAAATGAACGGAGAAATGATGGAACGTGCGGAACCACATATTGGATTACTCCAGTGCGGCACGAAGCCGCTGATGCCGAGTCGGCTCCTATGCCGTTAGCTATGCCCTGCTTTGCTTGGTCCCCCGACACGGTGGAGTTTTTTTCCGTAGCACGTCATGAACACCGGGCTAATGGGCGGTTGAGCAACTCAAGCAAACCACCAACATAGGGACAGCAGGAATAAGGTTGTGAAGGTGGCCTCGTTATCCACATCTCTGGTTGAATGAAGGACTCAAACGGGTTTTCATGAGCGTTGGCGGGTCCAGGAGTGCCTGTCAAGGGCGCTAGCGCCCGGGGTGATCATCACCACCTGCACCTCACATCTCGGCGCAGTGGAACGTGTAACCCGCCTGCTGTCTCATTCAACTACATTTGTTCCTGTAATCTATAGCCTAACAGAACGCAGCAGCGAGTTTTTTCAGCGGGGAGTATGGATGGCACTTCTGGAAACGTCTGGCGAAAAGGCCGCTGGCGCGAAACATGGTAAGCTTTAGCCGTGAGAGCATAGGGAGCCCAGACGGTGTAAGAGCCAGGGTAGGCCGGTTGATGGAAAGAAAAAGTTTTTCCACTATTATCAGGCCGGAAGCATATTCATTCTTGGGGCGAAGAAAGTCAATTTCATACCATAAAGAGTCAATGGTACGACAAATAGCGCTACTTACATGTGAATTCGTTTCCGAGGTCGAGCAGTCTCAATTTCACTACAGGATTTCAAATGGCGTGAGCCGCATGCGAGGAAACCCGCACGTACGTAGGGGGATCTGGTCGAAAGAATGGACGGCGCCCACCCGACTAGAGGAACTGAAAAATTAATAGAGTACAAAACTTATCTTCATTACCTTATTTTGATCGTTTAGAGGGCGATCGCGTAGTCACTGAATGAAGTTCTCCGTTTCTTTCGGCTTCGGAGGTGCCACAGTGAGGCATAGAAGAGAGGACTAAGTGACATATGTAAGATAAGATGTCGACGACAACAGCATGTCTTAGAAGAGAAGAATAAGGAGATAACAGATGGAGCCCACTAACTACAACTACATCCCTGAGCGGCAGTCAAACGGAGGTGTGAATGCAAGATGCCAGCGGAATGATCGGCCGTACAGAAGCTAGGATAGGACTGATTTTTCCTTTCCTTTTATTTCGGAGATATAAAGCGAGTGCACCGGAAAAGAGGTCATTCTATGGCGAAGCATTCGAAGCATAACTGCAAACTCATACGATCTTATCTTTGAATTTTCCGAAAGAAAGGAGCATTCGGTGGAACCGGTGAACTACACTTGCTTCTGGATAGATGTGTGGGACAGAGGGCTCATGATATCTACTGCCCAACTTTCCTACTTTCTCTTCTTTGATAATCGGAGAGTGGGCAAAAGAGAAAGAGGCCCTCATACGGAGTCGCACACTTACTTGAGCAGTGCGGGAGACTGGGCAATGAAAAAACCTAAAAAACCTGTTAGGATTATCCTACCAGCCAGGTTCGAAGAGAGCCTGGCCCTCTGGTAGGACTCATACCAGGGAAAGTCGAAAGGAAAAAAAAATGAAAAGCGCTTCTAAATAAAGTCAGGTCAGGCAAAGGTAAGACTAAGAATGGCGAAGAAAGGCGGCTCAGTAGGAAAGAAAATCGTCAAGGATGATTTCTTTGTTGGCGAAACGAAGGGCGCCAGTGATTCTCTGAGCCGGTCTGGACCTCGGGAAACTGATCGAGATAGATGACAGCGCCTTTTTCCTCTCTTCCTTTCCGGTTGGGCAAGACTCTCTTATGGCCTTTACCACTTCCCGCCCGACCCGAAAAAGAGAAGCTAGAGCCTCTTTTTCAGATCCATTCATTTCTGAGAGCAGAGGGGATCAATCCAGACCCGCAAAAAAACCTAAAAAAGCAAGAATAAAAGTACCAAAAGCATATACGAGATGCTTTGAGCGGCTAAAATCTTGAAAAGGTGACCAGAAGACTAAAGACTAGTTGTTACGCTGCTATTTTGAAGATCCTTGAAGAGCTAAAGCGACTAAGGGTAAGATAGTCAAGTAACTCAAGTGGGAGAGCCGTGTTATGGGTAACCTTATTGCACGGTTCAGAGAGCACTTGTGTATGTAATGCAAGTGAACGTATACGAAAAAGCTATATTTAATTTGAGTTCTTTGTTCCGTCGTCGACCCTATCTATGTTTCTATGATGGCCCAAGAACACGCTTATTCTTCAGCCGTAGAAAGACTTTTGAATTGCGAGGTACCCTTACGAGCTTAATATATACGAGTGTTATTTCGTGAAATAACTCGAATTTCAAATCATTCACTTGCTTTAACTACTCATGCTATGGATGTGGGAGCATTAACTCCATTCTTGTGGGCTTTTGAGGAACGGGAAAAATTGTTGGAATTCTATGAAAGAGTCTCGGGGGCCAGGATGCATGCCAGTTTCATACGACCAGGTGGAGTGGCACAAGATCTGCCTCTTGGCTTATGTCGAGATATTGATTCCTCCACACAACAATTTGCTTCTCGTATCGACGAATTAGAAGAGATGTCAACCGGCAACCGTATCTGGAAAGAACGATTAATGGATATTGGCACTGTCTCTGCACAGCAAGCAAAAGATTGGGGATTCAGTGGTGTAATGTTAAGAGGTCGTGCGACATGAAAACATTGATAGTAATATGGGAAAAGTTCCCATCAAGCAACAACGGTTCTACCCGACCCTACGAAAGCATGCAGTCAGTGAAGACTTGGCGTTATAAGAGCAAACCATAGGGATAGGGTGAGCTGAGGGAGGGCAGCGTAAGTGAGCGAATGTGTGTAAGCCCAGTCAAATTCAATTTGTCCTACGGACTGTGAACGGATTTCGCCTCTGGCCTCTGGGCACGTCGGAACCGCATGAGTTCACTTGGGTAGAGCACGGTCCGCCAAAATCGGCATAGATTAGGTGCTATTGATGGAACATGGTAAGCCTATCTTTCTCCATATGGAAGTGCTACAGGCACATGGAGATGTGGATAGAGGAAGCCTCAAAAAGCGAAGGCCGAGCTGTAGGTCACGTGACCTGCACCGAGTTGGTGGCTGACTGGGCTTTTTCCTTGATCAAAGCAGATCAGCTCGCATTCTTGTTATCCAAAAGTCGGTCGAATCGGGCAGGTCCCTACCCAGAACGTCAAATCAAATTAATTATATATATAAATATATTAATTAATATATTTTTAATTTCGTCAAATTGATTCTAGAAAAAAAAAGATCTGTTTAGTGGACTCCGCCAACATTTTCTTTATTCCCCTTTTACTCAGACTAAAATAGAAGCTAAACCAACAAATTTCGTACAAATGTAGCCAAGTGTCTAGTCTGATTTTTTCGGTCATAATTTTCTGCTGTTTGTTTCGACTAGTGCTCGTTTGAAACCGGGCATCTGAGGATATTCGAGCCGTATGAAGGGAAACTTTCACGTACAGTTCCTTTTTCTTTTTTGGGAAGGAACTCGGCAGGGTCACCCCATTTACTTCACTTAGGCCCAAGCCAAGTAAGTGGGGGCATACCCATCCCAACCAGGGGTATGCTGGGACTTGCGAAAAGCAGCACCTTACGATGTTCATGACCAATTGGATCCTGACGTACCAGTACAGAGGAGATCGCTATGATCGTTATTGTCTCCGTATTAAAGAGATGCGACAAAGTGTTCGAATCATTGTGCAATGTCCTAATCAAATGCCTAGTGGCATGATCAAAGCTGATGATCGTAAGCTATGTCCTCCATCACGATGTCGAATGAAACTATCCATGGAATCGTGCGCCGTGTGAAACGTAAGATCATCGCCGTTCTTAACCGAGACTCAGGTTAAGCTCCATCTCGGAACCGTCGTAGGGTTTAGAAGTCAAGCATTCCAAAGTTGGCGCATCTCGTTGGGCGTATAGAAGCATTGGAATTTGAAACCCCTTGTTTTCCCAGCGCTTCCGGTTCTTCGGATAAATCATTGCCTTCTTTATTGATTTGTTTTGGGAAAATGATTCGTTACAGTTGGGAAGCTATACATCAAGTTAGTGGCTGGATGAGGATAACTAAGCTGACACGCAGGAGTTGGCTGCTGGCAGGTGTGCCTTACCGAAGACGAACGAACAGTAGCGTTCGTGGTGGTGCTTAAGGATTCCAATGTACTCCATCTAAAATCAGAACGAGCTTGCCAACGGACCACTGCCGTCCCATTCTTGAATAAGCTTGAGCGCTGCCATCTTATCCACTGAATTAGCTAAAAGCTCTTTACTTCGGGTCGAAGCATTAACTATACTTAACTAAAAAAAAACCTGGAAAGGCGGCGGCATAGGAACCACGGGACCTCCACTAGTAAAGGGATATAAAGTTTTCTGGGTTTTAATGCCTTTCTTTTTAGTTTTAGGTTCTGGATACGAGATCCTCCTAGTAGACTGGATAAAATCCAGCCGAGAGAGAGCAGTCTTTGAAAGTAACAGGTTGGGAAACCAAGAAAAGGCGAAGCGTTATCTTCTATTTAAAAATTTGTCCACCTTCTGATTGATTATTCGTAGCACTAAAAGTTCGTTGTGTTGTGGTTACGCGCATTGGGAAAACGTCATAGTGACGGGAAATCGGCTCCATTAACTTGGAGTAGAAGTTGCAGAATAAAAACTCTTTTTTCCGAAAAGCGGAGTGGACTGTGTCTCTATAACTTCATTTTGATCTTTCATTTAGAAAAGAACGCTTCAACCGCAGCCCTGCGCCTGATAAAGAAAAGCTAAAATCAATCTATGATAAAACAAATGGTTAGCAAAATGAAGACTCAGAAAAGCTGTAGTAGCGTTGAAATCCGATTTGACTCTGAAGCCAAGGACGCTTCGCCTTTATCTAATCCTAACGAATTAGCGTTACTAGGAAAAGAATCTATAGATAGAAAGCCCTATGATGGGAAACTACCAAGTTAGGTTTGGAGAGAGACCGTTATATTAAAAGAAAAGTGAAAAGAGGGGAAAGAAATTCAAGTTTTGATTTTAATAGCAGGTCCTGGCCAAATGACTACAAGATCATCGGTCTACTCTACCTCAATTCACCTTTTTGAACTTTATACAAAAGGTTTTTTCGTACCAGCTTCTTCTACCTATACCGCAGTTGAAGCACCCAAAGGGGAATTTGGTGTCTTTCTGGTCAGTAATTACAGCAATTGTCCCTACCGTTGTCAAATAAGAGCACCAGGTTTTGCCCATTCACAAGGACTCGATTTTATGTCCAAACATCACATGTCAGCAGATGTGGTTACCATCATAGGTACTCAAGATCTTGTGTTTGGAGAGGTGGATAGATAGGACTACTAGTTGCTCGATCAGGGTTATAGTTTTATTTCGAGCCAAAAAAACTAGAATGTGTGTTTTCATCTAAATTTCTGATCATTGACTTTTTTTTTCGTTAGATTTCAAATTGATAAAAACATTCAACTTTTTGTCGCTTTGCTCGTACCTCAAAATTTAAATGATGAAAGAAACAGTTTCCTCCCAAGCCAGGCATTAAAGCCATGTGCATACCACGGTCTTGACTACAGGTCGGTAATGTGCCTTTGAGATGGCCGTTTCCTGCTATCTTTTCTGTTGTGCCGGATTGTTCTTCGTTTTGTGCTCTAGGAACGTGCACGCTTTATTTTTCTATAGAGTTTAGTTTCCGAGTTTGATGCCCCGAAATTGACTTGTCTTCGTATAAAGTGCTTCTTGAGAGAAGCCCGGCTTGCGAGGCTCACCTATCGAATGCAGTACCTAGATCTTATCTTGTGACATGTTTTGTTTTCTGTTTTTTATTTCATCTACTTGGAACTTAGGATGAATATTTTCTTTATCCTCATTTTTTCAGATAGCCATCAACTTCCCATGATTCAAAACAAAAGGTAAAGGTCAGTGAGTGCAGCACTTCGGAATTCAGTGGCATCATTAGAATCAGTTCCATTCTCAACTTTATTCAAGAAAAGAACAGGTCTAACTCAACTGAAAAGTTCTCACTACAAGGATCAAACCCGCGAGTGGATTCTCAGATCACTCACCATGCTTCAGCAGCAGAAGAGCAGTTCCTCTAAGTGGAGTACCTCTCTTCACGGCAGTTCGTTTTCAAGCGTGGGTGAGGTTCTTTTTCGTTGAGGGTTAGAACCAGCTGTTGCTTAAGCCTTCTATCCTTTTATTTTCGATCCAATTACAGTCTAAAGCCTTCCAGCCAATGCCAGTTCGGAGGCTAGTTGTTAAAGACTTGATCTAGTATTTGAGGCCTTTGGCCTTCTCCCATCCAGTATATAGCCCTTCTTTCGCCTTCCATTCCTTACCCGGGGGATTCCTTATTTTATTAGCTATTTCTTATATGGAGTAAGGGCTTATTCAAATGAATAGTGCTCTATCTAGGTATGTTAGCTTAATTTTAGGATAGCAGATACGTTTTCACACCTTTACTTTACCGGGGATAATCAAGATAGTATCAGCACTTGTTATTGCAGTAGTCGTCCCTTCCAGCGAGTGCTATTTCCCATTCCCCAATAAAGAGACTTCTCCCTCAGCAGCAGTCTAACATGGCAATAGTTATGAAGAAAAGAAACTACGAAAGAAAAGACTACTTTATTTTATTGGCCCTACCCCTGCCCCTAACTTAATTAAAGCGAGCTATCTTACGATACGTCAGCAGATTACCCGATCCCCATCAGCATTTATGGCTATTAAAAACTACGAAAGATCTGACCCTTCCCTAACGTTCAGCTCTTCGCCCCTGATTACTGACGGTCGATCCCAGCAGATTACAGCGTGAATGGCCATCAGCAAATTTTGTCGTAAATATTTATAATTTTTCTTTTTCCTTTTAATACTTGACTCAATTATGAAATTCAAATCTTTAGTTATTAGAATAAATTAGTTATTTTAATCAATGTTTTAATTCAATAAGCTAAACCCGTCTCTAATGCTGATGGGGCTCGTTAGGGACACTCTCGATATCTTATAAGATACTTTAGAAAAGTCGAGTCAAATGCTCAACTCTTTCTTTTCCATTCACGACTCCTGCTCATTATGCAAGTCGTTAGGTTGCTTGGGAAATGGTCGGGATAGCTCAGTTGGTAATTTGCTTAACTTCAATAAATGCCTCCCGCACCGCACCCATCAGCAGTCTTTGCCTCTTTAGGGAAATGAAATACCAATTGCTGTCCCACTCGTTCTGCTGTCCTACTCGCTCACGCACAACAACACTCCCCAGTAGCACACCAGAATGGACATTCGTTAATTCAAAGAGTAAGGTATACTTCACTCCAGAATTTGAAAGAAGCTCACGCTACAGTAGTTAATTCAAAGAGTAAGGATTGATGGTTGGGTTGAGAGAGTTTAGCTTTCAGGGTAGATCTGAGCTTTGATAGTTGAGCCTTCGCCCATGGACTCATGCAAGTGTTCAGCGGTATAAAGTCTCTAGGAAATGAAACCAGACTTTACTTTTCTTTAGATCTTATCTTATTATATATCTTTTATGCAGAGGCATACCCGGCTCACCCACCCATACTACTAGCGCATAGTGGAACCAACTCCTTCTGAGCTAGTCGGTTTCAAGAGGTAGGGATAAGGAGTTCAACGGCTTCGCACCTCTTAATTAAAAGAGTAACCTATTCTTATAAAGAGTGATTTAACTCTTAAGAGTTCTTTAGTTAATTAGAGTGATTTAGGCATTCACTACCCGAAGATAGGACCCAAAGCCATGAACTCTACTGTGCCTGTCTTAAGTATTAAGTAAGTAGCCACTAATCTTTCTTAGTTTCTGCATGTGTTCAGCATTACGCATTACGCAAAAAATAAGGATATAAAGTCTTCAATTTGGATTCTTAAATTTGTATCCTGAGTCCACTTTTGAGCTTGAATTCAAGATGCTGCCTCCGACCGGAACTCATTTAGAATTTATATGAATAAGGGCCGAACAAGGACGACGTACTACTTGGCTTAAGACCTATTGATCTGGGGTTAAGGTTCTGTTAACCATCAAAGGCGAGGTTCAGTCGCCACGTCTAGCCCGTCTACTACTGTTACAAGACTTTCTCACTCATACTTAGTAAGAATACTATCTTCCTCTGCTTACTTATAATCTTACGTACTCCCCTTGGAAACTCTCTCTCCTTGGTTGGCTTACTTATAATCTTACGTACTCCCCTTGGCTTATAAACTATCTTACTATCTCTCTACTATCTGATAATAGTTGTAAGGATAGGCTAGGCTCGCCCTAAAGTGAATATGGCAGGGTTAGGGTAGATTGAAGTTCTCTAAATTGGAGTTAGGGCAACTTAATTAGATAGCTCTAAATTGGAGTTAGGGGAAGAGGGGCACAAGTGCTCAAGCGTGAAAGACAGAATTTGTTTGCTCAAGCGTACTTCTGAGTTCTGAGTATAGTACCGAACGAAAGAATGAATCTGACCGATTCGAAATTCTCCGATCCAATTCGAAATTAGACTTTTTGTTTTTGCTCTGCTCCGAGGCCAGGCTCTTCGCCGGATCGGACGACCTAGGGAGAGCTAAGGAGACCTAAGGAGAGCTAAAGAGAGCCCACTTCAGCCGTGACCAGATAAGGCCGAGTTGGTCTTTCAGGCTCCTGGGAGAGAGATTCACTCTTTGATGTGTGCTCTCGCCCCTCCTCCTTTGTGGGATACGGGGCGGACTCAGGACCCCTATTTTCGTGTGATTCTCCTACATTGGGTTATTATGGTTCTTGGGCCCTCTTCATCACTCTCCTTTAACTTTATAAGAGACCGAGTGAGGATGGCGGAAGCCGATTCGACCCCGATTAGAATTAGAGCGATTGCGAGTGATTCGAGCCCTAACCGAACCCCCATACCCCTCGGGAGGAAGAGGGAGGGGCCCTCGTGAGATCAAGATAGGCTCTTAGTTGATTAGCCCTCGTGAGATCAAGATAGGCTCTTAGTCGATCTGACGTGTTCAGCGAGAGTGGGGGGGAGTCTTGCTTAATTGTGCGAGAGTGTTCTAATTTGTCTCGGACTCGGAGAGATAGCCTGTTGTTAATATTGTTTACGAAAATGGTTCCAATTTAGGTATTAAAGTGTGGATGACTTTAGTGTGGATGACTTTAGTGGATGACTTTGACCGGCGGTATTCCTTACTTCAAGTAAAATAGACTGAAAATCGACCACTTGAAAATAGACTGAAAATCGGGCTTTTCAAGCCCTAGCTTTCTCTAGCTTTCACGAGGAGATAGGCTCTTAACAAGGTACCTTTCCCCCCGCCTCGGGGAGACTCGACCCATCAATCCTCTAACCTAATGCGTTCTAGCGCGATTTCATTTATTAATGGAGTTTCCGAAATAGACTGAGTTTAAGAAAGAGACCCTTTTCAGATGACTCCCTTAAGACAGAGAAGATACCCTTTTACGTACCAGTCATTAACACACAAGATACCCCCTTATAGCGCGTTTTAGCCTAGACCTAGAAAAGTGAGGGTATCGTCAAGATAGAGCTCGAGCTCTATCTTGACTCTACAATCCCCCTCGCCCTTCGGGCGAGCTCAATCGGTTGATTCCCTAAAGTTTGACTCGACTAAGATTTGACTCGACTTTTCTAATCAATCAA
>JBBMJZ010000082.1:2563069-2626380 GCA_037833815.1 Zingiber zerumbet | reverse complement strand
TTAACTCTAATTCAAACTAAAATAGATTTTCTTAACTAAAGTAATACGATCAGTATACGTTTTTCATGTCCATTCACGCTGTAATCTGCTGAGAGAGGAGCGATTTTATGTTATTGTGTTGTGATAATGACGCCTCTTGATCTTTCCCTTCCGAGTACTGATTGATAATCAGAATTGAGGTGAGGTAAAAGAAATAGTATATAATACGTTCCTGACCCGACCGAGTCCTTTCCGGATAGTTGAAGATGTTCCTGTTGCAGCAGTAGTTGTCGTCCTTTTATCGGAGTGACACCTATAGTAAGTAAGATCTGTCCTTTCTTGGAGTGTAGGCACAAGAAAGAAATATACCCTTCCGAGTTCAGGTGAGGATACCTATTACTGTAGAGTTCTGTTGAGTGATAGGTCTCAGTGGAAGGAGAGAAGGCCCATGCTAGCTCAGTTCTTGAGAGAGCAGATTAATCTTAAGTTGAACCACTCTTCAGAGAGGAAAAAGTAAGCGAGCGGGAAAAAATCAATTGAGAAATTCAAAGAAAAATGCGACTCTAGGTCGTTCATGCGTCGATTGGTTTGTGATTGAATCGGCCCTACCCGAACTTAATATAATATAGTGACGTCTAACATGGCCCCAAAGGCAAGAGCTCAGGTATCGATCGAAATGCAAGGTAGAGAACGAAATGCAAGAAATAATCGATCGAAATGACAGGAAATCGAGTTCCGAAAGAGACAGGTAGAGAGTTGAATGAAGAAATCGCTTATAGAAAGATGCTCTAAGAAAAGAAGATGCTTCGCCTGCTCAGAAGATGCTTCGCCTGCTCTAAGAAAAGAAGAAAGATGCTCTAGTTCCTATGGGAGAGCAGCCCTACATTTGAATATTCCAAAGCTGGGATTAAAAAGAGATCTTCCTACGAGTTTTGAATCGCCATTCACTTGTTGTGGTACACCATTTACGACCGGTTGCTAGCTCAGCCCCACCCTAAGTAATCGTTCTTATGAATCAGATTTGGATCATTTCGTTTTTAACAGTTCGAGTTGCATTCTATAGTGTTAAGCATGTAGCATCTGATTCTCTTTTCCCTTAGCAACAGTCGTGAATGGCTAGGGCCATAAATGCTGATGGGTTTTTTCTTTTTTGACTCGACTTTTATAATCAATCAATTTAAGAACTCGACTTTTCAATTTTTTGACTCGACTTTTTGTCATAGCGGATTACAGTAATTGCGTGAATGGCTAGGGCCATTCACTCTCATGACTCGACTTTTCGTTTTAAAGTATCATATAAGAACATAAGAATATAAGAACGTGAAGGAATTCGCTTTGCTTGAATTCACTCTAGTGACAGAATTCTCGAATCTCTATAATTACCACTTATCCCTACTCGAATCTCTATAATTACCACTTATCCCTATATTACCACTCTAGTTCCTATGGGAGTCGAGCCCGAAGAGTGAGCTGTTATTCTTGCTTCAAGGAGACAGGTCGATCATTGCCCTCCCTACCAACACTGTATAAATAATCAAATTGATGCTACCAACACTGTATAAATAATCAAATTGATGAAGCATCTGAGCCCATCCGTATAGAGAGCTGGTCGAACCAATAATAGTAGTCTTGCAAGGTCAACCCATTCTATCTCTTATTCAATAGGTCAACCCATTCCCACTCTTATTCAATAGCCAGGTTTGCAACAGAAAAAAGAAGAAAAATATAAATGATACCCTCAAATCCCAAGGTGGTTGGAGCCTAATTCTACGCAGAGAACGAGAGAAATCAGAACTCCTACCCTCACCCGCAGAGAAGGAGAGAAATCAATACCCACACCCACTCCATAACCACATCACTCGAAAAAAGGAAGAGACACGAAGAAAGCGAGTATAAGAGTCAACCCCAATCACTCCCGCACAAATCATGTACAAGAGAGAGAGACTTGTGGCTGAGAGGTACACTGAAGAGAGAGAGAATGGGAAGTGATTGAATTTCCGATTGGGGAGTCCAGTCAATGGTATTCCCAGATGGGTAAGTTTTCATCCTCGTTCAAACAACCGGAAAGTGCAGGATAGCTGCTTGTCGGATGTATTTGAGTGATGGGTTGGGGGAATTGAGTATAGTTTGAATTGAGTTGAGTCGTAGAGTTTAGCTTTCGTCTGGTTGTCGATTGCAGGATGGGGGAGTTTTCATTGACTATAGGGTTTGGGTATTCCTGTATTGTAGATTGAACGATTTAATTTCCTATAGAGAGCAGAATGAAGCTTCAAAGGGGCGAAGAGCTGCCTAAACTAAAGTAATATTGGGAAGGGTACCCACTGGATAGGTGAGACGATAGTCGACTGGCGAAGAGCTGAACGAAGGGAAGGGTTGCAGTTGAGTCGATGTGAGTTTAGCTTTCCTTACCTTTGAGTTGATGGGATTCCAGGATTCCAGTATTTCTGTATTTGACTTTAGGGTTTGGGTATTCCTGTATTTCCTAGACCAGGATGGGTTAGTTTTATTTGACTATAGAGATAGGGTCTTAGGATAGCAGATAGAGATAGGGTCTTAGGCGAGTATAGAGAGCTGAATTCAATTAGTTGGCAATACCTGTCGTTGGCATACCTGGAGGGGTTCGCATTTGAGTATTCCTCGATTGAAGGTTGAGTCCGTTCTTTAGAGGAGATAGGTATTTCATTGAATTTGGGGTTTGAGGATAGGTCTGCAGAGAAGAGAGAAGTGCTTTCTAGGACAGGAGAGGCATTTGACGATAACAGGAGAGCAGAATTCATTCTGCTGTGCTTTCATTCTGCTCTCGTCAACCAAAGAATTGATTTGAGTATTTCCTAGGCCCGGAGGGGTTAGTTTTATTTCAGTATAGAGATTGAAGAGGGGTTGGAGTTGAGTGCGCTTCGTTTACTTAGTGTCGGCAGTCGTCGATGTGACTTTAGCTTTCGTATGGTTGTCGATTGCAGGATTGATAGGCGAGTATAGAGATTGAAGAGGGGTTTGACAGCAGAACAGGGTTGGAGTTGACTATAGAGGAATCTAACGTAGAGTTTCGCTTTCTAGGAGTTGAAAAGAGTATTGCAGGTTGGAACCCCTCCCAGATCAAGATACATATCCTTCTCTACTCTAATAGCTATCCCAAGCCAAACCTTGAATCCTGCCCCTCGGCTCTCTTTTCAATTCAATCTAAGGTTTTCGATTGACTATAATACCTATCCGAACGCAAACCCTTAAAGGTGCCACAACCCAAGGCGAAGCCCAATGCACCACTTTCTTTACTAGAAGAGATTTCACAAATGACTGAACACCTCATGGTATGTCAAATGCAGGAATCCCCTCTGCTCTCCTCTCTCCGATGCCCCATGCCTACCTTAAATACTGATCTCTTCGGTCACCCCGTCTGAGAGAAGGAAGCGGAGCGAAGGTAGAGAATTCAATGATGGCATTTCGAGTTGGGGAATGAAAATAAAAACATTTGCTCGGCTCGCTTGGCGCAGACCAGAGGAGTGCACGGAAAGAGAGTACAGAAAGAAAGCGAAATGCAAGGAGAATCGAGAAAGCACTGAAGACGATTGAAGCTCTCCTGTCCTGTCCTCTGCTGGGTCTTCAAGCACCCTAATCTGTCTACCGATACCCTATCTGTCTACCGATACCCTATCTCTTTGTCTTTATCTCCTCCCCTTTTCGTACTCGATTTCCTTCGCTTCGTAACTGAATTGAGCTCTCTCTACTCTATACGACTGAAGTCAAACCCATCGCCTATCGGCTGAAACCTTCTTGGAAGCACTGAAGACGATCTTTCCTAGTTTTGAATTGAGGAAGGAAAGGAGTCAACTGCAGACCACAGGAAGGAATCGAACAAAGGGCGGGCAGCAGACCAGAGGATCTTTCGTAGTGTTTTTTTGAATTCAGGGGTAGTGCACCGAAAGAGACGACAGGAAAGAAAGATGCCAGCAACGGAAGACCAGAGGAAGGAATGGAAGAAAGGGAAGCAAATCGAGTACTTATATTCCTAAATTGATTGATTAAAAAAGTCGAGTCATGAAAGTGAATGGCCTTAGCCATTCACGACTGATCTTAATTATTTGAAAAGTCGAGTCAAATCTTAGACAGCGAAATGCAAGGAGAATCGAGAAAGCACTGAAGACGATCTTTCCTAGTTTTGAATTGAGGAACGAAATCCGTGAGGAACGAAATCCGTGGGCTCAGGACGGGAACAAAGATGCAACTCAACTACAGAACAGAGGAGGGCAGGTAGACTGCAGACCAGAGGAGCCTCTGACGCAGATTATTACCAGTATAATTGCGTGAATGCCAGCAGAGGAAGGAAAGGAGGGAATCGAACAAAGGGCAGCAGCCAATCCCAAACCCTAAACTCAAAGGTCAACCTATACTCAACGACGACTGAACAATCGACAACTGGTCTTTCTGGGTAGAAGATCTTGCTCTTTTAGGGTTAGCCGGGACTCCTCGGAATAGAGTTTCCCACATGACTAAGAAGATCAGCTTTGGATCGAATGCCAGCTCGTAGCGAATGGTTGGTTCTAGTCGAGGTTTTAGACAAGCTTCAGCAGTTGAATAGAAAGTGAATTTGGTGGTATACTTTTTATCCCTGCTTTCCAACCTAAAGGCGTACTCCTTGCCTTGCTAACGATAACTTTTGGTAGCCCTCCAACAAGGTATGCCTCTCTCAATTCATTCCTTCCGGGTATTCAATCTCTTTTGTCTACGTTTGCCTGGTATGATTACCTAATCCTAGATGCGGAGCTTGCCGTTCGGATATGGCTAATTCCTATTATCATATGCCAACCAGCCGCATAAGACAGCAAAGAAGATACGATATCCCCGAATCGGATTCATGCATCGAAGGAATATAAGACCAAAGCAAGTTCGTGCCACTTGAGGTTTGGGAAATCCGCAGACAGAACCATAATACGAGCTTTCCATTGTTAGAGAATGCGCAGAACGTGAGACAGTACGGAATATTCAGGAACCGGAGAAGAAACATCATCACCAACATCATAAGACGTAGATGCAGCTGTCCCCGAACAAGAGGTTTATTCAGCCGGCAGAAGATTCGCCGGAGTATTAGGCAGATTGAGAAAAGCCATACTACATAAGATGTGCTTCACGCCTCCCTTTTCGCTGAGGTTTCTTATGGTATTGAGATTTTCGATACCAAGATAGAGACTCGGATTTCCATGAATAGATAGCCTCACACTTAGATACTGACACACTATCAACTACACACTTATCCACACCTACATTGCTTTCTACAACCTAATTACCATTTGGAAATGCGCCGCTTGACTCAGTGACCAGTTTCGCTTAGATTGGCACTCAGGTCTTCTATTTCTATTCATAACTCTCCGGCTGGAATCGACCAAAATAGCCCCAACTTACTTACTTACTTTGTGTTCGCTTCTTTCCGTACTTTCGCACTCAGACAAGCTTGTTTGTTCGGTGCTTAACGCATTCGGATTAAGTGATACACGAGCTTACTAATGTGTAGATGGGCCTACGTTGCTTACTCGTTTTTAGTCGCTTACTTTCAAGTAGAAAAGTCGGTTTATGTTCGCTCGTTAGTAGTCGCTTACTTTAAGCTAAGCTAAATTCGAAAAAGCAACTCACTTAATCTAACTTTTGAATGTTCCTCACTGTTGCTAACTGGTTGTGCAAGCCGTTGTTCGCTGGGTAATAGGAATGGCTTAACCCAATGTAAATGAGGCTTTTCTTCCTGCTGTGGATTCAATTAGGACGTTATAAGTCAGAGTTCTTTTGGAAAATGACACAATTCTATCGAGAGCCCTTTTTAAGAGAGCTTGAGTGATTGCATTGAATAAGATATTAGTATCACCTCCATTTACTGGTTTCTTAAAGGTTAGACACAATTCTAATAAACCCGGGTATGTCTAATCCAAATTTTCAAATTCTCAGAGTCGGTATCTTCTAGCCCTTGAGAATGAGTAGGATACTCCTTGGAGCTGGATAGGTTCCTAAGAGAAACCCGTGGAAGAAGATAAAGATATGGTATCCAGGCTAATATTCGCCTATTAGAATGTGTCGTAGGAGGGCTGCTCCTACAGTAAGCATTTATTAGGAAAGTTCGAATCATGATAGTTATTTATTTCAAAACAGCAATTATGAAGAGGCGGGCCGTTAATGGTTTCAACTAACCAGTGTGTCCATGCCCGTTCTTCGTGTGCAGCAGTCCATTGTGAGTGCTCGTTCCTTGGGTGGGATTCATAGTGTGTATGGTTGTATAGTTGGTATGCTCGTTTGTCTCGTAGAGCGAGTCAGTGTTCCTTGGAATCGCTGGCATGGTTCGATCCGTGGGTTCTCGCACTGTTTGTTGTGTCTTTCTAGATAGAGAAGAGCTGAAAAGCGGTTGGCAATGAGAATCGACTAGTACTTTAGAAAAAAAAAGTTAGAAATTGGCTTGTATAAAATAGGTTTTTGAAGGGCCCATCTGGGAAAGATCTTTCCGCATTGAAAGAATTTGCTTAGTATTTCAACTATGGGGCGAAGCTGTTTACAGAGTATGGAATTTCTTACTTAGTTGATAGACTAAGGGGCGAAGAGCTTTTAGTAAGGGAAGGGTACCCACTGGATAGGTGAGACGTTAGTCGAATTGGCGGAGAGCTGAGCCTAAAGAGGTAGGCGAAGGGGCGAAGAGCTGAGCCGATGAAGGGAGGCGAAGGGTACCCACTGGATATAGATAGGTGAGACGTTAGTCGAATTGGCGAAGAGCTGAGCCTAAAGAGGTAGGCGAAGGGTACCCACTGGATATAGATAGGTGAGACGATAGTCGAATTGGCGAAGCTGCTTACTCGATAGAGTAAGGAGCGGAAGTTGCAGTTAGAATGGAAAAACCAGAACAGCAACGTTCTTCATCGCTTCGCTTCTTTGGTAGGAACTCCCGATACAAAGTCACATTCACGTCAAAGCATCCACTCTTCGGATCACTTCTTACGATAGCAAGGACCATCCTATTGTTCCTTATTTCAAAAGACCTACGATCTATCGGTACGGTTTAGACTTTGCGATTTCTAAGTAAGCTGGAAGCCAATTACCCCAGCTCGTGGAGAAGAATTTCTCTCTTTTCCGGTTGGACCGTAAGGAACTAGCCGACCCAGCCAAGTAAGCTCAGTTTGGATCTTCTGCTCTTGAGTACAAAGTTGAAGATTTTGCTAAGGCGCGTAGCGTTGAAGTTAACAAAGAGCAGAAGGCTGCTTACACAAAACCAACACACATGTCAAACTATTAGCGAAGGAAGAGTCTTTGTAACTAGGTATCGGGAAGCGACCTTAGAAAGGCCGCAGCAAGAAAGTCAGTTTCGTGAGGAAAGGCCTGTCTCGCAAAATCAACCAATCCATGGGTACCTACTTTACAATAGGGTGACCAGTGAGAACTCCAGACCAGTTCCTTCTACAGCCAAATAAGAAAATCCAGGAATCCCTCTTGGCACAGCAGTACGCAAGTCATCGTTCCCAGCATCTCTTGCCTATTTATTATGATTCTTATCATATAGAAACTATCTTTTATAATGAGGAAAGAGCCAGACCGGTATATGTTGAATTACCAAAAAGTAGAAGCTCAAACGCCAACCTGTTCAACGCCCTTTTTTTAGTTGAGCTTGGTTGTGGATGAAAAAGAAAAGAAAAGAGAATCCTGAGAGAAATGGAACTACTGGGAAGCTGAGCGTTGTTCCAGAAATAAGTACCTTACATGTGAACTTAAGTTTTTATAGAATCGGGCCGAGATCCCTTGGACAGTTGGTCTCAACCTTGACTTCAAGAGGGGAGGACGTAAACTATATCGCAACGCACTACTTACGAGAATTCCAATGCATTTCTGAACTGTATCTACTAGCCAGAAGGTAAAGACCACAGCAAACTCCCTAATTAGAAGTCGGTGTTGTGTAACTCACGCAATGGAATTCCTACACAAGAAAGTGGTCCCTAAGCTGAACGAAGATCACCGCACATCACTATCTGAAAGGCCGTTTTTGCATCTATTTTAATTTCCAAAGGACACCCAGAGAATAGAAGCTTATCTCGTCGAAGTTTCAGAAGTTAATTTAGTTTCAGAATACGATGTATTTTCACTCTTTCCTAAAGAAACCTTTCCTTGTGAGTAACTTGGCTAGCGCGAACTACTTGACAACGCTAGACTACCGGTACTCCCCAAAACTACCTCAAAAACATCAAAAACTTAGACTTTAGAATTACTCCTCCTGCGAGCCATTTACCTGCATCTCTTCTCCAGACATAATATTCTATTATATAGGAATTTTCACAAGCCAGTCAAGTAACGAAGAATCCCAATTCTCTTTTTTATGCCAATTCGCAAGCTTACTTATCTTGTATAGCCTGAGTCAAGCTATCGATCAGTCTATTCGCTTATCTACTAGACTATAGAAATATATATATGCTGACCTTGTGAACCATTCCTACTACTATACTCGGTACTTGCGAAATACCTACTAACCTCTTTATACGCTATCTACATATCTTGGCTATCCAGCTCTTTTTTCTTTACCTATTAGTACTTTGAACTCTAGCTTTTCTCCGTTACGACGGGTAAGGTATTTCTCTCTACTCTTTCTTCACAAGAGACAGACCGATTCGTTTATCTTCCTTACGTGGTTGGCTTTCCTCTTTGCAATTGAATAAGGACCGGCTCTCCCATCTTCGGAAAAAGTAGACTCTAGGTAGGGTTTTGACAAATGCTTAGACTAGCAGTAAGTAGTAATGGACCTCCCTCCTTCACCACCCATTCGTAATCTACTTTTTTAGGGATTTATATCACTTCTAAGTAAACATATCCGGCGTTAGCCCTCGTAACTATTCTCAAGCGAATAAACTTGCTTATTAACAGAAGATTGAAGCTTCTACCAATACCGAGAGAGGTCTTGCTCGCTTATACGCCGAATGATTCAGGGCAGCTTCTTAATTAAGGTCAGCGCCAGCCAAGAGTGCAGAAGGAAACTAGCACATAAAATAAAAAAGAGATATATGATGGTAACTGTCTCAATGCCCACTTTTTCTGTAAGCTTGACTCGTAAAGCGTCTGTCTCAGAATATTTATTCCCATTCCTAACTCCACTGGCCGACAACAATCGATGCAAAGATTTAAATGCTTCCCTTTTCTCCATTCTAGGTTCTCAAGAGCTACACCAGGTCCTAGACATTCACGCTTCAGGCATTACTCTCCTTCTTCGTTCCCCTGCCTGGTCTGGTTCACTTTACCCGCTGGCTTGGACGAGCGATTCAAGTCTGTTTCCGTTTGTTGCTCTCAGTGTTTGCCTTCCTTTCAATCCTGCTTTTGCAGCTTGCTTTATCTCTAAAGTAACCTAATTTTTCTTCTCCTTCTCCGGGAATAAATGGAGACCCAGTGTAAGATTCTTATCCCGATTCTTGAAATTAAGTTGCTCTAGTTTGGCCTCTAAACCAACATTTATTATTCAAAAATACCATTCCACCATGTTGTTTGTCTAAACGTACCCCCATGTCGAACCAGTGACACAACAATCAAACTATCGTATTGTTCAATCAAACCCCTCCCTGTATTCCAATTGGACGATTTATTCAATTATCCCATAGTAGTCTTGGAATGGCTCCTTTCAATTTGACCCTTTGACACATACCCCACTATTGGTTTTGTTCTCCATTTGTGCTTTCCGGCCGATTGATAGACAAAATCTATATTTAACTACCATAGAAGGGAGCGGTTACACCTAATGCTTGTAGCTTCTCTTCTTGCTACTCGCAACTAATAAAGAAATTGCGTGATTGATGATCAATTGATCCCCTCCCCATCTCTTCTCAACATAAGCATATACTGGTCTTTCTCTCTAGCTTATACTTGACGACCTTGCTAACAAGCCTATTATCCTATATGTATGCCTATTATACCCATATGTGCTAAACCGGTACTTGTTACTTACTTATAGCTATTAAACGTTACCGGTACTTAGTTACCGTGACTTAATCATGCTTTGTACTAAACCTTACTACTACGTTCAAGCTATACTGACCAGTACATGTTTTGTACTCATCACTTGCCTATGAGCTTACCTGTTCATACTTTGTCCAGCAGCCCTTGTTTATAAGCACCCATCTCTTGCTTTGCTAACACTCCTCCTTGCAACCAGAAACCTCCCCTCTCCCATTGGCCGAGCTTGCCATACCCAGTTAGTCCTTGGCGGGTCAGGATACTTCTTGAATGCTTCTTATAGAACCTTCGCCTCCCAAGATTTGAGACAATGCATGACCACCCCTATAGATCTTTAGCGTGATTCACGGAAGGATCGAGCTTCATACCCAATGTCTCCCACCTGTACAAACGGAACATGTCCTTTCCCCACCATCTTGGCTTGTTTGGAGTAGAGTGAATTTCTTGAATTCGCCACGGCCTCTCACTCAAGCTCTTGCACTCCGGAGCGCGATGTCCCGTTCTCTTGCCCCGAAAGCATACCAATGCGTTACGACACTCTCTGGCGAAGTGACCTCTCTCACCGCACCGGTAAAAACGCACTAGAGAAGTTACGTGATTTTGACGGGAAGGTGGTTTGCATTTCGTATTCCGAAAAAGGAATCTTTCACCTTCCTTCGTCTTACCCCCTGGGTATTCAGCTCCTTGGCGCGCCTCTTTGACTACTTGAGCAACAGAGCGAGTCAAACCCGCTCGCTCACTGGAGGGTCCTGCTGCGTCACGATTCCCGCCGTAGAACGCGAATCTTGATGTTCTTGGACTAACAACTGTGAGCCAGCCTCTCCGGAAAAACCACTCGCACGAGACGCTGCCACTCGGCCCCCATCCTTCTCTCCTGACTGCGACCTTTTTCTTTCTTTTCCGGCCGTCGTCCCCGGCCCAACCTTCTTGGGCCGCCAGACAAAGCGTTGGCGCACACGGGCTCTCGCACGGGCTCTCATCTCGCTATTAATTGTTTTTTCTGCCAGAGTTCTTTGTGTGAGAAACAACAATAACTGAATAAAGGAAAAACACTAAGAACTTTCCCTATGAATCTAAGAACTTAATAGAGAAATTCAAGGAAATTGACCCTGCCGCTTACGTTAGCCGCGCTACCTAGCTATGGTACGAGACCTCAACCAAAAGGAAATAAAAAAGCAAGAGGAAATCTCATAGTGAAATTCAGTTCAATCCTGACCTCGAAGCACCGGTATTGGAAGAAAGAGGAAATCAGAGGATTCAAAGAATATCATAGATGATCATCTTCACAGCTTTCGAAGTGTGGTTCACTTTTGGAATTAGCCCTAAACATCTTTTTGTGAAATCATCGGCTTCAACTCCTTCTTTTCCCTCTGTCTCAACCCTAAGCCCTGCCTGTCGAAGAACCGCTGTGAAGCATCCATTCTATTCAATTAGAAATAGCATCTATAACTAGAAAACGGTTGCTTCGAATTAGGTCTCACAGGTCCTGCTTAAGCGAAAATGTAGTTGTGGAATCCGTCTTGCCCACTTTGCCTTACGCTCATAGAGATCTATCAGTATCCATCTTGTCTCAGTAGGCAAGTACGCTCGGCCCAGTACTAAACTTTGGCATTCAAGCCTGAGTCCTTTGACCTTCTTTCTTGAATGTTCTGGAAGAAGGGAATCCCCTAAAGAGAACTTCTTTGCTTGCTGGCACCTTCATCGCACGCCCTTATATTTGATTTCCATTTGAAAGCACGATTCAGTCGGGAATAGAAAATTTGCATTTTTGACCCTTGAAAATGATAAACTAATTGGCGCAGGAGCACCCACAATTGCCTTATCGGGGTTCCCATTGGTATTGGACAAATATTGAGGAGCCATGAAGTAAAGAAAAACCCTTCCTTCCCGTGCTATTCAACTAATAAGTAGTTGCTTGCTTACGCAATTCTTTTATTAGCCCTGAGACTTTTACATCTTGCTTTGCCCCAAAAAGTCAGTTGTAAAGCGAAAACCTCTCGCATCTTCTATAAGAAAGTTAAGTGCTGTCCTCCGGAACTTGTTTTGAACTTTAGCAGGTACTGAGTAGAAGGCTGTAAACTCAGACCCTTACTCGAACTGGCAATGGCTGGGACCTTATCGCTTCGATTCGAGACTTAGTAACTCGTAATTCCATTTTTCATTAGTTAAAGAACTCCTTGGCTATGCTATTAGTCAATTTTGGTTTCTCTTAGCTTCATTAGAAGAGAATTATGAATGACGAGAGAAACTTCGAGCCGTGTTCAAACCTCTTTCTCACTCAAAGAGCAGTCGTGCGATGGCAACTTATAATACCAATTGATCCTACTGAGCTAGCGGCGGCTCATATTCCATCCCCGCCAAAGAGAAATTCTCTCTCTCACAAAGGCGGTAGAAAGTACCTAGCTGGAGCTTACAATAAGAAGGTAGTGCCAAGAAGGTTACCTAGTTTACTTCCTTCGGCTCCTTGTGATTGGAGATCGTCTGGATATGATCTCTGAATTACACTTTCCTGCCGACTTTCCTGATCTCAATCCTTTGCCTTTTCCTGATCGATGCTTTCTGCAAGGAAAATTTTGAGGTCCGTGCCTCACTTTCTACCTTTCAGCCGAGCTCTCTCTAGTAGGATGAGATCTCAAAAAGTGCCTTGATCCTCGAGTCGAGGGCCGTACTATTAGGGCTCGCAATAATACAGTAAGAATTTAGGGAATCAACCGATTGGGCTCGCCTGAAAGGCGAGGGGGATTGTAGACCCCGCCCCCCATTAATAAGTACTCGATTGAAATGAGAGGGCCAGCTCTCTCGCTAAAGAGTGTACGAATCGACTGAGCTATCTATCCCATTTTCGTTTCGAGTTCGAAATCGACTTCCAATCCCTTTGAAGCAGAATGAAGCTGAATTCATTCCGCTCTCCAACTCATAGTGTACGAATCGACCTCCTACCCTTCCCTTCGTTCAGCTCTCCGCCAATCGACTATCGTCTCACCGTGGGTACCCTTCGCCTACCGGCTCAGCTCTTCGCCAATCGACTATCGTCTCACCTATCCATATCCAGTGGGTACCCTTCCCTTCCGTTCAGCTCTTCGCCCCTTGCCCCATTCCTGACACATGAGGACGCCTACCACTAGACCGCTCCGTGGGCTGCCTTACACTACGTCACTCTCATTCGTTCCTAACTCTCTCTTCGTTCCGAACCTTGTCCTTTTCTCGCTACTGAACCGCTCACTGTCGAAAGCACCGCTCCGTGGGTAGATATGATCTGCTGAGGACTCCGGTCGCGACCCTGGCTCCTCCATGCCTTTGATCCACGTCGCTAGTAGGTATCGCATAAAGAATGCTCGTCCCTCTCTCAACCGCAACTGAATTTCATAGTCAAGCGTGAATGGAAGTCGCTCTCTTTCAGACCCTCGCTCTAGCGCATCGGACATTCCTTTCTGCTCAGTCATGGCATCCATCGGATCTCTTTCTTTCGGTTGCATTGCCGGTAGTCCTCGCCTACTAGTTATTTCGGTATGGTTTAGTCAACTCTACTACAAGTAATTCCGCTATTCCGGTCCAGTCCTCCGAGTCATGTTCTTTCCCGTCCTTCACTACAATGAATTTCTTTCTGGGTAGCTGGAGATAAGAGTCGTTCCTCGTTCCTCAGCAAAGCATTGGTCGTTGGATGGTGGAAGCTGGGAGTGGTCAGACCAGCTCCGCTTAGTGGTGATTGCTATCGATGAGTTCTTCCCTTAGCTTGTCTTTGCCCAACCATTGTTATGTGGCCTTCGGGGCTCTTCGTGACAAGCTCTTTTCCGTTTCCAATGCCTAGTGTTGGGAAGCAGTTCACCGCTCTTCGCCCCTTGTCCTAGGAAGCTCTGACTGTAACGCTGGTACTAGCATCAGTCACGCATCCCCTGGACTAGGTGGCATCAATGGTTCGTTCTACTTGTTATGAGAAGGAGCACTCTTCTTCTAGCTTAGTAAGCTCCGGACTAGCCAGCTTTTCCTGGGCCCGTTAAGAACCTGTCTTTGTAGTACTGGACTAGGTTCCAGTACTGGCGGACTAGGAATCTCCCCGTCCGTCCTCCAGCCTCTTGTGCCCGCCTATTCACTCTCCTTGTCTGTCCATTCAGTTTCGCAACACTGTCCTGACTTCCACGTGCCAGCCTATTCACTCTTCTCCTCATTGGGACCGAGCTTGAACTCTTCTCAGAATAGGTTAGGTACCGAAGCATAGCTCTCCTTTAAATCTTTAGAGGATGGCTTTTAAGTTGCATTGCTCTTGCCCCGCGTAAGAAGAAGAGCTAGCAACGCCTAAAAACCCATCAGCTGTATTCTGCAATGTTCAATCCTCTTTTATTCCAAGAAGATCTGATGGTTCAGCTATCTCTTCTCCGAGATAAGATATTAGTCTCCGAGTCAACCCTTTCATTAAGAGCTGTAAGGTCCGTTAATTGGTGTTTGGAGACATAGATCCTTGTTCCCCCTATCGTCAGATGCCCTTCCTATCCTACTTCCATAAGTTGGGATACCGATAGGATAAGTCTCGAAATCACCATTCCATTGGGGTTATTTAGATTAGGCGGGGACAGGATTCGAACCTGCAGTCTTCAGGTCATGAGCCTGATGAGTTGACCCATTACTCTACCCCGCGTCTTCCCCTTATCCTTCTTAGGAAAGATATCAAACTCTTTGGAAGTAGAAATTTGCTTTTGTGAATCTTTCGTAGGCGCAATGCCATTCACGCAACTATACTGGTAATAATCCGCTGGGGTAGAACCCGATAGGCTCGAGCGTTATACTCCTTGGTCTTTCTCAGCTGAACACCTGATGAGTGGGTAGGTGGCTTAGGTTAAAACTCTCTCTCACGAATCTCAAGGGAGTCATATAGATGTGCTAACAATATCGTATAATAATATAATAAGTAGTTAAGTGAATCTCCCTCACTTTATAATATGCGAGCTCAATTACCGAGCTCTTACTATTAATTTCATTATCATTCGCTCCTTACTTTAAAACTCGCCTATCTTAGGATGCAAACTAGCGCTTAAAAGACTTTATATTCGCTTCTCGCGCGTCAATATTTTAGCTCCTCGGATTAGTCAGCCATTCACGACTATTGTATTGCTGGGATCGAGCGAGAGGGATAAAGGAGAAGGCCCCAACTAATCTTTCTTTTACTACTACTTTTAGATTCGTATTATATAACAGTAAGATCAATCTTAAGATATTCTACTATCACGGCCCTAAAAACCCATCAGCAGTATTTGCCCCTCGCCCTCTCTATCAGGTGTTCAATGAGTTTAGGGGCCCCTAAACTACATGATCTGCGACCCAGAATTCAAATCAGATCCCACCTGACCGACCAAACATAAAAAGGCTAGCTTTCCTTAGGGTTGGGTGGTTGTATAGGCGAGCAATAGCATACTCATTCCTAGTGGACTAAGAGAGCAGGAGTTCACTCTACTCTACAGGTCACCCAGATGCCTATTTTTTAACGTTTGGAGAGGCTCCACGAGGCTATATGCAGACCACAAAGAAAAGAAATTACTAAGAAAGGTGAAAGGTGGCCTCGCTTTTCAAAACACTTTATACGCGAAGAGCTGATCCAAGCAAGGTTATATATAACGGCAGTTGGTCGGTCAAGACCAGTTGGGACTTTCCCAAAGCTCCTTTTTTGACCTCATCTCCGCAACAAGCACCGATCCAAAGAAGGGGACGGGGGGAGGAAGAGAGGAAGAAAGTCAAGGTACGAGGAACGACGGGGCAGAGCCCTTGCTTATACCAGAGAGACTTGTGAGATCGATATAGAGACAACGAGGCCAGGGGAGGAGACCTATTCTTTATAAGAGAACGGTCAAATTCCATTACGCTAAAAACATAGACCGATACGCTCGTTTTGGACCGAGAGATAGAGAGAAAAGAGCAACTAAAGATCATTTTTTCTTCCTCCTCTCCCCTCTTCTGCTCCTTCGGATAACTCGGCTATTGCTGAAAGTTCACTTAAATAAATACTAGACTTCTCGATTCACTACGCTTTTTCCGCCAAGCCCTTGAGGAGTCGAGAGAACGAGATCCCGTTGATTACAATTCTTTAGCCACTGTATGAAGCCATTTATACATTATTTACATGTCAGGAACCACTGGTGAGACGAGGTGCGAAGCTGTCCTCTGCTCTACCAACTGAGCTATCCCGACTATTTGCCATGCATCATCCTCGGTCTACCGTTCGATTATTGAATCTCTCTTTCCATGAACTACATACTCTCATTTGCTGAGGGGAGACAAATCACGACTCATTTCTTGAAGAAGCTATAATGGTGCATTCAGACCCTTTGAGCCTAAACAAAAAAGGGGTCAATAAATGAATATAGCGAGGTCTTTTTCGAAAGTACGAGACCCTGGTTCCGGTGAAGGCACATAATTTATATTCTAAAGATTGGTTTGCGACGTGAGAACTATAAGGGCTACAAAAACATTCCTAATATGATTCCCCTCAAATTCCTTAAATTATAGTATTGCGAGCTATTTAACCCTAATGAAAATTATCTAATTCTTATTATATCGTTCTAATTTGAATTCATTAAAAAGAATTTGGATTCTGAGAGTTGCATGTGTTAAGAATATAGGATCTAGTTATCTTCTATCTGAAATTGAACTCCTTAAGTTCAAGAATAGCTCGACTGACGTATATAGTAAGGGGCGAAGCGGTGAATGCGTCCATTCACGTAATACTCTCATTTACCCACGGGCAGATCTTTCTACGTTTCGTATCCAGCTCAATCTAATATATATTATTATATACGTAAATTCAATATTAATTCTAAGGGGCAATTTATACTCCTTCATTCTTATATTCTACTGTAGCTGAGGGACGAAAGGGATCGACGGGAGATAATGGACCCATAGGCTCGACGGGAGAGGTCATTTATAAGAGTTCATGAGTATACTTCACAGATGGAGCTATGACGCACTCGAAATCAAAGTCACGAGAGGGACGAGCAAAGCGACGTGTGACGTCAGGAAGGGACGAGCGAGTTAGACGGGAAGATAGCTAAGTGGGATCGCACTACCAAATATGACGGGAGAGAGAGTGCGACAGTGTCTTTGTTGCTGAGCGAGTGTACAGTATTTGACGCGCGAAGTTTTAAAGTGCCGGGACGAAGGGATCGACCGTGCCGGGAGAGGGCAGAGTATAACGACGTAGCGCACCCAGAACTGATTCAACTGCTAACATTCGCTACGGGAAGCTAGAAAACCGGATCGGACTCAGCAAAGAGCAGTCGGAATGAAAGGCACGAAAGTGCGAAGACTGATAAGGGAATTTGAGGAACGAGGGCCGAACGAAGTGACGGGAAGTCTCGACTAGGGATAGATCGTCGAGTAGTTTTTCATAAAGGGCCCAAAGGAAAAGGCCATGTTAGACTAAATATTAAGTTCGCCATTCACGACAAAATACTGCTGATGGGGAGGAGGGCAGAGTGCTCAAATATTCGACGGGAGAGAGTGTTGTTATAGAGATCTAGTTTTTTGTGTGATAAAATATTCGACGAACGAGTGATAACGACGTAGCTCGATTAGAAGTTAGTGCAAACTCTCAAAAGTTCAGCGTATTTGGTTTCAGTCCGAACCGCAGCAGATAATTACCAGTATAGTTGCGTGAATGAAGGTACGAGCAAAGCGACAAGCCATCGACGTGGCGACGGGGCATAGAATGCAAGGGGCGAAGCGGCGAGAAAATTATTATAGCGAGATCCAATTTCAGCCGTCTCTTTTAATTTCTCCCTTAGGGTTTCATTTTGAGATATCAATTTTGACTCAAAGCATCGAAGATTTTATTAAAGAAAATAAGTGAGATCAAATGCTATTTTATCTAATGAATTGAAACACATTGAAAATGTAAAATCATTTAGAGTTTTAGAGCATTTTGACCATTTGAACAGGAAAACGAAGTTGAAATGCAATTTCATTAAAGAAAGGGAACCCTTCTGAAGCCAAGAAAGAGATTCACACTATTGAAAACCTAATATCAAATCTGAACCCAGAAGCCAGAACACAGCCAGACAAGGGAATCACCAACCTGAAGTAAGGTATCGACCGATCAATTAGTCTATTCAGTGAGTATATATATAATGATCACTAGCAAGAGTCGTTAATGGCATTCAAAACTACGAAAGATCTGCGTCGAAATATGCCTATCTGTCGATTAAGGTCGAGCCTATCTTACTCCTCTCTCTAACTCTAACAATGATCTCTATCTCGCTATAGCTAGATCCCACTTCGCTCCTTCCTTTAGTTTAGGTCGATCCCTCGAAGACTTTTATTCTGAACTCGCTCCTTTGGTCGGCCGGTCGAGACTGTTCTCAGCAACTTAACTTAAGGAAAAGTCAGTGAATGGTGAGAAGCGCTCTTTCGCGGGAGAGTCTGAAGTTCATTCCTATAAGTAAGAGTGAGCGGGACTAGAAAGAGTTTCTTTTCCCCGTTCAAGTGAATGGTTCATTACAATGAGTACTCGGGATCAAACGAGCTTCTGGCTGCGGCACCTTAAGAAAGGAGAGTGAATGTCCGAGTAAGGACTAGTAAATGGAGGGTGATCAATCTCTTTCTTATTTAGTAAGAAATCTGATTATGCCTTTAAGAAATCTGATTATGAGTTTACCAACTTTATTGAACGTCTGCCTCAGGCATCCTGGCGCCGCGTGTTTGAACACGTGGGACGGTTGAGAGGATTCGTGATGAGGATCTTTCTTCTTGGCCTTTTCCGGTAGTCGATCTGCAGAAGGAGCTATTTGCTCGTTGTTGCTAGAAAAGTCATGGTAACCTATTGTTTGTTTCATTTGAAACAGTGTAGTGTAGTGTCCATCAATACTATGCTGGATCAGTCAGTGATCGGGGTAAGTTTCCTATCTATGTGTCATTGAGCCGGTCAGGGATCCCTACTATCATTCCTCCCCACCACCGGAAGTGTATTCGCAACCGGGGGGCTCGGGGTGATGTCCGACTATACCTTTCTTTAGTATCTGTAGTATTATTAAGTTGGCTGCGCAGATACGCATTGAGTTCTATTGTGACTGTCCCAACTGATATAGCAGGAGTTAAGGAGTAGTAGCCTTATCAAAAGTGCTTTTAGCTCAATAGAACCTCTCTATCTTCCCTGGTTTAGCTCAATAGAACCTCTCTATCTTCCCTGGATCTCACGGGTTCCTTTGAATAAAGGGTTCTCCTGGGTTCCTACCTGGAAGTCCATCCCCAACGATGATGGCCAATTCGCTGGGCGTAAGGCTGTACCTAAGATATTGACCAATATGAGATCCTTTGCCTTCGATATTCGTGTGATTCATGGTTTTCAAGACGGTGTCTTCTCCCCGGCTGTGGACCTCAAGGACGGCCCTTGGACCGCCAGTATACTACACGGGAGACCTATGGTTCTACGAATTCTTTGTGGGACTGGTATTCGATGAGCTGATCCTTCGATATTTCTTGCGACCAGGACGGTTGGCTTGTTCGAGCTGGTAAGAGACCTTTATTTGCTATAGGTATGCATATGCGGCAGCGTCTCTTCTTTCCTGTGCATGATTGGGCGATGCGTTCCTGTGCATGATTGGGCGATGCGGGTCTTATCCCGCCTACCCTGTGATGGTACCTTTCGAAGGTCCTATACATCGGCTCTCACAGAAGCCTCCACTGGAGGTTGACTCCTTTGACTTGTCTTCTGCGACTGATCGGTGGCCAGTGCCCGTGATTCACGATGTAATAGCGTGTCTCTTTGGGCCGGCTTCATGCATTGTCAATGGCTCGTTAGCGTTGTGTGTCGGCCCCCCATTGGTTGGGAAGTTCCGAACAATCTGTACGTTTTCAACAGGACAGCCATTAGGCTATTACGGCTCTTGGGTTCAGCCTATCACATCATTATCATTATATGGTGTGGCTTGGCTGGCAGCATGGTTGGTTGACAGAGGGAGAACCTCCCCTTTAACGGATTATGCTTTGTTGGGTGATGATATCCTCATTGCCCATAAGTGGCTCAAGAGTATCGTGAGCTTCTTAAGATGACGTTTCAATCTCTGAGGCTAAATCCCTTCAGTCTCAGACGGGAGCGTTAGAGTTTGCTAAACAGTTATGGGTAGATCGGGTTCAAGTTAACCTGACTCCAGTGTCTGCCAAGGCACTCTTAGGTGCAACGACATTAATAGGTCTCTGTCAGCTGGCAGATAAGTATGGTCTTTCGAGAACATCACTGTTCTCTTTAGCGGGTGCTGGGTACCGAGTCCGTGCGCGCCTTCTTTCGCACCATCTTAGTCGACGGTGGAAGCGTCTGAGGGCGGATAAGTCCTTGACGTATCTTCGACTACCTCTCGATTTGTGGCTTAACCCTACCAACCCTTATCTAAAGGGCATCATAGTTGAGAAAGTGCGCAGGGTGTCCCAAGCAATTGGTCTTATCCCCCGATAACGATAACATCTTCTGGGGAGAGGGAGAACGGGATAACTTAGAGTTTACCCAGCTACTGAACTCGCAACGGTTATGGTTGCGGTGGTTGTTTTGGTATTACCCAGCTACTGAACTCGCAACGGTTATGGTTGCGGTGGTTGTTTTGGTATTTTAACGTTCCCCTTGGTGGCGATCCTAGTTTCGAAGATCTTTTCCGACCTCTGATTTCGGCGCATAGTTGGAAAGGGAGCACCTTTGATAAAGATGTGAAAATGTATGGTGTTCTGTGGAAGTGCTGGGATCTTGGAGAGAATTGGTCTATCGGGACTACTCCTCCTTCCTTAGTTGGTTGGAGAGAGCTGTCGCCAATCGACTATCGTCTCACCTATCCAGTGGGTACCCTTCCCTTCGTTCAGCTCTTCGCCAGTCGACTATCGTCTCACCTATCCATATCCATATCCAGTGGGTACCCTTCGCCTACCGGCTCAGCTCTTCGCCAATTCGACTAACGTCTCACCTATCCAGTGGGTACCCTTCCCTAACGTTCAGCTCTTCGCCAATCGCCTAACGGCTCACCTATCCAGTGGGTACCCTTCCCTTCTTTCTTTTCTTCGATCGGACCTGCCTTCCCCTACTTTCCCTCTACACCGCTTATTAAGGACGCCATGCTATAGACATAGAAGCGAAGAACTCAAAGGCCTGAAATGGTCAAGGGTCTATCCTCGTTTCATTTAAAAGCACTTACTGACCTTCCTCTCACTCTACTTTTCTCAATCCCTCTGCCACACCGGCTTCAAAATGAGCCCCGCAGCTGACCTCCTGACGCACACTCCCATCGTTAGATCCTTAATCGCCCGAGCTCCCATTCCTTTGATTCCAGTGCCGGATCAGCCCACCATTGAACTCAAAGTACTATGATCTTGTTGGTGCCGAGTAAGATGAATAAGAACTCCCTGCTATCCCCGAGAGGAGCCTCATCAAGACGCACTGCTCCTAATCTTTGCCGACTGGGAGAGCTACTAATAGTGGAATTCCTACCCTACCCACCCTACACGGGTAAGTAACCCGTTACGGAACCATATTGGTCGACCCCACCGATGAGGGAGTGGGGATGGACAGTAAGGATTGGTACCTTATAGTCAAAACCTTTCGACCTAACCAAGTCGTATAGCTTCCAGATTAGACCAAAGCGGACCATTTCTGGATCCACTGTTTGTGCTTTCCAAGAAGTGTTTACTATTGGATAGTCTAACAGTTCATCGATGGTCACCGTGGGGGACAGTCCGAAGAGTACCATAAAAGATACTCAAGCCACTGCTCCATCCAACCTCTTAGACAAGACCATTCCAGGAAGTCAAGCATAGGCTTGCACGGCTCCCCGAACGGATGATCGGGAAAAGCCGCATCAGGCGGCAGCTTGAGCTCCTTTGGTCTGACCCTCTTTCTAAGGTAGTCAATATGCCAAAAACAAGGTAAGGATTGAGTGGTAAACCACCACCTAGCCATAGATCTAGGGTAAAACATTATAAAGTTGATGATTCCCGCCAAGAATTTGATCGCCGGGTCGTCCATACGAATCAGTACTGAGAAGCATGTGCCCATCACTCCAGCAATGGCACCGAAGATTAAATAGAGAGTCCCTATATCCTTGTGGTTAGTGGAGAAAAGCCATCGGACCGGATTTGTCATCAAATTTAGATTCTTTCGTTTCCTTCCTTCAGCTGGGTGAGCCTTCGCTTTTTGGATCGTCTTCTGCCCAATGCGGTACCGCCCGTTCCCATTGGGTTTACCTTGTTCACAGGTCGACCCCATGGCAGCAAGAAAAAGCGATCTTGTGCTAGAATACTGCTGATGGGGGTGGGTGATCTCTTTCCTACCGAGGCACCTCCCATCGTGTCCCAGATCACATTCCGTGAATCGAAAGGGGAAGCCTACTCATCTATCAGTTCCTCTCGTAGATCGGTGCGGTTTTACGAAGC
This sequence comes from Zingiber zerumbet, assembly GCA_037833815.1. Lineage (NCBI taxonomy): Eukaryota > Viridiplantae > Streptophyta > Magnoliopsida > Zingiberales > Zingiberaceae > Zingiber > Zingiber zerumbet. The sequence goes on along the minus strand of JBBMJZ010000082.1, from coordinate 2,604,060 downwards.
GTCTAAGCACAGTTCACTCGCGTTGATCAATCAAGAGATTTGCCGCCACACCTTAAAGTTACCTGTTCTATCATATAAACTTCTTGCATTCTTTCCCACGCTTCATATACCTCCTCTTTTTGTTCTTAAGGTAAGGTCAAGGGCTAGGCATGGTGGGGTAGGAGCATCCAGTCGGAAGGCCTGACAAAAAAGTCTTATGTCCTCCGAGTCGCACGGCGTTTTAACCGAAAGAACTTCTTGCGCAATTCATGCGTTTCCGTTTTTATGACCAGAAATTCTTTCTTTATTTTCATTTCAAATTGTTCTCTGGACTTTTTATCAATATGAGGTGATCGTAACACTGTATATAAGACTCGTGAAGAGGGCAATCTAATCTTCCGTGTGTAAGGGTCCAAAGGAGAAAAATGGTTTTCCGGGTGATCAAAAGATCTAATTACTATGTTGGTGGTCGTGATGTGGTCTTTCTTTTTGGCTGACTCCTCTTCTTGTTCTATTGATCAGAAGCATCCAGCAGCGCCACGCCAGTAGATAAAAATGGAACCAAGGAGGAGGATCTCGGGTGTCTACGGCAGATCCGATCAGTCAGTCTCATGATGAAGAGAAGTTTTTTTCGATCTTCCACTAAGAAAGATATCGTCACGACAACTCAATTTGTCCGGTAAACTACTCGGGGCTCCCATGGTTTAGTAAAAGGGAGGGGAGAGAAAATACTGCTGATGGGGATAATCATCCGGGTCATCCGGGTGTTCATTTCATTCATTATGAACTCAAAAGTGTAAGGTTGATTAGTGAGGTCTTAAAAACGTCATACAATGAATGATCGGACGTTCCATTTTTGCTTTCAGCAAGTAGGCGACGCGAATCTATGCTTTCTATGTTTCTTCCTTCAATCAAATACCAAATTCATTTTTTTTGCTTGGATGCGTTTGAAAGCAAATATATGACTTGCAGAAAAAATTCTTTCTAGGTTTGTCTTGTGTCTCCGAAACAAAGGGTCCATTTGTTGATGGGCGAACGACGGGGATTGAACCCGCGCGTGGTGGATTCACAATCCACTGCCTTGATCCACTTGGCTACATCCGCCCCTACCCCCACACAGGTTTAAGTCTCTATGTACGATCAGATCTTTCTGAACTCCCCTATGACCGCTATCAAAGAGAATTTCCTAGACTATATAAAAAAGTCTATTTATTGTTGTGTTTTGGAATTAGGGGAAACAAGGCTTCAACATATGAATATGCCTGGCAAAGCTTCAAACAGGTTGGGCTGTTCACTTCATTGATTTGACTTAAGATTAAAGATAGGGGCCGGGCGGGCAGTGAAGGCTCATTTAGTAGACAGCGAGCGAGCAGCAAGCACCTACTCCTATCAAAATGAAAGCAAACAGAACTTGAAGAAGCGAGCCTTTATCCCCTAAAAACCCATCAGCAGTATTTTGCCATTGCGCGCTAGCCCCTTGTATAGGGCGTTAAGCACCCGCGCACTCCTAAACTACAGAAAGATTTTGCTTGAGCGCATCCCCTTTCTAGCATCTTTAGGTTGTCAATTTCCTTTAGTTCCTTTATGCCTTTACTAAGATTAGAATCTAAATAGTTGGCCCTTCTTTCTCAAAGTCAACTTTCTCGCTTGTTCCAAAGAGCTTCAGATCTGATTTTACACTACATATGATATGTAATTCCGGCCCTCACTAGCTCTTCGCTTGCTTGTACAAAGAGCATGCAAGAGGGCGCTCACCGCGCACTTGCATTAACACCTGAGCTTTGCTACCGCTTCGCCCTCGCTTCGCGCCTTCATCTCCGTGATCTCGATCTGCCTCTGCGTCCTAGCTCCCATGCTTGATCTTGTCCCGACTACAAGAATATCGACTGAGACCCGAAACACCGAACAAAGATCATGCATAGGTACGGCACTACTTTAGCTATGCTCCGGAGCCCTTCGATCACACATCTATGGTCTATGGTACCCTACTTTCCGTCTCTGGTGAATGGGTTCTCCCCGCTAGCGCCTACTGTGCTTTCTTCTTTTCTTTGAATATGAATAGTGCTCCTTGCCCTTTCTTTCCTCCGAAGACCACTTGAAGAAGATTCCCACACGCGTCACTTCAGTGCTTTTCCCCTGATCTCTAACCCTACTTGGTTAGCCTCCAAATTGAGCTTTGCATCAGTCGGATCCGTGCGCCTCAGTTCGGGCACAAAAGCCTTCCGAGCACCATATCAAACTGAATGAATCGACCCGGGGTTAGGTATGCGTCACTGCTTCGCTCTAGCCATAACGAGGGCAAGAAACTTCCTAGTGAGGTAGTGGGACCGGAGCACAAGAACCTGACGGGAGCTTCTCATAGCACCGCTCCTATCCACTGACCGCCCTTGCTCGCGTTGACTGCTCTGCTCTCAGTTGACTGGATGACTAGACTAGAGCATGTGTCGCATATTGAATCTGACCTTCTCATTCTCATTTGCAAGAGTGCTCTTTTTCTTTATTTAAACCACACCGGCGAGAAGGCGCAGGACACTTGCTTCAGTTATGGGCGTATAGCATTGTATGAGCGAGCTCCCTTCCATGCTTCGCGATGGCTGAACTGCTATGAGTCTCGAAGACTGGGGGAGCACAGAACAGAGAAGAGGGACGAGGTGCACGGGTGCTGCCCAAGAAAAGAAGCTCAGGCCTGGGACTGATAGAGCCGAAAGAAGATCTGACTCATTAGACCATTACAATTACATTAGTAGACCATGAGACCTGAGCAGATAACTCAGCAAGCGAACGAGATCATCAACCGATGCCGAAGACTCTGCAGCCATCCATTGACCATTGAGTCTGATCCAACTCCCTTCACTTCACTATATAGATTGGATTATTGGCACTCGCACCGCTATGCACCTTCGTACCGGCATGAGCTGAGCCTCGTCACCGACCAGGTTTGCAAAGAAGGCAGCTGAAGCCCGCATCTGAGCTCGCTAACTAAACTGATCTTCCGCAGGGTGGGGTAGAGTCACTCTGCGTTCTAAGGTCGACTCTATTCTATAGTATAGTTCGCCTCAATCTGAGCTCCTATTAGAGTCTGGGCCCATCCTATTAGAGTCTGGCCGACTCAGCTCCCCGCACGAGATGCTATTGAATGATTCGTGCCCTGCCTTCGCTCCACTTTTGTAGGGAGTGTCCCGTCCCTCGCTTTCGGCGCCGCGTATGAATGGTGGGCTCGCTCCTCTTCTTGATTCTTGGAGAGGTCTCCCGGTCCCCTACTATCATTTCTAGCCCTCTCACCAACGTACCTCGGGATCGATCTTCTTTATCGCTCCTATCCACTCTTCCGCTCCGCACCTCGTTTTCCAACTCCCACTGCCTTGAGAGGATGCCCCTTGCCTTCATTCCACGTACGGGTCTAGCTACTCTGAATTCCACTACTGGGTCTAGCTACTCTTACTACGTGGGCCGGAGATAGGCTCGTAAAAAGAACACGCTTCCACTCACTAGCTGCTTCAACTTCATCACCGCAGCTACTCTTGATATCTCCCCCGCTAAGCGGATCAAGCTTGATGATCCACTACTATTTCCTGATCACTAGTTCGCAGACGCAGGAGCTGCTATTCCTCACATGCATTCTTCTTCGCCGCTCCCAACTATCTGACCCGCATCTGCAGGAATTGTTCGCCGAGGCTTCCCGTCTCGACCCGGCCGAATGGGCCTATATTTTTCTTTCTCCACTTCTCCACATGGTGCCCCAGTACGAGCTTTCTCCACTTCTCCACATGGTGCCCCAGTTAAGCTAAGCTATTTTGTTTGCGCTGAATCTCTTTCTTTTATTAATAAGATAGAAGGCGTGCCCATATTTTCTGAGTTCAAGATCAAGATCTCATTCCCACGTTAGTTCAGTGGTGGGCTCAATCAGCTAGGCGGGGCAGCCAATAGAAGAGTTCCTCACAGGCTTCTCGCGGCATCCATTGCTGGGCCAAGCTCCCCTTATAGCTCTTGTTCTCAGCCTTGTTTGTCCTCTTCCTCTGCCCTTAATGGACGACTCTTCCTCGGTCGGTCTACGCTCCGCACCTTGCCTTGACGCTCCTTGAATCGCTACTACTCCCTCCCCTCACCGGACAACCTTCCTTCTAAGCCAGGGACCCCTTCTAAGCCAGGGACTTCGCCAGGTCTCACTGTCGAGTTCTAATTCAACTGTTCCAATCTGCCAATCGTTAGCATGTTTGAAGTTGCCAATCGTTAGCATGTTTGGATTAGCGATGTTCAAAACTGCCACTCTCGTGCATACCTGTTCAAATCTGCCAATCTCACGCATACAAGAGAGCTAGTGTAAATTTCTGACATTTGAATGCGAGAGCTAGTGTTACAATTTGACAGTTTCGTGCAGGTAGCTACTCAAACTTGACAATTTATAGCATACCTTACCTATTACTCTTAGCACCTAGACCTAGGCACGCACTCATCGGATGGGCTGGATGGGACTCTGACTTTCATTTCTGATCTTTCTTCTGAGTGGGCTCGCGAATGGGAAATAGGGCTCCAACGGTGGGCTCGCAACCAATAGTTCCACTGCAGCTCTTAGGTGGGCTAGGTGGCTGAAGAATCACTCGCTCCTCTCGTCTATCGTATGAACGGAAAGTCAGAAGAGTCTACTGCAAGTCATAGGGCATGTGACCTTTTGACATCCCATACCGCCCGGCTTATCCTTCCGTATGCATGACTTTCAGCGATCATTTTACGATCAAAATCCCATCTCGAATCCATGTTTTCAATCGGATCTCCATTTAGAATACTGCTGACGCGGATACTTGAGTGCGAGATCCTCTTTAACTGCTGAACGAGAATGCCACCACAAAATATTTCGGGGTTATTCAACCTGACGAGAGTAGGCGTCACTGCGTTCGCTCCTTCACAACAAGAGCAGGAATTCCTGTACTAGACTGATTCAGACGTTGGTGCACGGATCTGATGATACCCGTCGTTTCCTCGGGCCTAGTTCTTCTGACGCGTCTATCCGCTTCTATATTGATTGTCTTCTTTCGTCTCTTTATGCGCCTGAACTCTTGGACTGAACTGAAGGTACGTAGCCCTAAGCGGTGCAACGCCTAATGAACTCCACTCACCCTTGCGCTCGAGCGCGACAAAAAGAGGAAGGAAGTTCGCCCCAACCGCTACCGGACTTTCATACTTATATAAAGAATAGTGAGTCGTGAGTGGCCTCGTCGCTCCCGCTCCTTCGTCGAGCCCGTCGTTATCAGTCGTACCTTCCCGGCCACCCCGGTACTACTCCAGGAGCCTATGTTCCAAATGCAGACAGACCAAAGCGGATTCTTTCATAGTCAGAACATATACTTCAGCAATCTGTATGCTTCCTTACATCCAATACATACCAATGACCTGTGCATAGAATGCGTTGCTAGATCTCTCTTCGTTAAAGCAAGAATCAGATTACCTCTTTGACAAAATCCTACTAGCCTCAGTCTCTATCCCGAGTTTGCAATCTAAGCAACCGGCTCGATCGCCGGACTCTTCAACCCTTAGGCCTCGCAACCATTCTTTCTCCGGGATCTGAAAGAGAAAGAGAGATGCCGGAATGAGACCCGAGTGAGTCCAATGCAATTCCCGTCATTAGATCGTACCATTCACTCTATCGTCTATCGTCTATCGCACTACATCGCACCAGTCCGAAGACTCGGACTACCTTATTCCTTCTTTTGGAACGCCATCAGCACTTTCACGTAATTAAGACTCGCACCAGTCCTCTATCGACTCGCCCCGTCGTTATCACATATTCGGCCCTCTCCCTAGTGAATTCCACCAAGCAGCCAAGGACTCCGGAGAGGAAACATAAGCTAACATAGCATGAGGCCCTAAACCCAACCCAAACAGCTGTCTTTGATGTTCGCAGCGTTGCCTAAGAGAGTGTTTTCTCTGAGCTTTCAATAGTGGTGAATGGAAAGAAGAGAGCTTGATCGGGACTACTTTTATATTAACGCCCGGGGTACAGGAGAGTGAAAATAACCCATTCACACCTATTATTCAGCAGCCGTTCATGGTGTCATTAACCTTTTCTTTAGTCTAACCGCTCCTGCTCCTAATGGGAGGAAGCCCCTACCGGAGGACAGCGGGAGATGAATTCCTTCGTTGATAGGCAGTTCAGTTCGGTTTAATCCTAACCCCAGTAGAGTCCTCCGCAGCAGCCCAAGAGAATGAGAGGTTCATTTGCCTCTTCATTTAACCGCTCCGTGGGCTGCCTTCCGCCGCTTCAATATAGCCTCTTTTTCTTTTCCCCCATCCGAGTCCTTATAAGCTCTCATCTTTCTATTCCGGATGGGAACCTGGAGAAGACCCGACCGGTAGGGCCGAGGGCAGATCTTTCGTAGTTTTGAATGAAATACCATGAACGACAAAATACTGCTGATGGGGATCGCTTTAAGTTAGTATGGCAATATTAGGGGTAGGGCCAATAAAAAAAGTAGTCTTTTCTTTCTTTCTTTTTGAATCGCTACCCATAAGGAGACTGAAATTGTTGCAAAAATGACCCCATCCCCAGAGCAACACTGGTTTTAGGCCTTACGGAGATCACATTTCTGGAAGCTGAGCCTTCTCACCGATCCGGCTTTCCTACTTTCAGAGAGAGACTGGTTTTAGGCCTTACGGAGATAGATTTCTTGATGAAATTCACCCATTCCCAGAGCGACACTGGTTTTAGGCCAAAATGAGTTTCATATAAAATGACAGCTTTTTTTCTCTTTTTCACTGAAAAAGATAAAAAAAATGCCTTCCAAGCCCATCAGCAGTATTTGCCTCTTTCTTTAGGGGAAAAGAAACTGGAAGTCAATGGCCTTTCCCTAATGTATATAAAGTCTCTAAATGTTAAGCATGAAGAATGAAAATGTGTTCCAAGATTAGCGTAACAGGAAACTGGAAGTCAATGGTGAGAAGAAAGCAGACCGTACTGTGAATGCCACCCACTACGCGGCTATAGCTAACACATAGCGATTCTTACTCGACATGGGAAAAAGAAGAGAAGGGAGTCTTCGTCAGTAGGAGGATAGGATCCGCTCCCGGTACAATAGTAGTATCTTGGTGGGGAGATCACTATCGTCCGCTCCGCACCTCTTGCTAGTGAGAATTGTTCAACGTCCTCTGAGGTAGTGCCATGTCGGTACATAAGAAAAGGAGGTCCAGCTAGCTCATACTCTTTCCAAGTCAACCATCTTGATTGATTCCTCGTGGTAGAGGAGTGGTAGAGCAGTTGAGTCCCCGCACGAAAGCCCACTATGAGGTCGAAGTCACTATGAGGGACGAGAGCAGGAAGAGAAGGAAGCGAACTGAGAGACATGGCTAGCCCGGGGGGTACGGATCGGATTCTTGCGCGAACAGGAAGAGAGAGAGAACGAAACATAGTCCACCGCTTCAGTCGACTACGCTTCACTCTTTGCTCGCTACTACCCATCCGGACTTCCGCTTGGGCCAGTAGTCGCTCCCGTTGGAAATTTCTTAAGTCTCGTCCGGGTCGACCCGCGTCACTTTCCTTAATCTAAGGTAGGCATTCCACTCGTTGGTTCGATTCCTTTGACATTCAATTCCGAACAAGAGCTTCTATCTTCCATTCAATTCCGAAGACATACATTCCTCATCCATTCAATGAAGAAGAAGGGCTAAGTCAACTATCCTTCTTTTCTTTATATGCGGCTATCCAGTACGACTCATTATAAATAGAGTCTTGGTGAGAGAGCCTATTCAGACTAAGATCAAGAGCCCTCCGTACAAGAACCAGAGAGACTCGTAGTCACGTGCCAATCAAGAATTCCTCGGAGCCTAAAGGCACCTTCCACTTCCGATTTACTTCATAATCTCTTGTTACCAGGGCTTCCACCTACTCATCCGGTGCAGTAAGCATTGTCCTCGGCTGCATTCGTCCCGTCCCAATCAATTGTTTGCTTCCATCCGATCGAATCCGCTCAATTCTTTCGTGTGCTTCTATTCCAATATAGTCTTTTTTAGTTTGCTTCCAATCAAGTCTCTTATCTAGCAAGATCGTGCCAATCAATTCGTTAGCAAATCCGACCGTGTCAGTGAACTACTTGCCAAGCATTCTGGCTACTTGCCAAGCATTCAAATAGTGGAGCAACCATGTCATCTCTGAACTTGACTAATTGGTATGTCCGTACCGGTTGGGAGAGTTGATGAGATCTAAGTGAGATGCTTTCGACTTCGCGTGGTGGACTTGGATTAGGAGCGATGACGCCTGAAGCTAGGACCCATCAAAAGGTATCGGCTCTCGGTAGGCCCACTCGGTAGGTGTGAGGACGGAGTAGTCAGTAAGCATAGGATAGGGAGATGAGACATGGGTGGGGCGGTCCCTGTTACGAGGACTAGGGAGCACGTCCAAGTTCTCTTTTCTAGGATTTCCTTTTTCGTCTCTCGAATAAGATGGGAAGCATTACCTACTCTGCTCGGTATGACCTGGAATAGGCCTGCTCGCTAGACTAAAGGGACTAGACACCTGAATCACCTTCTCGGCATCCGCTATAGGATGGATTTCTGGCTCAGACCCGGCTTCACTCCCGAACCACGGGGACAGTAGCCTCGGGGACTAGAGGCTAAGCTGCACGGAACGGCTACTCCTCACTCGTCCTGTCGAAGTAGTGGACAGTAGAAAGTGCGGAGCTACACGTGGACGAGCTGCTCCTTGTTACTGCTGCTCCGAGTTCCTGCTCCTCCGACTATGCATCCGACACAGGTCTATTCGGCTCTCCATTGATGCTGCTCGTCCTCGACCAGAGATGTTATGAACCGTACTCTCCAGAAATGACAGTGATTGTCACTATCCCCACCCGGAAGAAGAGTCTCACTCCCATTCATACAGGAAAGAGTCTAATCCAAGGGCACAATGGCTACTTATTCCATTACTCATGCCCTTGGATTAGACTCAAACCTGTTTGCAGAACTACTAAGCTAATCTTGTCTCTCTTTTGCTCGCCTCGCCAATAGCAGCTGTTCGGAGTTTTCTTTGCCCAGCCTCGGAGTTAGATCTCCTCTCCTCCTCGCCATATAGCCCTAGCTCTTCTTTACCTCTCGCCTCTAGCCCCAGCTCATGCTAGCCTGAGATCAGGTGCCTCTCGAATATGCGCTAGCGACAAGAGGGCCCTATACATACTCGGACGAGACGGGAAAGTCCCTGATCGGAGGAAGCGGAATCCACGAGGATAGGCGGGACGGAATAGAGGCTTGCACTAGCAGAGGAGGGGGAAGAATCGAAAATCCGATTCCGGGCAAATGGTGGGAACTTCCATTAGATGCCCGTGTGCTTTCTAGCGTGCACAGAAGTTCCTATGGATGCGCCGTGCTAAGAGGCAGAATCTTTTTGAGGCCTGGGCGGACTAGAACTCGTAGCTATAAAGCCGACTTTGACCCTCTACAGGGCCTGATCCTTTGGCCCCACCAGCCAGTCTGCCTTCCCTACCTCTTTTCTTCTCACTGCGCTAATAATTTCTGTCATTCTCTTCCGGCCCGAAGAAAGAATTCTCTCCTTTTGTCAAAGCAACTGAGGAGTAGTCAAAGCAAGCATAGGCTTCGGCATCGGCTCTGATGGAATGATGGCTCACTCCCATGGTTAAGGGCAGTTCCTCTGGATCTCCTCGACCAGTCAGTCCTTATTTTTCTATTGGATAGCAGCTCCTCCCACGCGATAGCTGGTCCAGTGAACTCCGTGCGGCATTTCTTAATTGCAGCAGTGCTTCCTTTGGCAAGTGGACTGCTATAGTTCAGCGAAGTCGAATTGCAGTGCCAAGTTTACTTGAACTCATGGGCCTTCATAAAGCTGAGATTACTGCGCGCTCCGATCGAATCACTCCGCTTACTGGCTCTAGTCAGGTGAAAGAAATTCCTTTGTCTCTCTCCCCGGGAGATCGAAATGTTAGATTGGAACAAATATGTATCTCGCAGGTGATAAGTGAAGCGAGCGAATGTTCTTTCTCTCCCCGGGAAAGCACCACGCACTCATTGGCACCTTTCTTCTTTGCTCATCGGCTCTCGCTACACACCGCTCCGTGGGCTTGATTCATTAAAATCTGGTTCATGCCCTCTTCTCCCTGTCCTTCGGGCACGTCCTTGATAGTGAACGCTGGCTCCCCTTAGAGACCTCCTTGAGGCACCTCGAAGAATAGGCGATGGTTCGGTATCCAACTTGAACTGGATTGATTAGAACTTCAGTCTCTCGAAGGTCTATGGTCTCTGATCCTCCTTATACCTATATAGATAGTCCTCGGTCTAGTTCACTTCCACCAGAGTCTGGTTCACTTCTACCGGAGTCTGGTTCACTTCCACCTGATTAGTCCAAGGTCTGGTTCACGAGTCACTTAGTCAAGTGCCCGGTCCTTCCATCCTCTGAACCTCCGCCAATGATCACTGGTTCCGAGCAAGTACTGTAGCAAGACTGATTCAGGCCTGCATGGGGACGTTCATTGAGTACTCCTCTGGCAGCAGGGCCCGTTCATTCATTCATTCGAGGTCGGGTTTCGCTCAATTCACTCCTAAAACTTCTGCCCTTCTTTGCTGCCTCTGCCGCATAAATCCTTTCAATTTGCTCTCTGCCGAATCGCGAAGAATTTCTCTCATGACTCATCAGTACTAAGAATCTTTGATCGACGAATCACGACCCTTTTCAGTGATCGAAGAATCGCTCAAAGAAGAGCTGGACCATTCATTACTAGTTTCAAATAGGGAGGATTTTCAGTCCGAAGCTCTACCCCGCTTTATCCCCCCCATCAATGGCTCCATCTTATGTAAGAAGAAAGTCGAAGGAGGTCTCCGAGATTGAGTCGATTGAGAGTCCTGCCTTACCTAAAGCAAGAGAGGAAACTTTCTCTACTTCCTCCTACTCTCCTCTATGGTGGGGATAAAGGCTATGTTGGATGGGAGAGGCTTGCTTAGAGTAGAGGCTGGAGTATGGGGAATACGCACCAATGAGTGATTCAGATGGTGCAGACCTTAGCGGTACGGAAGATGGAGAGACCTGGAGGAATGGGCAGCTATGTCACTAGGGCAGACCTACCCTGAGATCGGGACTAGAACCCGGACACCCACTCTCGGGCTGAGGAGGACCGCCCCATCCCCAGATGAGAGAAGCAGCTGAGGAAGACTGAATTTCATATCCATCTTTCTTCATGAATAGATTAATATCTTTTTTGGCCATTTCCGTCCCTTTGAGTTATGAGTAGTCCAGCGATCGGAGTCTACTCCTCCTTTGGTCCAAGTCCTTTATGGTTCAGAAGATCCTTCTTTGACAAATAGCTCGTAGACTTCTCTTCTTGCTGGGCACTGAGTGGAATTATTCTTTCTATAGTTCTCCGCACCTACTATTCCAATTAGCATGAGGGATGGCATGCATAAACGAATGAAATGGGGAAGGCAGGAAAGGCTCGGAACTGAATCAAAAGACTCAACTCGAGCCGGAGAATGGCACCTTGGCTTCTTGGACTATTATCTTTATATAACTTAACTGCCAAGCGACTACAAGAGAAAGGGAGCTCTTTCAGTTGCTTCTCTCGTTCGCATAGTCTGGGAATTACTTGAAAAATCCATCACCTTCTGGATTCTCTTAAAAAGAGAGCGGAGCATAACTATGCGCACAGATATTAAGTACCTATCCTTCCTCTCTACCCTAGGACCTGTAGCCAGAAGTCAGAGCAAAGACTAGTGGCTATCGCCTAACCCTTCTCGAGCGGATTCACAACCCTAGTCAGAAATGCCCTTACTTAGATTTAACTTATTGAATCTTCCCATCACGAACGATGGATGGATCAAACCATAAATGCCGAACTGCAGTCCGCCAACCAATTGATAGTGGAATAAGACCCGATGCTTTTGGGAATCCGATCCTTATCCCGAGATGCCAGCAGACACACCCTATCTTATATTCTTTGTCGCCCCCTCTAGTTCCGGCTCAGAATCACTTGATGGGTCAATTTATGTTTCAGTCTCTCCGGCGGGTAAAGCAAAAGAACGAATTCCTAGCTCTTTTTTTTTGGAAAAAGATTCAGTGTGGGTCGGTCGAAGCCTTAGCTAGCGCTCTATAAAGTGAAAGATCGTACCTCGCTCCAAGAGTATAGTTCATGGTCAAAGTGTTCTATGATGGGTAGTGGCAGCCGGTGTGCGCGCGGAATGGACTAACATTGCGTACTATTATATTAGTGGAGTCTAGGCTTAGCCCCTTCAGTCTCGTGATAAGGCCTCCTCTGCACATAGCACTTAGTGTCGGCTTCGCTTTCCCCTTCCACCCTTGCCTTGACTCGTGCAGCTTTCCCTTATAGGGTTTGCCGAAGAGGGCTGAAGATCTACTTGCCTCCTTTCCATCTCTTGGCTTCAAATGCCAATCCCTTTTGACCGGACCGCCCAGCTCGAACTAATGCTTTATACCATTCTTTCTGCCTACACCCTAAAGATCAAATAGCTAATAGGTCTAGCAGCACCAGAGTATGAACTCATAGCTAGGATTGATTGTCAGTTAAGCTGTCTGTTGAGTCCTCCTCGGATAAGCAAAGTCTCTCTCTACGGGTAAAGATAGTTCTGTGGATAAACTTATTTGTGCTCGGCTTCCCGCTATGCTTACTCCGGTTTCGCAGATCAAGTAGGAGCGTGTGCGCCTTATTTTATTCGTTCAAATATAATAACCATACCATTGTCTGCTTTCTCCGGAATTTGACATACACATATATAGGAACTAAGATGGGACCGATCGAGAAGGGTGAGGGAGGATAATGAACACTAGAGATAGGCGAATGAGTCATCGTGCCCTTCCCAGTTGAACTCTCCATTCGCCTTATCGAGTGGCTGCTGAAGAAGAAGCAAGTGCTGACCCTTTCTCCCAGCTATCACTGAACTTGCTGTTCTTGCGTCAAGTTCGCTCCTCACTCGTAAGGTCTAACTCCCCGTCTATTAAAACCTTTTTAGGAAGAGTTCTCCATTCCTGGCTTCCCTTTCCCAGCAAGAGCTAATGCCAATAATGAAGTGTTTTCACCCTGCTAGAGCTGAAGGGACCCCGAAGGGAGCGGATTTAGTTAGACCCATTCATTATCCAGATTGACCCCTTTGGATGGATGTCATAGATGGTTCTTAGGACTCATCACTATCTCAAACTGAAGCTTACTGGCAGCGCTCAAGGGTTCTCTATCTTCTTTTCTTCTTCAAGTCCATCAGATCCGTGTTGGAACTTGACTCTAATTTTGAACTAGCAGCTAATTGAACTAGGAGAGGCTTCTCGTCCTTTCCTTCTCGTCTCGGTCTTTGAAATGATTCTACCTTCCCAGCTGGGTGGAGTGAACTTCTAAGCAAGATGCCATGTGTCTGGTCGAGTATTTTCATCAACCGAAAGAAAAGGAAGGGTATATAGGCAGGGCCCTCTCCTTCATACGAGAGGGGACCTTCTTCTTTATGCCTTTCAAGTATCCGACTTGCTTAGATCTGCAAGAAGGTGCGGAGCGAGAAACGTCTCCTCTACCTAGTCTTCTAACTAAGTACTTCTTTTTTTATCAAAGTCAAAGAACCGCGGAGTGGGCTTGTCAACTGAAGCTGACCCCGACTGGCTAAACTAAAGTCAAGGGCTGGAAGACTGGGCTCCGATAGCTTTTTGGCAATTGAACTTTTCCCCGCATAGATCGCATGCACATATCATGAAGTATCTCTGCTCTTCCGGTCATAAAGAGAGGTCAACCAGACTCCTCATCCCTACTTTCTCTATTAGAGATGCGCCGAAAGGGACAGTCAACGATGAACTTCCACAGAGACTGAACTATACCCAACAGATGCAGATTGAAGTGTAGTTGGAAGCTCGGCTGGGAGTACTGTAAGAGGAGATGATCAGGAGCTAAGTAGTATCTCAATGAATTAGTTCCCGTTGCCCTCTGTCCTCCCTCCCTATCGACCTCTTCCGTCGGTTAGGTTAGCCTTCCGGGACTACGACTACGCTCCGCACCTTTCCCCTCATTTACTGGGCTTCCCGCTCATTCACAGGCTAAAGCTCAGTCTCCCCCATGCGCATACTTGAATGTACAAAGCAGTCAAAGCAGCAAGGCGCCCTGGTTGCACCGGGGCACAGGAGAGAAAGCACCTCTGAGTTCAGGGTTCAGAGTACCTCCCCCTTTGCTTATTCATCTCACTCTAGTACTGGTTGGGATTAGGCAAACTTCCAAGACACTGAGGAAAGTTACGAGTTCAAAGAAAAAAGATTGGGGACGAACTCCTCTACCGACACACTCTTCCCTTATCTATGTAGCTGGCACCACGTAAGTTAGCTTATTCCACCTATCCCTTCCCTTCCCTTTCAAAAGCCCTACCTGCTACTCTTCCTCCAGGGATCTGACTGGGAGTACAGGCTCCAAGCTCTCTCAGAGCAGAGGCTTCGGAAGGCTAAATAAGTAGCCTCGAGTTCCGCTTTGGCTTATAACTATAGGATTCCTGAGAAGAAGAATCAGTAAAAGTGTCAGGCTCAGACGACCCAACTTAGATTATAGTAGAAAAATCTCACTGAATAGCTCAGAAGGTAAGAAAAGAAACTCAGAAAGAAGGGTATGATATCTGTACCCGGACCTGCACCCGATGCTCTTGCTCACAGATCGAGTGGCGAACTAAAAGAATCGCTATGCCCGACTGGTTAGTGGAGAGCCATTAGCAGCAGGAAGTCCCCCTACACATATTCTTGGACAGGGTCCGGGAAAGGGAAGTCAGGGAGCGGTTCACTAGGAAAAGGCAGGTGTGCTCACATCTAATTTAGGAGCGCTACCTACTACATATGGGGCGAGGGAGATTGATTCTTCCCACTCACAGCTGCCCGGGCTTCAGAGCTAGTTCACGACCAGAACTAGACAGGTAGAAGTTGAATCAAATCAGAGTCCCTACGGACTCTTTGCGGATCCCGAGCTAGGTGAGCCCTCCTCTCATTAAAACTGCAACTCACCATGCCCCAGGCAAGACATGAGAGTCTGCGCACTACATTCTCTCTCCACCGGTCATCGAAGCAGCGAGCTCACTCTCGGACTGCTACAGAAAGAAAAGAAAGTAGATCCAGGAGATCGAACCTACCCACGGAAGTGACTCAAGAGTGATTCTTGGACGCTTGCTCCATACTATATGTGGCAAGTGAACCCGACCTAAAGAAAGAGACTGGGCACGATTCAGACCGTCTCATCTCTGCCTAACTAACCAGATGCTTGAACCTCTGCCTAACCAGAGAGACTTTCGGGATGCCTGCCCTGATTCCATTCCATTTGTTTGGATCGGAACTCCTTCTTCCCTTTCCGTAGAAAGAAGAGAGCCCCATGTCAAAAGTAGCGTACCAGTGGAGAAGCCCATTCAGAGCAAGAGAAAAGAATGTACTTAACTTAAATTAAAGAAATAAGAACTACTGGATTCCTGAATAAAAGAAAAGGACAGTCAGGTGAATCAAAGCATTCAAATATATCTATATATATATGACAAGAAGAATGTAGGAAGCATCAAATTGACCAATTGGACGAAGAGGATTCTTTCCCTTCTTTTAGTAAGGCGTCCCACTTTAAGTTTATACTTTTTTTTGGGGCAGTGCACACACAGAGGATAAGATTCTTGGCATTCGCTTGGGATTATCCGGGGCAGAGAGTCTTTATTACCTTTCATCAGCTGGGAGCAGGATTTAGTAGGTAGTTCGAGATTGATTATACTTTAGATGCAGCTTCTTCAACTCCGGGACCGAGGGCTTTTCTCGGGAGAGCGGGGATATTTGAATGAGGACAGGGGTCCCATCACTTGAAGCTTTAGGAAAGGATTTGGTAGAATCTTCGACTTCGCCTAAGCATTCGACATTCTATGTACTCACAACTTAGGAACGGGAGCCCACATCCCAGACTGAGGAACCGCTCGACTTCGCACGTGACGTAGAGACGATGCTTTCAAGTAGTCGTCTGCAGAAGCTGGTCACTGACACGACCTATACCTTAGATAAGAATGGGGGGTGCGTACGAATAGAAAGAGCTTTATCCCATCTTATCTTCCGAGAGAGAAAGGGAAAGTTAAAGAATCATACCTACTCTTACTAGAAGCGTAACACATATCAAGTACCATTAAATGCCTGCGAACTATTGTGCTCAACTCATAACTGAACACACCAACCTGCGCCTCTGAGTGGAGTCCGTCTGCTATCTCTCACTCCACACCCTCTTTCTTGACCGAGCAGCATAGCATCTTGTCCAAGAAGTAGTCAGAGCTGCAAGAGCTACTCTCTGACATCCGATAGGCGCTATCCTACATCTGCAGCTCACTCTCACTATATCATATCAGTAGAGCAGCGTCTCGTCTGCTTTGCTTTTTCTTAAATTAACAACTAGGCAATAGGTCCGGGTCCACTGGCTCACTTTCCACTAGACTAGAATCCTGACCCGGGTTCTTCTTCCCACTTCTCGTTCGGGATAGCTATGCAGTAGGGTCCGGCCCTTTAACTTGAAATTGCCCTTTGCGTCACTCTCGTTCGCTCCTCACCTTCGGACTTGATCGCCTCACATGCAAAAGTAAATGATGGTATTGCTGGTCTTCTACTCTACTTGACCATTTGGATCCAACAATAAAAAAAAAGAAGAAGGCCGGGCGCAGAGCTATTTCTTGCCCTTATGGTCTGACTAGGGCACTACTATGCAAGTAGAAGTCACCCCCTCACTCTACAGGGAAAGGGGCACTCACCCACTAAGGATGAAGAACCAATAGAGCGAATGGTCTGCTCGAGGGATGCAGATCTAGAGTCCTCTGAGTCTCTTGGCACTGTTGGCAAAGACAAAGGAGTTGATTGATGCCGAATGTTGCGAACTAGCTAGAAAGTCTATAAGAATGGTTTAGCGAGAATACAATAGGGAAGGACTACCGAAGTGGAAGTTCCGCTCATCAATCCAAGTATCCAAGCCCAAGCTTTCTATTCAAAGTCGGAGGTAAGTCATACTCTTTACAAGGGTCAGGTTCGTCCTTTACTTTATTTAGGTAATGGAGTCAGAATAAGACCAGGAAGGCTCAGTCCAAGAGGGGAGATGGGATAGCTAGTTCATGGAGTTCATGTGAGAGATTTGAATTCAGGGCGCATAGCTACTTTGATCCAGAATGAATGGGACAATCTACATTCAAAGTCTGGTGCTGCTCGGCGTCGTTAACTCGCTCCTTAGTCTGGACTCTTTTCCGGCCCTATATATTCTCGGAAACTGTGAATAGCATATCGCATTGAATTGCTTTTAGCGTCGCTCCTCCCTCCGACATGTCTTTCCCGAGGAGCTCTGCGGAACGGGTCTAAGTAAAGAACGAGTGATAACGACGCAGAGCCGAGAAATGAATGTTCTTTCTGGCATCTCGCTCCTGAATGTGATCCGAGAAGCGGAGCTGTTCTTTTGGATGCAATGAAAGGCTGCGACATCATCAACGATCTCTCTCGATGGAAATAATAAACATTGCCACTAATCAAAGTGGGCTTTTGAGCACTGCCACGAGCGAATGTAATGACGTATAATATGGGCTTCTTGTAATGATGCGCTCTACAGCACAAGATAAGAATCAGAGTTAGAACTAGAGTTAAAAAAAGAAGACCTAAGCCACCCCACCTACCGTGGATAGAGATTCTAGGTCCGGGAAGGATTTCGTAGAGCCGATAGACCATAGAGGACGTGTTCATACTTATGCGAAGTCGAGGAGCGAATGCAATGACGCGGAGCGGTCTGACGCGGCTTGCATGCACTCTTAAGAGCTAGCACGTAGCATAGTTAAAAGAATCAAAGATAGAATCAAAGATAGAACGAAGGAGTGGATTCAACAGAAAGAGGGAGCCTGCGACTCTCATCTTGCCTTGGTGTAAGAGGATAGGCCTCACCTCTGAGGATTGGCTCTACAGTCAAGAAAGGAAAGTGTAGACTAGGATATACACTACACTACAGACGGAAGGAGGGCTTCGAACTCAGCGTCAGGGGCGAAGAGCTGCCTAAACTAAAGTAATATTGGGAAGGGTACCCACTGGATAGGTGAGACGATAGTCGATTGGCGAAGAGCTGCCTAAACTAAAGTAATATTGGGAAGGGTACCCACTGGATAGGTGAGACGTTAGTCGAATTGGCGAAGAGCTGAACGAAGGGAAGGGGCGAGCAATTGGAGGAGCGGCTTGCCAGGTCGTTCTTGCTTGACTATCCTGTCGAGGCCCTATCAGTGCCCTAGCAGTCGAGGTCGTTCTTGGTATCTTGTGTGGGAAGCTCTTATTGAGTTGAGTAAGTCAGGGCATAGGAAGGACGAGCAAAGAATCTGAGCTCTGATCGACAGCGCAGGCGAGGAGCTGAAAGCGTGAAAGTAAGCAGGACGTGACATGGAGCGACTTCAAGGAAGGCTTCTCTAGGAAGCTGGATGCGGCTGCTGATTCATTATCACTTCGGAAGCTGGATGCGGCTGCTGATTCATTATCACTTCGTTAGGGGTCTTCGAAAGAATCTTCGGTTGGTCTTCGGGGAGATGGGGAGCTCGACCATCACGTAAGGCAGATCGAGTTCATCCCACTACGCTGTACGAAATGGCTCAGTTTCTTAAGGTGCTCAGTCTTCACCGAAGCTCAGCCCTGACGAGAGCTCCGAGTCAAAGGCGGAGGTGCGATAGCGGGCACGTGGAAATTCAATTATAAAGTAGAGGTAAGACCACTCGGTGAGTGGGCTCAGAACGGTGCCATAGATCTTCGATAGGAAGGTTGAGCTTCTTAGCTAGCCAGAATAGTTCGAGTGTCTGTCCCGGGGCAGTTCAAAGAGAATAGACATTTTGGATGCGGATGCGAAGGCGGCTCATTCTTTCTTGTGTCGGGTAGAGTTCGTCGAGGTGCTATTTCCAATTCAAGTCTGACCTTAGCATGCCAATTCTCTTCTTATCTTATCCTCCCACCGCTGATTGTCTCGCAAGTATGAGTTCAAGTAAGGAAAAGGCACTTTCTATGTTTAGTGAAGCGGCTAGCCTGCCCATCGAGTAATATCAGACGTGCCCAGCCCTTTCTTCTCTGATCCGAGACCCGGGGTATAATTCAGAAAGATGTGGAGCTCGCCCACGTAGCAAGTGGAACTATAGAGCCGACCTTCTAAGGACCGACCTTCTAAGGGCATGCGAGGTGCGAAGGACCCTACCTATGGAATCCCACGGATCGGTGCTTTGTGGACTATTAGCTACCAGCGCTGAACTATAGAGCCCTTTTCTTAAAGTAAAGAATTGCCCTAAGGGAAATTGATTCTTTGGTTCAGATGCCCGAGCTCTCTTCAGTTGTTTGCTTTGATTTCGCAAAGCTCAACGAAGCCGCTCAAGCCCCAACTCGACTAGGCCCGAGCTTTGAGTGCAAATATAGCTACTACTCTCTTAAGCCTGGCACGTACGATGCAGATGATCGATCTCTCTCTTTTCTTTCTCTTGAGCTGGGACGTGGGGGATTCATTCCTTGACTCTAAGCCATCATCTCCGCACCTCGGATCATGAATCTCTTAGTCACTCGAGTGAGCTGACCATCTTGAATCTACTTCGCTTAGCAGGGCCGGACTCTGACTTGAACTCTTATAACCGTCCCGAGGAGCACCTCACTTACTTGTCTAGTCTGGTTCACTCTGATTCTTGCTTCCCAGGGATTCGTGAGAGCGCTTCTCCCGATCGAGCCAGACGAAGCTAGCTTCTGGAGATCCGTCCAGGCCTGACTTTCTTTGCTTCGTGACTAGGACAGGTCGATCAGTGATGTGTGATCTCTCACTCTGATCTATCTTTGCCGGTCAGCTCTTTCTCTCGCATGCCGTCCGGTCTCGCTCGTCCCATCCCATGCACAGAACACTTTGTGCTCATGCCTAGCGGATCCATGACCACTCCACGCAATGAAGATATGAACAGCTCGCAGTATCATTCAGTTGCGAAGCGCTTCCCAGTACTCCGCTTTCGAACGCTGCTCTGCTCTCCAATGCTTAATGAACGAATGGCTGGTCGGTCCGCCGCTTCGGAGCCACTTCTTTCTTAATAAACTCTACGGGTCACCTCTTTATTAATGACACTTCTGTGCCAAATGCGTACGTGAATTCCTCTAGTTTGAACTCAACTCAGACCTCTCTGGCTACCTCTACTTCTTGTCTAATTCTAAGGATGTTGTGTTTCGTCGAATAAAGCACTTAGGCGCTTCCGGTGGAATGACCTCGAACCCCAAAAATGAGTGAAAGGCAATTCGTAGACTAGAAGGATGGGGAGAGGAGGCCTGACTTTCTCGCTCAAATAAAGAACAGGAAAGAAAATGTATAAAAAAATAGGTTTAGCCATGGCGCCATATGAGAAGTGAAGCGCAGGAAGGATCATCTATCTAAAAAAGTAGTACAATAGGGGAGAACTGTTCTCAAGTAGAATGGGTCTCAAAATAGGTAAAATATTCTTCTCCGAACTGTTCACTATCCTACCTATTTCACTCCCAACATAGAGGTGGAGGCAAAGCAACTGAATAACTGGTAGGAATCAGACTATGGACTCTGAGTGAGCCGACCCAATTCACTATAGGAGGGGGAAGTTTCTTAGTAGCATGGATCTATCTGCATCCGTCGAGCTACTATTCTTCTTTCAGTGAGTAGTCTTCCCGTGAGTAGTCTTCTTCTTAAAGTAAAGAACTTATCGAAGCGCTTACCAAAGGGAGTGGATCGGTCATATTACATACAAATCCATCTGCTAAAGAAAGAATTTAAACTCCTGATAGTACTCGACAGGCTTATTTGAGACTGGGCAGGTCTAACTGCAAGATCGAAGGAAAGAGGAAAAAGGAAGGACGACTATACTCATATTATGTAATCTTGATTGTGAGATCAAAAGAGGCTAGGCTAACCCTCTGGAATCTGTGAGATCTGACTTTTCGAATCTATGAGATCTTCTTTCTTCTGACTTGCCTTTTCATTGTAATGTCTTCAGACTTAGAGCATTCGATCGAATGGGACCTAGAATCTAGCGGGCCTCTATCTATCTAAGCATCAATTCATTCCGAGAGCCCTTCCTTTAGCTAGTAGTCATACGATCCCTACCCTAGTTTCAAGGCTTATTTGAGAAATCAGTCTAGCAACTGTCTACAGCCTCTGTGGTTGAGTGGAGGGTTAGCAACTCCCTCTCTTCTTACTTAGCCATATCTTCCCAAGACACTTTCTCTGTTCGAACCTATCGCTTTTGAAAATAGCTTTATGAGAAGAAGGAACCCGCTCCGATCTCATTCTTGCTCCCCTTATCGGCTTGAGAAAAAGCACCGGAAGGTCTTCTTAAGTCACACTCTACCCTTATCTCAGAAGTGTTGATCCGGGAATTCTCACTTATGAGTCAACCCTGGTAAGTCGAGGGAATTAAAAGAGGACTAGAGTAGTGAATGCGACGGAGTGAGTGTTCAGACTACTGACTGCAAATGAATCCATTCGACTACTCACTATCGCCCCTAGGTCCTTGATAGCGGTATCCACCTCTAAGTGCTTCATGGGATAGGATTTGATTTACACTGGAAATGAATGGTAAGGGAAGCTAACTATTCGAAGATGGAACCTGATTTGCGCTTCAGTTCTTCCTCCCGTCCCGAATTGAGACCAATCGCCTATTTACTCTAGAGACGAGTTCTTTCTTAGTACGTGCTCTAGTTCTCTCCTTCTTCAGGTGCTGATTGAGAGAAGTCCACAAGACAAGTAGCGAATAATCGAAAAAGTAGCGAGATAGATAGAAAGGTCCTTTCTACTCTTTCTTCCTTTACGTACTGACTACTACTCTACTGGCTACAACACTTACTGAATAAAGAAGATCAAGTGGAAGGCGCAGATCTTTCTTTCTCAAACCCAGTCGCTGCTGGATTCTTTTTATTTAAATATAGACCGAGGATCCGGCCACCTTTCCCAAGAAAGAGGCTAGTGAGCAGACAGCCTCAATCGTTCGGGCGAGGGCGGGATCTATCTTCGACTTTCTGGGAATCTTCTTAACTTTCACTCTGTTATTTGACCACCTCAATCAGATATTCTTCGGATAAGGGCCTTGGCCTTGGATCTGCGAGAGGAGATTCTGACCAAGGACGGAAAGTCTGAACTACACTCAGCAAAAGAAACTGAATGATTCAGTCCAGACGAGCGTAAGCTATCTTTGGGATCTATCTTTGGCGCGAGGGTCAGCCGCTCCTCTTTCTATCAGACGGAGCACGTGTGGAAAAGACCGTTATAATCCAATCTAGTTAGTTGGTTGCAAAAGTAGGATCTCTTCGTTCAGTGTTCGGTGTAGCGATCCGGGCCCCATGAAAGGAAGGGGTCTCCATAAAGAACTACCAGACCTATGGCACCCCATCAAAAGAGGGTCCAAAAGAAGGGCAATGAAGGGAAAGAACACATTATAAAAAAAGCTAATACCTCCTCTTTTAATGTACGCTAGCGAGAAAGATTCTTTAGGCCTAACATTCAAGTCAGTCTGAATAGGAAGAGTGGTGAATGGTCGCTTGCTTGTGTAAAGAGACCGGAGGAGTCTGCATGCCTCAGCGGGTCGAGGCCGCGCCAGACTTGTGGGATTCCGGCTTAGTTCTCAATCTACGTGAGCACCTTTTCTCGAATCTCTTGAGGACCCGGCGCTTAAAAGAAGGAGAGATTGGGGCTTGAATCTAGGGAGGCGGCTTGAGGAAGCATCCATAAGTGCCCATCATCAGTGACCGGCCAGGCAAGACAGCGAAGAACTATTACATCCAATCGACCTGGTAAGCTACCAAAGGAAATTGAAGCACTGCTATGACTCACCGGGACTGGACTGATGACTCCAGATTCCAGGACAAGAAGGGCCACTCGCGTCAGTGCTAAGGACACAAGAATCTGACCAACAGGAGCTCGCCCCACAAGTCTCGGAAAGAAGAGATCTTGACACACCGACAGCAGCAAAACAAGAGAGCTACTTCCCCTTGCCCTGCTGGAACTGCTATCTTTTATGGTGGGTCTTCGTGATGGTTTCAGACTCCGGTGAGGTAAGAGCTCAATCATAGTCTTCTCCTTAAGCATATAAGTGAGCCTCTGATCTTTCTGGTTCAGATCAATCACTATAGGTCGGCGATGGAAACTTTGATGGTGCCAGTGATCCGATAGGGGATCGCCCTCAGGTTCAAAGAAGAATGGATCAGAGAAGACCTCCGCCCTTCTTTATTACGAATCATTCTGAGAACTGAAGGAGAGAAGGTGCGGTTCATACGAGAAAGAGTTCAAAAACAACTAAAACCGGTTCAGTTGAAAGGAGCTAGATCCGCATGAGCGTCCGATTCTGATATTGGGGCCCCCACTTCTGAATCATATCTCTCCCACTCAAGCGTCAAATACAATAATGGAAGGGTACCCACTGGATAGGTGAGACGATAGTCGAATTGGCGAAGAGCTGCCTAAACTAAAGTAATATTGGGAAGGGTACCCACTGATTGTGTAGCTATAGCAGCAGTCGAATAAGAGTCTTCCGAGCCGGGAATATGTTCTGAGGAGAGGGAGCCCCCTGTGCAATGCCTCTTCCTTGATTGTATAATAAGAGTCGAAATTGAGAAGGTGTCTGCCATTGAGTCTTGATCTTGCTTTCTAGGTGGCGGCCTTTCACACTTCATGCATGAAATTAGGTAGATAGGTCAATCATAGGGAAGCGAATGATTTGAGGCTTTCGTTCGGGAAGAACTAGCTACGCGCCTGCTTCACTTTCTCCTATAGCTATTGATAATCAACCTACCGATATCCAGGACATCTCTACGTGAGTGAATCCGTAAAAGTCGGGGTCAGGTCCTTAAACAAACTCAGCAGAGGGTCATCATTCTTTTTAAGTCTAGGTTATAGATCGCATCCGACGATTACACCCACTATATAAGCCCATGTGCCCCTCTTCGGAGAAAGGTCAAGCTACACTGCTCTTATTCTCACTGGTAGCTAGAGGCAGGGTCGGAAAAGAAGAAGAGATAGGCAAGTCTCAGATAGCATTCATTTACTATACATGTAGATCATCATATATTTGAATACTCGGTCTTGAGTGGTGAATATCTGAGGACCTGCGCCTATTCTAGTTCATCAGTAGAGGGTTCACCTCTCGAAGCGCGGAGTGAAGCTCAATCAAGCAGATTTCAGCATCCTCCAGCACTAGTCACATAGAGGGCTAGTCTGTGAATGGTTCAGAGGACCTTGAGGAAGAAATTCAGTCACTTTGGTTTTCCCCTATTCCTCCTCCGCTCTAAGAAGGTAGGCAGATATACACATACTATAGGATGGCCCAGGCGAGAAGGTGCAACTAGTGATTCAACCCATCTCGGACCATTCCCTAGCCATAGAGTCCAGTCAGTTGGTACAGTTGGATTAGGGATGAGAGTACCTAACCGTCAGTAAGAGCAGCCAACCCACTTCCTTTTTTGATTGGATTAGCAGCGAACACTACATTCCTTCACTCAGCCCCATCCAGTAAGGTAGCATAGCATGATCGGACCTCGCTTTCCCTTCTTTTATCGGATGCTTGGACCTTGGACACGGAGCTTGCTTTTGATCCCATGTCGCGCTATCTCTCTAATGTTAGGTCCTTACATAATATATGAATGATGCTTCCTCCTTAGACTGATTGGAATTGCTCCGCACTCTTCGCATATGTAAGACCTACAGGCAGAATGACTCACTACCAACTCTCTCTTTCCAGACATCAGCACAGAGTAGATGGCGCCCCCTCTGATAGCAGTAAGGAGTTTAAGCCGGGGCAAGAGACTGATCTTATCTGTAAGAAGAAAGAGTGGTCTTGCTACTCACTATCCGCCGTCAAGTCAAACCAAAGAACTTTTTCGTAGAGGGGCTCAGTCCTGAATCGTATTGTATTAGAGTGGAGTGAATGCCTCTCCTGTAAAAGAAAGTGAGCAGTGGTAGTAGGGCTCTGTCTAATTCATTTAGATGGGAGGTCTGAAAAGCATGTTGTTCACTCGCCCC
Source organism: Zingiber zerumbet (assembly GCA_037833815.1). Lineage (NCBI taxonomy): Eukaryota > Viridiplantae > Streptophyta > Magnoliopsida > Zingiberales > Zingiberaceae > Zingiber > Zingiber zerumbet. The sequence continues at coordinate 2,579,122 of JBBMJZ010000082.1, read as the reverse complement.
ATTCACGTACCAGCCCTATTCTTATGATCAACTGCAAGAGAACCACTTCAAGATAGTGAACTCGGGATCTACTCCTCTTTCAGCCGGCGAACTACACTCAAATGAGGAAGGCGTCCCTACCATTTCCAAGAGTGAATGCGACAGAGTGAAAGGAGGCACAAAGAATAATTAAGCGTGGGCTACTTCAAGAACTCCTCGTACAAGCACTGGCTACAACATTGCTTGTCCAGAAAGAGAAGCCTGATACACTGTCCTACTGGAGGAGCGGACCTGGAACTCTGTAGACGCTCTTACTAGGCCTCATGGAAGCATGCCGTAGCGCTTTCCTTTCCTTAATTAGAAGAATGGTCTGCTTTGCCCTTATAGTGGCTGAGTACTAAATGTGTAATGACCGACCTCACCTTAGATCGTAAGACTGAATGCTTCACCCATCGGGGCAAGGTGCTACGCGAAGTAGCCGAGAAAGCTGCGGAGGACAGGTCTGCCTCTCAACCTTGAATCGAGCAGCCATCAGTCCAATAAAAGAATGAAAGAAGGCTCTGCCCCATGCTTGACTTTGTGCCTTTCACCATTCCACTCAAGGAATCACTCCCTCTTTCTCTTCCCAATGATATGATATTTAAGAGTTCATTCAGTGATTGAAAGGCACTTTTTTCGGGGACAGTCAAGCGGAAGAGTCCACCTATTGACCTATTTCCCAGCGTGATGCGCACACAGAGGCAAGTCAGGTCTTCTTTTATTTTGCTCTCCTTTTGCTCTTAGTAGACGGAGTTAATGAATGAAATGATCGAGTACCTGCATGAATGGTTTTGCCGAGCTGAGACCAGGGCATAAATCGTGAATGGGGAAGTAGGGCATGACATCGAATGGGAAGTTTCCCTCTTACCCCAACTTCTCAATAGGTAATAGGAAGAGATCTGAGTGGCTCATCGGCCTCTTAGTCCAACTCAAGGGCCTCACTGTCACCCACTCTGGGTCCTTATAATGTCTTACTTAATGAACTCTGTTGTGTCGTGAATTCACATGAACTCCGGCGGGTTCGAGTGAGGCTTTATCAGAGTTGGGATAAGTAGACAGACTGAAGGAGCCTATCGGGTTTAGCTTAGATCAGGCTATCGGGTTTATAGAGTCAAACAGAGAGATGGGGTCTTGATGATTTGCTGGTCCTTGTGTACGAGCAGACAACCCTAGCGTGATACACCAACTCCATGCTGAGTAGCCCTCGGTGGACTCTTGAACAAGAGGATGAGCATCTTAACTAATTCCTCACTCCAATAAGGCGGATTCTTTTCTATTCAAGATCATGAATAGGTTCAATTGTGGTGCCTGAGCAGGAATCCAATCCTTTCTTTAGAAGGAGGGGATCTCGGGTTAGTTCGGACGCGGGATTGTCCAAACCTCAGATAAGCCGCTCGCTCTGGCAGTGTGACTGATCTTAGTATACGGCCACCCTTCCCGTAGGCTATTTTGATACTCGCCAGTTAGGCATACGTTCTTTCATCTGAGGAGGCATATGGACCAGAGATGCTAAATGAACTATCACCGGACCGGACACGACCAACTTGTTATAGCATGCTATCATTTAATGTTTCAAGGGTGTCCGCGCACCTGACCGAGGGGTCTCTTTTGCTTAAGGAACTAGGAGCTCTGTGTTCGGCAAGGCTACGAGTCCGACCCCAATTTAGCTAGAGGGAGCTTCCTCTTTTGATTTTCTATAAAAGTAGAAAAGGATAAAGACTCTTCAAGGACGTACCCATGAGAGCCGGTTATCCTTAGCACTTCCCTCTCTATAAGCTGCAGCTAATCAAGAAAGGAGAGGTCCATTCAGGAATGGAGTTGAGTTTTCTACTGAACCTCTTTCTGAATCAAACCAGAACAGGAAGAAAATCTCGAAGCAGTCATCCCACACCGGGAGCTCTGGAATTTATACCTAGTCCGATGGTAGAGCAGGATCAGATTAATGATCTGAGAACCCGATGCCCATACCAATTAGTATTTTGTTTGATACTAGTGGTTTCGCCCGGGACTGATCAGGCAAACTCTCTCGGAAAGCCAAAATAGAGAAACTGGGAATGCATTCAATGGCAATCCTGCCCCATCCTCAACGTGCCAGGGACTAATCTCTTCATCAGTGGTCAGGAGCGAACGAGAGAGGCCTCTCACTCTTTGGTCTTGGAAGCAGTCATCCAGCTACCATGAATCAAGATAGTTTGCCCTCTCACCCTTTTCTCTTTTCAAGTGAGACCCTCCTGCTGAGCTAGTTTACTCAGATAGCTTTTTCAAGGGTCCTAGTTCGACTAGAGTTCGGATCCCTCCTTACCTACTTAATGAATCAACCAAATTGTACCCCGAATGCAGAGCCTTGCCCGTGTTTTCCTATTCCTATCCCTGGTAGCCGGCGAGATTCGATTCCTAACCTAAGAGGAGCGGTCGCCCATCCTGAGTTCTCTGCAAATGTGGTTGTCTCCTACTCATTCCCAAGTCGATAAGTACTCCTCTCCTGGTAAGTTTATGAGTCCTACTCGCCGATTCAGAGCGGTTGATTTCCGGTTTCTTTGGTACTATTGTCTCAGGCCTTCTAAGATCATCATCCGCCAATTTAACACCCCCTTTTTCGTGAGCTAAATTAGATTCTTTCAAAAGCTTCGTGAGATTTATTTACACTAGAAGTCAGTCGCTCCTGCATAGAGAGAGACTATTCTCGGTCTTCGCTCCCGCATAGAGAGAGACTCTTCCTTATTTAGTGATTGGGGGGTTCTAGAGGGCTATGATTCATGCTGGGGTTCCGCGGATCAAGATAGTGATGGTCTTGATCATCGGAAAAGGACTGGCAGTGACATTACAAACCATTCGGATCCCATGCTCCCGCACCGGCAAGCTTTAAGGTTTGATTCGCCCATCTCACAGCATAAGATCCTATCCCGGGTCTCGTCTCCTCACTGATTGAACCTCCTTCTTTCCTTCATAATAGATCTCTTCTCTTCTTCCTTTCTTTGAGCTCTCGTGCGAACCACTGAATTCCCTAGATTAAGGCTCAGAGGCTTCAGTGGGACCAGCCACAACCTCCGCACTGCAGCCTATGCCTATCCAGTTATTCCGGGCCAGTGGAGAGACCCCGGCCCTCACTGTCGATCATTTGATGTTGAGCAGCCTACCACCAATCACTAGCCCCCCAGACCTATCAAAAGATGTTGAGTGCTCACTATAGATCTCGATGATGAGGATTACGTTCCTTATTGTGGGACCAGTGTGCAGCCTGTGAGGAATTGCTTCCGACTAGTGCATACTCGCCCTACTGGTCGGGTCTAAGCAGTCGGCCGGGAATCTAGAAAGCAAGAAAGAAGAGATGGTGCAGTGCTAGGCCTGCCTAGGATAATCAAGATGGTATCCACGATACGACGAGCATGCATTGAGCACTTTCTAGAGTGAGTTAGTCTATCTTTCCCAGCACGTGTGGATGTTCCGGGCTGAGAATGTCATAGCGGAGAAGAGTTGCCTAGGCGAACCTATGAAAGAGAGGCTGGACTGAAAAGAGCGGTACGGGCACTCTCCTTACATGAGCCAGAGTAGTCCACCTTCATGTGCTCTAACTAGTTGGGATCGTACAATGCAATGAGACCCGACCTGCCTCTAATGGTCAGATCGGACCATTGACTCCTTAATCCACTGGTCAATCATTGAATCTCTTACTGGGACTGAGGAAAGGCGCGGAGTGGAGGGACCGAGCCGTAGAAGGGCTCGTCACCTTACCTCTCATCTGTAGTTCACCTTTCTCAAGCCGACACCTCTAAGGTAGAGTAATGAAAGTTCTCTCTCGCCTGAGAGGATCTTGTCTTATTCACTACGCAGAATTAGAGAATCCCAGGAGATACCAAGGATCAGATCTCAATCCCTTTCTTATGCTGGTAAGGGAAAAGACTGAGAAAAGGTCTACTGCCTTTAGCTACCTCCTACTCTAGCTGAATTACCTACTCTTTAAGGATAAGGGCCAGGTAGAGCAGATCCCTTGAAGACAGCTGCTTTCTTGTACTATTGATTTCTTTCAGGGGATAGGCTGGGGAGGCTTAGGAACCTTCAGAGATGGGTTTCAGATCTACTTAGCAGGGCTGAATAAAGGGAGGATCATCCTACTCAAAAGGAGGAAGAAGGATCCTTATCCTGAATGAGGCTATTAGTGCCAGATAAGAGCACAGCCAGTACCAGACTATGAGCCAGAAAGCAAGTTAACAGGCTCTACCCGTCGGGGCAAAGAATACGACGCGAAAGGTGAAATGACGCCGACGCGAAAGGTGAAACGACGCTACGGGAGCGGCTTGAGTCCCCTGTGATATGAGAATAGACTTTGATGAACTGAGATCTAGATAAGATATGATTTGAATCTCGCTCGTGAACTTGGTCGTCTATGAGTAGAGAGAAGAGGGAAGTTCGATCGATAGGGCTAATGGCACGGATTTTCCATTCCCACTTGATCAGCGGCTGCCAAGAAGAGACTGGTGCCTTCTGCGTCCTATATTCCTAGGCTGGACCGCTCTCGTACTTGACTTCTCTTCTTCTCGTTCGCTCCATTCGGTGAGGTCGCCTAAATCTCACGCCTATGCGGCTCCAATCCCCGTCTTGCTCTCGTTGACTTGCTTTATCGTCCGCTACTCGTTTCCTTATCTTCTAGACTTCAATCATGACGATCCCTCGTCGGTGCATTCCACTCCTTAGTTCGGATCGGCGAGCTCATAATTCAGGAGCTAAGAGTACCGCTACTCTGAGTTCTATATTATCATACCTGACCTGAGAATCGGCAGCGCTAACAGCTCCCATTACAAAGTCCCTCATGCATGGTTGTGGCTGCATGTCATTAGCCCGACTGATTGAGCCGGGGCGCGGCGCCGTCTACCTGCCTTGTCTGAGCTTACTTGCGCGCTATTTTAGCTGCTTTGGATCCAAAAGAAATTCATTCTAGTGCTGTCTGAGTGGCCCTATCGAGCGCTTCTAACTAAAGAAAGAGTCAGGACTACTGTCAGTCGGACACCCCAGACCTATCTCAGGTTCACCCCGAGCTCCTCGCCCTGCTCTCTTTGATACCTGTCCCCGAAACCTGGCTTACTTGATGAACTCATGCGCCGCACTCTTATCATCTGAGTACTTGTCCTCATTGTCCTTGGTTCGGCTTGGTTCGGTCTATAGCCTCTCACTCTCCGGCTTTGATAGCGTGCGCATTCTTCGGAATTATACTATAGAAATGATCGGCCAACATCAAGAGAAGAACTATCACGGTCAACTCAAAGAAAAAAAGCTGCTATAACCCGGCTTTCAAAAGTAGCCCGGAAAGATTGCACTAATAGCGGGTAGGGATGAGGGCTTGATTAGGTTCTATGTACAGTCTAGAGTGATGGTTGAAGTGCGACTAGCATGCATTTGAACTAATGTCATGCCGCCTTTATCTAATAGATAGATAGATCAGCTCATATAGATATATAGCCTGAAAAGACTGGACTCTGCATTCAAAAGCAAGCTAGGGTGAGGTTGATCTAGTAGGTGCAGGTGCCCCTGAGCTCTCATTTAGCCCTCTTCAAACAAGAACTCATCAGGGTGCGAGGTCTGGCGCGAGGAGAGGTTGAGCCTTGACCCTCTACTTGAGACATGTGTATAGCTAATGGGAATAGTAGGGCTGGTCAGATAGGGTTTCATAAACCAGTATAAAACGTTATCAGTCACACTCTCCCTTTAAGACAAAAGAGCATTGCAGAATTTCTCTTTCTTTGGTGCCAGAGAATTGATTGATGAGTCCAGCTAAAAGCCTCCGGCTCGGGACAAGTAGTTCTTCCACTAACGTAGTGCACGATGAGAGCTAGTAGGCTTAGCTTCGTTCTTCCTGTAGTGAGCTGGCACTCTACTTTCGTTTTGCGCCAGAGTTCTGCGTGATTAAGGATCAGGGGAGAGAATTAGACGCTCATATCTGCTTTCTTGAACTCCAGTAGTCTTGAACCCGTAAAAAGAGCTAAGTATAGCGTGCGCGTCAGTATTTGTTCTTATTGATGTAGTAGAGACAAACCTCGTGACCTGGCTAAAGCATCCGATAATCGAGCTAGGTTAGCCGAGCTTAGGATCTGAACTTAGAGTGAGCGCCCGGGAGTCTTTAGTCACTACTTGAATCAAACCCCTACTTTAAGCCCTTGCCAGAAGCGGATAAGCTCGGTTCAGCTACAGCTAGTCTTTGCTAAGGGAGACCCTATGAACTGGTTAGGGAGAATCTTTAGTAGGTCTATCGGACTAGGGTTCCGGAGCTTGCCTGAAGCTTATTCTCTTTCGGAGGAGGTCCCCACCCTCATGTGCACCGACAGGCTTAGATAATCTTTGACCGCTCCAGCTCATGCCTGCCCATTCTGATGATCAATAGAAAGCTCAAGCCTGCGCCCTCTGCTCGAGTCTTTAAAATCTCTTCATCTTCAGTGGACCGGGCCCCTTCGCCTTTCGGCTCAGCTCTTCAAATACTGCTGATGGTTTTTTAGGCGACTATCGTCTCACCTTATATTCTAATACTTCCCAATATTACTTTAGTTTAGGCAGCTCTTCGCCCCTCGGTCCAGAGTGTATTGGCTGTTCTGTTGCTCGCCCAGGCGGCCGAGGGCTGTTGTTTGGTGTTTTGAGTCCTGCGGGCTTATTATAGTATGGACTGGCTTTTCCGTAGGGCCCTTCAGGACCTGGTCAAGGACAACCCGGACCCTGTAGAAGTAAATTTAGGATATTGTACGTGTAAGCCCCCAAGCCCCAAAGTGGCAGAGGCCAGGTAAGTCAAGTCATAGTAGAGGTAAGTCAAGTCATAGTAGAGGTAAGCGCCAAAGGCAGAGTCGAGGTAAGCCAATAATCCCATGTACTCTCCTCGAAAGTCAGAATATCAGCAGAGCATGCCTAGGAAGAGTAACTGCAGTGGCAACCCTGGCCCCAGTAGCCTCACTAGCAGGAGTAGACTAACTATCAGCAGCAATAGCTAGAGTATACGCCTCTGTAGCAGCTAGAGTAGACTTAGGTACTTTAGGAACAGCAGTGGACTCTCAAGCCGGATTTAGTTACTCAAGTTGTTCACTTAAAAAAAGGGTAAAGAAACTTCAACTCAAAAGCTTCAGATGTTAAGTCTGATGATGATGATGTGAGTATTTCCTTAGTTCCAGTATTTGTTACTCCTTTCTTTATTGCTCGCAAAGAGTTGCTCGCTAAAGATAAGGTATGATAATTTTGCGTGAGGCGTGCTTGTGCCAGTATTTGACTCAAGTTTAGTGACTGAAGTGCCAGTGCCAAAGGTGCAGAGCTAAGGATCAACTCAAAAGGCCAAGCTGACTCTTTTAACAACTCTAAAGTTGAAGCAAAATTCTGCTGATGTAACGGGCCGATGACTTAAACTTTTATTAAGTGGAAGCCCTTGACTGAAACTCGAAAGGCGAAGGTGCCTATGAAGCCTTTGACTTTAACTCAAAAGCCGAAGCCCTACTTTTCAACAGCCGAGGACCCAGCAACCCTAGCAACAGAGTCTGCAGTGCCAGCTCCAAAGGCAGAGTCTGCAGTGCCAGCTCCAGTGCCAGCTCCAAAGGCATCTGATTACTAAATACTTGAACTCAAATCTGCATCCCTAGGAAAAGCTGCCTCGACTAAGGAAGCGGGATCTACTTTTTAAACTAAGGAAGCATCAGGTACGAAAGCTGCCCCAGCCCCAACAGCTGCAGCCCTAGCAACAGTAACTTCAGTAGCAGCATCCCTAGCAGTGGATTCTAGTTTAGGAACTACTTTTGCATCAGGAGCAACTTTTGCATCAAGGAATTTATCTACTGCCCCAGAGGCTTCTGAAGTGGGAGGTTCAAAAGCCCCAACTGAGTATACTTTAGCAACAGGAACTCCAGGAGCGTCAGCATCCCTCGTAACTGCAAAAGCAACAAGAGGATCACTCCTAGCCCCTGCATCCCTAGTAGCAGCATCCCTGTGCTCAGTAGGAGCAGTAGCCGCAAGATCTACTAAAGCCGGAGCAACCGTAGGACGTTGAGTAGCAGCATCCCTTTGCTCAGTAGCAGCCGTAGCCGCAGTGTACTGTAAAGGATCATCCGTCTACTACTTATACAGATCAGCTGTAGTGTCTACTCTCAAGCCGTATTTCCTTTATCTGCTTTTAAGGAGCCCTTTTCAGTAACTTAAAAAGCTTGAAGTGTTAGGTCTAATGATTCTGATAGGTCCACTGATTCTGGTGTCAGTCTTTCCTTAGTTGCTTTTCTGTCTTCCTTATGTTTTATTGCTCGCAAAGAGTTGCTCGCAACCTAAGGGGTGATGCGTTAGGGTATTCTGCGTGAGGCGTGGTGAGTGTGCGAGTATTTGACTCAAGTTTCCTTCAGTACCAACAACTCGAAAGGCGAAGAGCTAGTTGTGCCCTACTCAGAAGGCGAAGACCCGCCTGAATGCTTTCTTGTGCCCGACTCAGCAGCCCCAGAGCTAACGCCCGACTCAGAAGCCTAAGGTGCCGACTCTGAAGCCGAAGGTGCCGAGGATGCTTTTTAGCCCGCCTCAGACCCCGAATCCCCAAACCCAAGGAAAGCCTCAACTCGAAAGCCTGAACTCGAAACCCAGTTTTTCATTTCCCTTGGCTCCAGGTTGTGCTTTTGACCTTGACTGAAACTCAAAAGCCGAAGAAAATTATTATAGTATGGCTCAGAAGCCGAAGCCTTAGGTGATGACTCGGAAGCCGAGGAGAGCTAATGCCTAAACTAACTCAAAAGGCGAACCCCGACCCTACTCAGAAGCGGAAGCCGCGGGTGCCTACTCAGTAGCCTCCTAAGTATGTAAATCCTTTCCTCACTATTAGCCACAGCCTTCCCTACTGTACTCAGAAGCAGCAGCCCTAGCAACAGGAACTCCAAGAGTTGCAGCCGTGGGAATGGCACCAGTAGGAGAACTCTATAAAGCAGCATCAACAGTTGCCTCACTAGCTGCATCCCTAGTCGCTCGAGTGTCCTCAGTAGCTCCAGTTGACTCAGTCATGCCTACCCTAGTAGTTTAACCAGTGGACTTCCTAGCAGCAGCCCTAGGAATAGTAGACGCCTCTATATCTGCTACAGTAGACTTACCTCCTTTAGCAACACCAGTGTAGTACTCTAAAGCCGGATTTCCTTTATTCCCTTTTAAGTGAACTAATTGAGCTAGTAAAAGAGCTTCTTTTGGGAAGTCTGTTTATGATGCTGGGAGTCTTTCCTTAGTTCCCTAGTTTGTTACTCCTGTCTTCCTTTGCTCGCTAAGAGTTGCTCGCTAAAGATAAGGGGTGACGCGTGAGTCTGCGTGTGCAAGTATTTGACTCAAGTTTAGTGACTGAAGTGCCAGTGCCAAAGGTGCAGAGCTAAGGATCAACTCAAAAGGCCAAGACCCTCGGATCAACTCAGAAGCCCAGGAGCTAAGGATCCACTCAGAAGCCCAGGAGCTAAGGATCAACTCAAAAGGCCAAGACCCCAGGTGCTCTCTCCTTTACCCCGAAGCCCACCTCAGAAGCCGAAGACCCCTCAACTAAAACAGCAACAGTAGCATTTACTAAAGCAGCACTAAGAGGTCAACCCCATCGACGCACCTAATTGATCTACTTTTGGCTAAGCAACAGATGCACCACCGTCTTTCTCTACTTTTCAAGCAACGAATAACTCTAAAGGCAAGGCAGCAACAGCCCTACTAATATATCGCTGCAACAGCATCAACAGTGGCACCAGTAGTAGAACTCTATAAAGCAGCTGCAACAGCCCTACTAATAATATATCGCAGCAACATCATCAGTAACACTATCAGCAGTATGAACTAACTATAAAGCAGCAGCCTAAAAAAGCAGGAAAGACTTTAGCCCCAATGCATCACCAGAAGATGAGACTTTAGGAACTACTTTCAAGTCGAAGTGTGTGTAAGATTCTTTTTTGACGGCTCGCGTTATTAGAGTATGGGGGCCAAAGACTTCCATCTTTGTGTCTGAAGTGTACCTCTATCCGGAAGAGGTTCAAAAGCACCGAATTTCTCTACTGAAGCCCCAACGGAGTCTACTCTCTCTACTTTTGCTGCCCCAACTGATTAGTCTTATACTAAAGGGGCAGTTGCCCCATCCCCAACTGAGTCTACTTTAGCCACAAGGCGGTCTTATACTTGAGCCCCAAAAGCAACAGCACCAAGGTAAGATGAGACTTTGTCAACAACTTTAGCGTCAACTGAGGCTTCTACAACAGAAGGAACTACAGTGGGAACTACTTTAGCATCAGCAGCGGATGATACTTAAGGAACAACTCCAACAGCTGCCCCAGCAGCAACAGTAGCATCTGCATAAAAAGCTTAAATACTTAACTCCGAAAGCCTCAACACCAAAGGCAACCCTAGCCTCAAAAGCCACTATCCCATCCCCAACAGAAGCAACTAGCCCAGAAGTCACGGAAGCAACAGAAGCTACTTTACCAGCGGCTGCATAAAAAGCATCACCAGAGGATGAGACTTTAGGAACTACTTTAGCATCTGCATCACCAGAGGATTAAGGAACTCCTTTAGCATCAACAGAAGTCACTACTTTTGCATCAACAGCTGAGTCTACTTTATGACCAACTGTACCAGCATCCCTAGGGTAAAATACTTTATGACCAACTGCACCAGCTGCCCTAACTTTTCAAGCAGCAACTGAGGATTATTCTACAGTAGGAAGAACTCTACCCCAACTGCCGAAGCCCGAACTGCCCCAGCCCGAACTTTGAAAGCCCGAACTGCCCCAGCCCTACCAGTTAGAGGAACTACTTTTGAATCATAGGAAGGAACTACTTTAGCGACTTTTTTCAGTAGCAACTGAGTCTACAGTAGCCCTACCTTATTGAAGCCCCAAAGGATTCTCCTTTTGGAGCCCCGACTTGATCTACTTTTGTGGGAACGGATTTCTCTACTTTTCAAGCAGCTGCTGATTCTACAGTAGGAACAACTCTACCAGCACCCCACCAGTGGATTCTACTTCAGGAACGACTTTTGCATCAAGGAATTTCTCTACTTTTTTAGCTCCTAATTTATCTAGTTTAGTCGTAGCGTCTTTATCTAGTTTAGCCGTACCTTTTCAAGGAACGAATTGAGAGACTTTTGCAGCAAGAGCTACAAGGGTAAGCAGAGCAAGTAGTGGGCGCCTTGCAGGACAAGCCAAATTGAGAGACTTTTAAAGCAACAAATTGATATAAAAAACATCTTCAAATGATAAGTGTATATAATTATAATAGAAGTAATTACTCGCTTCGCTTAATGAATTGCCTCGCTACTTCTCCTTCAAATCCTTCTTTGTCTAGTTGCGTGACTAACCTATAAATTATTGGAAATGAAACCCCGATGACTAGTCTTATCTGGGCTCCGGCCCACCTATGACTAGTCTTATATAGGCCCCGGGCCGATTTTAATGGTTTTGCCACTAGGTTTCAAATTCGCTTTTATCAAAGAAAATTTAGATCAACTTTTTCCGACTTTGGGACCCTAAGCACCCCACGTAATATTTGGCGTGCCCTACTTAAGTAAGTTCTATATAAAGAACACTACGAAAGATCTAACCTTAAGGCAAATCCAATTTATGCCAGTAAGTTCATGGCTGAGCGAACTGACTTCCTGGGCACGCTGTTCCCGGGGTTTTCAACTTTTGTACAACTTCGGGCCCGGTTCTATAGGGAAAAGAGAGTTTATGCCAAAAACCCGGAGTTTTCGCCTTCGGCCACTCCTTCTGTCCCCGGCCCCAGTAGCTGCATTCCTAGCCCATGCCCTAGCATCCCTACTGTACTGACTCCCAACCAGTAAGAGCACCCGTAGGAGCCCACCTGTCTGTACACTTGCCACCGGGAGTAGCCCCAGTGTCCTAACTAGGAATAGCCGCCCTGTCCCACTATGCCTACTATCAATAGTGTGAAGAGTAGTACTACCTTAGCCACCACAGCCTAACAAGCAGCAGCAGCTATAGCAGCCTTTATGGTACCTACTTCTTCTTTGTGGGTTTTTTGGCCTGCCATCATAGTAGTTATCATTGTCATTATTATTTCTATTGTGGCCATGGGTCCTCTTCTTTAAGTTTTAGCTGCTGATAGTGGTTGTATGCCCGTAAGGGTTTCTTTCTGGCCGCTCCATAGTTATTCCAATCGACTAGCGTCTCACCTTACCTATTGATAATCCTCGTTCAAACAAACGGAAATAAAGAAACACATATCCCATCCAATACAACAAAATAACACCCTACAATACAGAAACACATATCCCATCAAAGAGAGTACGGAAAGAGAGCGAAATGACAGACGGAAAATACAGAAACAAACACATACGCCATCAAATCGAGAAAAGCACTGGCGCGGGTAAACGCCCGGAAATCGATAAACACATACGCCCGGAAATCGAGAAAAGCACTTGCACGGGTAGACGCCATCAAATCGAGAAAAGCACTGGCGCGGGTAGAGAAACCGAAGAAAACTCAATCATGAGGGAAGATTAAAACTCAACAGGATAAGCCCATCCGTCCCTTTGAAGACAACAAACAGGAACCGGGAACTCAAGGCGTTAGTACACCAAAAGAGTTTACACAACAACTGACGTGAGCCCAGTTGACACAACAACTGACGTTAAAAGAGTTTACACAACTGACGTTAAAAGAGTTTACACAACAACTGACGTTAAAAGAGTTTACACAACAACTGACGTTAAAAGAGTTTACACAACAACTGACGTTAAAACAGCTTATAGTAAGCTATGAGCGGGAGGCTTTCGTTAAAACAGCTTCAAGTATGAGCGGGAGGCTTTGATGACCTATTCAAATAAGCTATGAGCGGGAGGCTTTGATGACCTATGCTTGGATGTAATCTTAGCGAGAATGCTTAGATGTAATCTTAGCGAGAAAGGAAAACCCATTAATACTAGCTTCGTGGCTGGCGACTAGCCAACCACTAGCTCAAACTACTTTAGCTAGAGCACTTCGGGGTTCAAGAAGAGTGCGATATAGCCAGCGACAGAAGGAAGAAAGATTCAACTCAACTACAGACACCAGCACTTCGGGGTTAAAGAAAGAGTGCGATATAGCCAGCGCGGCGTTAAAGAAGAGTGCGATATAGCAAGCGACAGAAGAAAGAGATTCAACTAAACTCCAGACCTGAAGGAGTGAATCCAAGACCTGAGGAGTGAATCCAAGACCTGAGGAGTCAATCCAACAAAGGGAAAAGAGAATGATCACTACTTAAAGTAACGACAAAAGGGAAAAGAGAATTATACATACTTAAAGTAACGACAAAGGGAAAAGAGAATGATCACTACTTAAAGTAACGACAAGCTGTTTAGAGCTGATACATTAACAAGACTCAAGAAAAGACAGACTATCATACCTGAAATACTAGAAGAACAGAGGAGTTAATCCAACAAAGGGAAGCAGAGCAAGGAACCCGAGCTGTCCACTGACGTACAGATGCAATAGTTCTTCTTTAAAGGAAAGTTATTCTTTAAAGGAAGTACGTGCTTTTATAGCAGATAGAGGCGACAAGGAAGTAGGTGCTAGCAGACCAGATAGACGCGACAAGGAAATAGGTGCTTTGATAGCAGACCTGATAGAGGAGACAAGGAAGTAGGTATAGAGGGGACAAGGAAGTACGTGCTTTGATAGCAGACCAGATAGACGCGACAAGGAAATAGGTGCTTTGCAGACCAGATAGACGCGACAAGGAAGCAAGCAAGATAGAAATAGAATACAAGGGCAACAACGACTTATGCGATTTCAGTCAAGACACGTTCGATAGGTAAATTGTTTACCGAATATCAAGACACGTTCGATAGCTCAATTGTTTACCGAATAAAGGAAGTAAACTCAGGTTCTCGAAGTCGTCATATGACGGTGCCAGGGAGGAGGGCAGCAAACCACTCTCAGATATACAGTTTGAGCAGATATAGAGTTTGAGATGGCTTTCAACGGGAAAGGAGGGCAAACCACTCTCAGATAGAGAGTTATAGATGCGAATCAACGGGCAAACCACTCTCAGATAGAGAGTTATAGATGCGAATCAACGGGATAGGAGGGCAAACGAGTCTAAGATATAGAGTTATAGATAGGAATAGAGAAATCCGTAAGATGAGTGAACTTTGTTCAGGAGTTATAGATAGGAATCAACGGGAAAGGCGGTCAAACGAGTCTAAGATATACAGTTATAGATTCGAATAAACCGTAGCCGGTAGAAGCTTAAACGAGCTTCGGAAGGCAAGGCAATCGACAATCCAAAGATTCGACACAGCGCATGCTAAGCACAGGAGACCTCAGCATAGGAAAGACCACGCGAGGAGAGCAGCATAAAGGTACAGAGCACAGGATGACCAGTCGAAAGGCTCATAAGTAACTCGTCCCAATCAGACAAGAAAGGTATACCGCAACAGGGTAGGGAGTCAAAAGCTTAGGCAACAGAGCAAGGGTAGGGAGTCTCAAAAGCTTAGGCAACAGTAGATAGAAGACGAAGAGTAGATAGAAGACGAAGAGTAGATAGCGGACATAGACCACAGCAACACATTCAGGAATTCAAGTCGGAGGAGAGTCAAAAGACATTATTGAATTCAAGTCTGAGGAGACTCAAAAGACCGACACAGAGGTAGCGCAACATACAGAGTCAGGATTACATACACAGAGGTAGCGCAACATACAGAGTCAGGATTAGAAGAAGGCACTGACATAGTAGGGCAGTTGAAGAGACATAGTAGGGCAGTTCCAGAACGGGAATAATAGCACGGGTAGGACACCAGAGAAAGAGAGTAGTGCTGTCATTTCGTAACCTCTTTAGCTTGAATTGAATATAGTATCGAAAGATAGAAGACTGAATTCCGCTTCTTAAAGATAGAAGACTGAATTCCGATTCTTAGCGGTTGAGTATAGAGATTTAGTGACCCTTGAATTGAATTGAGTTGAGTATTGTATGGATGTATTCCAGGATTACAGTATTTTGGTATACATGTTTATAGTATACCCGTACGGGTTAGTTTATGATTCCAGGATTCCAGATTCCTGGTTGTTCAGTCGATATGAGTGATTCTATTTCTATTTTACTGGGGTTGATGGTTCTATTGTATTGGGGTATTCCTTTCTTTGGCATTACACTAAGTATGTTCCATCCTCGCATCGTGGCTGGCGACTAGCCAACCACTCGCTCAAACAACCCTCCTTTATCTCCACGACTCACTTCGGGGTGACCACCTGGCCCACCCTCGTTCAAACATCTAGGAATTTAAATATGACTTACAGAGCACCCAGCCTTACTACGGGGCTCCTCATGTATCCACGGTCTCTCATGCCACCCTGACACTTAGGGGTTCTCGGGTGGCTGGGGACCGATACTGGGAACCCCTCGTAGGCATGTGCCTACTAAACTCTCATTTTCACTCGCTCCGAGGACGTCGCTCAAACACATATGCCCTCGACATACAGGACAGACATATGCACGGGTACAGAAAGACAGCCAAATGACAGCAGCAAATACAGATGCCAGGTATCCCTCAAACAAACAGAAATAAGGACAATAGGACGCGGTGGTGAGTCAAGCGAAATAGGCAATTTAGCTAGAGTGTGAATGAGTCTCCGCATTCCCTCTTCCTCAATGTGCGAGAGAGTGGGAGCGATGTAGTGAATTCCAGGTACGAGCCGAGCGAGAGGTTGGCATTGGCTAAAAAGAACATGCATTTAGACGATCTTTTAGAATAACATGCATTTATAGTTGAGTCTTCATTTAGACTAAACAATTAGCCCTCTTCTTTACTCCTTAGAGTGTCAGCACTTATATGGGCATTGAGTTTGAGGCAGCACATGTATGGTATCTCATTATATACTATATTAAGCACTTCCATGGGCATGGGGGCGGCATTTTGTATGCAATTATATAAGTAGGGAGACCCTTGATCTCGGATTCAGCTGAGTACCATATATTGCGTCGAATTGAGTAGAGAGATTGGGTGACCCGTAAATTGAGTTGGAGAGGGGTGAGAGTTGAGGTCATTTTGATATTCCTGTCTTGGCTAGACCCGCAGGGGTGAGTTTATTCA
>JBBMJZ010000082.1:2534866-2562969 GCA_037833815.1 Zingiber zerumbet | reverse complement strand
GATCAAACTCAGATTTGGACTATGATTGGGCCCTGCAGTGGTAGAACCTGGTGAACCGGACGTACCTATGAACATTTTTTCTCTCTCCTAACCACTCGAATTAAAAATAGACCATAGAGAGACTCTTATTGGTGTTCGGATACGTTACCCCGAAGCGAGGATAGAACACCCTTACTGAAAGAGAAGAGAAAGAAGGAAAACCCCAACCCCAAGTTGAAATGCAAATGCTGCCCTTTCGAGACCTGCTTTAGACTACCCACTGACTCTTACTACTCCTACTACTCTATCGATTTCTTGTCCATACCTGAGCCCACTCCGTTTACGTACTCGATTTATATACCCTTGCAAGGGCATCTGTCTGTCTGTCTGTGCACTACCCGCGCAGATGTCTTTCTTTCGGTACTCGAGACCTTCGCCCCATCATTCGATCTCTACCTGGCATTTAGCTCTATTTCTGTCCTCGAGGGGAGATGTCTTTGCTGCTGTCCTTCGGTTTACGTACTCGATTTGCTGTCGTCACTCGATTTCCTTGCTTTTCTTTTACCAGGCATATTCCGGAAAGAAAGAAAGATCTATAGATGAAGGACGGGCCAAGATATAACACCACCGGCATAAAGCAAGGACATATTTAGAATTACGAAGTAAACAAGGAAAGAATAAACCAATCAAAGAATGGTACCGATCAAAGAATGGTACCGACCCAAGTAAGGAATTCGGAATAAAGGAATCAAACAATGGTACCCACAGAAGTTTAGAGGAATCCAGCAAGAAAAGAATAGTAGAGTAAAAGAATATACGAGTACCAGAAAAAAGGGTAGGGAGAAAAACGAAATTAGAACTTATGAAGTGAAGCTTCCCATTTCGAGATATGAAACCATTTGCCATTTAGAGTTGAGGTTGGGGACCCTGTTGAGGATGGGGACTCTTTAGTTAATTTAGTTAAAATAGGTACACCTCACTTAGGCATAGGTCATCAACCTTAGGCATAGGTCATCAACTAAGGAAAAGGCTAAGCACCCTTTATTTAAAATAGGTACACCACGGACTTCGTCATAGGTCATGAAGTCAAGTTTAGACTATTTAAACTGGCAGACCGGAAATAAAGATAGAGGAACGCTTTTGGGGTAGAGGTTTACTATATCTTTGGGGTAGAGGTTTACTATATCTTTGGGGTAGAGGTTTACTATATCTGGGGTTACGGTTTCAGATATCAATTTTGGGGTAGAGGTTTACGATATCAATGTACTGGACCGGGTACGGTATAGTTCTCTCAGGTAATTTTATTCCACTCTACGCTCGAAAGGTATGTACACTAATTCCAGATAGAGCGATGGTACATTCGAGCCAGATAAAAGAAAAAAAGGGCTTTCCAGTTTGAGGGAGGGGTTTAGAGTTTGAATAGTGATACCCTTCCTTGTGTTTTAACTCACTCTACAATGAGTTGAGGTCTGCCTATTTGAGGAGGGAAATTAGCTATACTAGAGCAGCACCCAAATTTTATATTACAAAGCGGGGGCCCCGTAACATCTCAGAGTATGTATGCGACCCGAAAGTAGAATAGGTCGAGTTTCATAGTGAATGATGCGAGGGTATGTGTAAAGCATATTGATAACTACCACGAACAAATGAGCTTGAATTCAACGATCTTAGGCTGCCGTTGCACTTACTTAAGTACTTCGCGGGCCCATTTCGGTCCACTGACGGCTAAGCTTATTGGGCTCCGCTTTCTCGATAAACTTGAAGTCAAGAACTAAGTTCAGATAGAGGATTGATCTAGTCTATAATACCATTACCAAATTCAATCAAATAATATTAGAGGACCTTGATCGGGGCTCTAGTAGTTCTTTAACACAGAGTACGAATCCTTATCCTTTAACGAAGGAAAGAAAACTGGCTATCAGTTCTTTCACTTGGAGAAAAAGAAAAAACGGGGTTTCCAGTTTACCTAGTACCATCGCACAATAAAGAAAAAACTGGCTAACGAGTTGGAGTTCGGGGTTTAGAGTTTCACTAGTGATACCCTTCCTTCCTTTTAGATACCAAAATGAGTGTACAAATTTCCAGAACTCAGAAATTGAGGTCGAACTCAAGAAAACCAGCTCAGAGGCCATAAAATAGAGCTAAAACCACAGATGTGGGGGTTTATAGCTCAATATACTTCGGCAGATGCGTACATGCATAATTCCAGATAGAGGAATGCTTCGGGTCCAGATAGAGGAACCCTTCGAACGGAAAGAAAGATAGAGCGGTTCCCATACTTTACAAAACCAAGGAACGAAAACGGGGTTTAGAGAACTTCGAGTTAGGGCTTTACAGTTCGAGTTAGGGCTTTCGAGTTACGCGTACGGCTAGAAAGAGAGAGGAACAGACCTCAAACTTTAGGGTGTACGACTACCGATCTTAAGGGGCGAAGAGCTGCCTAAACTAAAGTAATATTGGGAAGGGTACCCACTGGATAGGTGAGACGTTAGTCGAATTGGTGAAGGTTTAGGGTGTACGCTTAGGGCTATAAAAATGAACTCTACAACAGCAGATAAACAGTATCGATTCTACAACAGCAGATAATACAACAGCAGATAAAAAGATACGAAGGGGAAGGCTAAAAAGAGAGAGGAAGAGAACAGAACAGCCACTTAAGGGTACACAGTTCAAGAAGAGACCGAACACTTAACGGTTTCCAGTTTAGGGTACAGCTAGAAACAGAGAGGAAAAGACCTCACACTTAAGGGTTTACGAGTACGGATCTTAAGGGTACACAGTTCACGAAGAGACCGAACACTTAGGGCTTTCCAGTTTACCTAGTGAGACCTTCCTTCCTTTTAGCTACCAAAATTAGCTTTGCTTTTAGCTACCAAAATTAGTGTACAAATTTGGCTAAGTAAAAAATTGGGGTTCAGGGGCGAAGAGCTGAGCCAAAAGTTCAATTCTTTGAACTTTTTAAAAGGCGAAGGGTACCCACTTGGATAGGTGAGACGATAGTCGATTGGCTGAAAAAGTTGGGGCAGCTCAATTAGGAGCTGAAAAAGTAGGGCCATTAGCTACTGAAAAAGTAGAGCCATTAGGGGATTTGAGTTCAAGTAGTTACTAATCAGATGCCTTTGCAGATGGCACTGAAGTCAATGGTGCTAGGGCTGTGACTTCCTTAGTTGCGAAAGTCGATCCTACAGTTGGTGACAAAGGAGACCACCTTGGTGCTACTACTCATATAAAGTAAATGCTGCTTTCGAGTCCAGTATTTCAGCTTTTGATGCAGATGCTACTGTTGCTGTTGGTGAGCTCTCACTTAGGGCTTTTGAGCTGGCACTTAGGGCTCTTGCAGTTACTGTTCCTAGGGCTCTTGCAGTTACTGTTCCTACTGTTCCTGCCTTCGCAGTTACCGTTTTCCTAGGGTTGACACTACTGCTGTTGCAGTTGCTACTGTTGCTGGGTATTCGACTTTAGGAGTTCCTAGGGATGCAGCTCTTGACTACTACTCCTAGTCTGATGAGTGAGTATACTACTACTCCTAGGATTCTCTTTATCGGGCAGGTCCCGCACAATGCTATGTCCCTATCTTGCTAACATGGCTTTGAGGCCATGAAATTCCGCTGATGTTAGGGGGTCTGGTCGAGCCCTATCCAGGAAGACCCTCGGGGTGTGCGAATAATAAGAAGAGTTTGAGGAGGGTAGGTACGAGTCAAGTCAGGGAGTACGTAGACCCGAGAGGCTCTCAATCTAAGGATAGGGTATATATTTAAGTAAAGTATATGTACGAGTTCTCACTCTAATTGTATCTAATATTATTATAGTCATTTCATATCCATCTTCATATCCATCTAATATGGAAGTAATTAGTAAATGAATTCACTGAATGAGTTCCATGAACTGGGTCTCAAATAGCTCAAGGGGGAGAGCCATAATGGGCTCGACTACTCTGGAGAGGAAACCTATAAGGCTCGACTGCAAAGGAGAGGACACCCAAGAGGGAATAAATTAAGAGTAGATAAGAGGAGTTAGAGTTTGCTACGGACTAGTGAGCTTTGGTTAAAGACCCATTCACTACTGAGGTCAGATAAGGTTCTAATCATAATCTTTCCGTTTTATCTGAGAGGGTCTTCAAGAGTTCTTATTACTAAGGATAGAGTTAATTGCCCAAAGCTATTCAGGACTGTTGCTGAGTGGAAGAGGCATTTGAGCGAATTAGAATTCAATAAAGAGCTCGGTCATTTAGCTCTTAAGTTCTAAAGTGATGGTATGAAATATATGGAGCGCATGCGATATAAGCTAAAATCTCGTCTTTTGACGCGCGAGACTGACTAAGGAAAGGAGAGGTCGGAGTATGGAAAGGGATAAATGCATAAGGGATATAGTCTTAATAGCTCGTAAGCGAGCGGATAGGCATGAGAGCCTACACCTCGAGATAGAGTCTAAAAGAGCTCTACAATCTAAGCTCAGGGTCTAGTCTAGTTCATGGTCCGTCGTAAAGTAGTCATTGGCCTTATAGAACTACAGACTCTCAGTTCGTCCCTTTGGGAGACTCCTTCATTAAGATATGAGAAAGACATTTGAAGGTATCGACGTAAACGGGATAGTGGAGAACACTTTTTTCCACACAGATCTTCTTTTTTTTTTTTAAGTCTCCTGTTTTTAAATCGTTCAATCGTTCACGTGCGGCACATATGTAATAGGTGACCACATAAAGAAAGATTATGCCAGATGAGATGCTGACATTAAAAAAACCCCTGATGGTAGGAAGAAATTACATTCTAAATTAGGTGACCCTAGCCTAGCCGGAATTCTCTCCCTCTTGCGCTTCCCCTAGCCTGAACCCTCTCCCTTCCGGTCGAGTTTGAGCTCTCAGTGAGTTAGGAGTTCTTGCTTGATTCTACTAATTAAGTGCACTCGTACCAAATGCGATTCCTCTCAAAAAAAAATTAGAGTCAGTAGTGCGCTTCCGAAGGCCCAAACTCAGATCTTTTTATATAAGATACTGAATTTAGACTCTTATCCCGACCTCACGAGGGAGGAAAGCTGCAACAAAAAAGGAACCTGAAACTAGGATCAGAACTCAAGGGAAAGTAGAAGAGCAAGGGTACGAAAGATACCTATGAAAAGGATTAAAAGCAATCCACCCGGGTCAGGTAAACTTATTAACGTCGCTACCGCTCCACTCTTAATCTAATCTAATCTAATCTAGTCTAGTCTAGTCTCTTATCTGAATGACGGTCTAGTGGGAATCTGTCTCTATATTTAATTTGAAGACTCTGTTCAGTTCTTTCATTCGTTAAATCAAGGACGGGATCATATAGAAGATAAAAGATCAGTTGAATGGAGATGCTTAACACATGAATATCTCATTAGGGTAGGAAGATTGGGAATTACATAAGTTCGCACTTCCATTCGAATAAAAACATCACAGAAAGTTGAGTGGTACTGAATCATAATGATGGTTGTCAGAGCTCAACCATAGGGGGAGGCCCGAGGTAACTAAGGACTGAGTCATTGGTACCGCATAGGTCGTAAATGGTGTACCATTTACTCTTTCCATTGACGACCCCAAAAGGAGACCGTCAGGGAAATCATAGATAAGAGCTAGACCCCCACGGAGCGGGAGAGAGCCGACACCACTGCTGTAATCTACCGTCTGGGAGACAGTAGAAAAAGAGTGAAGACCAAGAGGTCTGAGTAAATGGTACACCATTGATGACTTTAGCTAGAGGAAAAGATCTCAATTGATTCGCTCTGGTTCACCCTCTCTCAGGTAAAGTAGTGGGCTACCAATTACCTCCTAAGAACTAGAGAGCTTCCTTTATAGCTTGGATCCTGCTTTCAGCTTATGTCAGTAAAGTGAAAAAATATTAGACGCGGGCAATGCAGCAATGCAATGAACATCAAAGACGGCACATGTAGCAGTTCGGAAAGGGGTGCCAGTTCTTAACTTAGAGTGAGAAGTATGTAACTTCTTATATTATATAAAGGGGTCCCAGGACCATAATTTGAAGGGCATGTTAAAGGGAAAAAGTAGCTCGACTAACAGTTATGCTGAGTGGGTCATTCTAAAATCTAAAGGAAGCGAGAAAGAAAAAAGACCCTAGGAGCTACATTAAGATATGAAGCAGGAGCTCCTGTTCTTGAAGATCTGAGGTGCCCTTGCCCTAGTATGGTGAGTTCTTGAGACTAAACTCTAAACTCTTTCTTTAGTTCGCGAAAGGAGAAAAGAACTCTTTGCTACTACCAGCTGCCCTTCCCTTCGCAATACTCAGCTCTTCGCCAATTCGACTAACGTCTCACCTATCCAGTGGGTACCCTTCCCTAGTTCAGGAAAAGAAGGGCCTACTCATAATCTGCTCGCATATAGATAATTTAGTGTAGCAGCAACAGGTCGTCAATGGTGTACCATTGACTCTTCGGGATCGTTTTAAAGTAAGGGGGAGAGTTGAGACCGAGAGGGAAATTAGAGACCTGATAAGGCTCGACTGCAAAGGAGAGGGCACAAAAAATATAATATGAGAATTTATCTCACACTGATTAAATCTTTTATTATAATATGCTTTCCAGTATATTCAGAAGCACTTTGATTCGCAAACAATGAAGTCAGTATATGAATTCACTACCGAAGCAACTGTCTAATTGATTTGAGTCCACGTCCACTTAGCTCGTCCCCACTTATCTTATCTTCATGGTACGACCTACGTAGTTCTGGGTTCCAAAGCTCACTAGTCCTTATTAACGTTGCAAACTCAAACACTCTTATAGAATATGAATTTCTTCCCTCCCCTTTACCCGAAGCTTTTATAGTTTTATATTATATTACGATTCAATACTACTTTTTGTTTCGATCTAATGAAATTTGATTCTTTCTCTTACTTTCGAACACTTTCCTATCGGAAATAGGGGATATGTACTCCCTAAATTATATAGATGACTTTCCCAGCTACTATCTTAAGAGTCTTATATAATGGCTGACTGATTAGACTAGTATATTAAAAACCACTTTCGATCTACTTAACTTAGTAGTAGGTGAGGTACTGATTCTTTCATTTTCTTTATTTCGATTGCGACGAGTCTCATTATAAATCTTTAAGTTGCAATAGTGAATTAGCACTCCATTCTTTCCCTGGGTTAGCACCTTTGGACTCCAATGAGCGGAAGATGCTCAAGCTGATATAGAGGCCCAGCCTCTCCTGCTAATAAGTTTTTTATAGTAAACGAAAGAAGAGGAACATAAGCTAGCAATGCTTATATGTGCTCAAACCGAGTGGGAAGGCGAAAAAAGAAGGCTTTTCACTTCCACTTTCGACAAGACCTCGAAAGAACTAGGCAAAAAAGAGTTGAGGCTCAATGGCTTTCGTACTTTATAAAAGACCTCGATGCCGCAGGCACTAGTGTTTTTATGCCCAATTAATACACAAGACCAGGAAGCTCAGTCTATAGGCAAAAGCATTTTTAAGCGGGTTCTCAAATTCTTTGAAATTAGTGAGAGATGCCCCGAGGTCAAACAAAGTTTATGAAAAAATTCCCCGGGTTTCTTACTTTTTTGTGAAAAGAGCGAACTCCCCGGAGGGAAAAGTCAGTTGAGGCGAAAAAGACGGGGTTTATAAAAGATTCGCGTTCTCATCTAACTCCCCTGAGGGAAAATTGAGTTCATGCCAAAAGACCGGGGTTTATAAAAACCTTCGCGTTCAGATCGATCGTAACGTAGGGTAAATTAATTTGAAGCTCAAATCCCGGGGTTTCTCTAATCTTCTCGTTCAGATCTCACGGAACGCAGGCAAATTTCTTTTTAAACGAAATTTTCTAACTTATTTCCATTTTTTTTCTCTCTTTCTATAGGGAAAACATGGTTGAGGCGCTTTCTTACTTTTCTTTAGAAAATTACTCTCTCTCCCTATTGAAAAGTCACGTTAGTTAAACGGGCTTTCAGACTTCGTAGGCATCTGCCGCGCTCCTAACGCATGAATGGCTAACTTAGAAAGATCATAACTGAATTGCATTCCTTCCTTCGCAAGCTTCCTTCAAGGGTATGGGGCATTTCACTTAAAAGGGTCCCGATCGAGATAAATGAGGGTCACCCCCTTTCTGTCATTAGTCATAAGTCCCGAAGGTAACACATGCAACTGTAACTGATGAATGATCATTCTTTTATGGTCCCGTAATTCTTTTTAAAAGAGAACTTCTTGGTCCAGAATAAGAATGTGGGGAAGAAAAACTGAACTTAACCAAAGAGTCAATGGTACACCATTGACGACCTGTTGCCAGGGCATCATAATCATAATTATCATTCTGTGCGGGTTAGAATTACATAAGTGATTAGTGCATCTCAAGTTCAGAGTACTGAACATAACCGGGGAAAGAACTTCCAGTTGAAAAGTGGAGTGGTCAAAACAGAACTTACAGTTGAGTGGTAAAATGAGACAAAGGAACCTTATTAGGAATTACATTTCTTTGTGCTTCATATATTATATGATTATCTTCCCTCTCCTTTATAGTCGAGCTATTATATATCCTTTAATTAAATCCTTTCGCGTTAGCAAATGATCAGTCTTATGATTCACTTCTTCCCTCTCCCTCTCGGTTAAGACCCTCGGACTTATTAGATTGTTGAGCTCTATTATAGTACTACCTATCGGCTGCGGTCTCGTCTCTCTCAGTATACGCTCTCACAATAAGACTGCATATGTACTCCCTTATGCTTGAGGCTTATGGTCGCTTTGGCCCTAACTATCTTTCGAGCGCGTCATTATACCGATCCCGTCGTTATAGTTCTCACTCGTTCCTTGAAATCCTACCTCTTTTTGCGTTAGGAAAGATTCAGTCTGATGATGAACGAAATAGCTAGTCTTATTATGATGATGAACTTAACGACTTTCTATCTCGCTACTTTATGTGGAGCTCTTTTATGCTCTCACCCTTATGGGTGCGGTGTCGTCGCATATCCGCTCGAGCCATTTGTGATCCCTTACTCATATATGAGCTATTATAAACCCTAGGAAGAAATTAAAAGATGGTGCCCCAGTCAGTCGAGCTATTTAAGAACCTAAACGGACTTAGATGGTAGGAACTTCTAACAAATTACATTATAAATTGGGTGACCCAAAGAGTAAATGGTGTACCATTTACGACCTGTTGCTGGTGAGAACCGTTGAAAAGATTCTTATCCTCACCCCTCTCCTTATTCAGTCGAGCCTTGGATTTACTCGGACTGAAGGTCGAGCCCTGTCGGCCCAAGACCTGACTTAAAAAAGGAGCTCTTTCATTTGGTCTCGCGCATCTATATTTTCATACCCAAACCTTTCTTTCGAACCTAGGTGCCCCCTGGATCTGTCTTCCCTTCGCCTTTTAAAAAGTTCAAAGAATTGAACTTTTGGCTCAGCTCTTCAAATACTGCTGATGGTTTTTTAGGCGACTATCGTCTCACCTATCCAGTGGGTACCCTTCGCCTTTCGGCTCAGCTCTTCGCCCCTTCGCCTAACTTGAACTACCGAGAACTATTTCCAAGGGACTGATCCGGGGGCACCTAAGAAGAATCAAATAGCCCGGCTGAGGGATGAGAGGCGTAGACCTTATATGCGCTATAGGCCTGCCGCTCGCTCTTTAGTGCGTGCACGGGGCTCTCTCTGATAGGCATGACTGTGAATAGCTCGCGTCCAACCCTTCTTTCATTAAGAGTCAAGTCTGAAGCCCTGGCCCGGTATCAGTAGAAGGCCTCTGAGGCACGTGCAAGGACTCAGTTTACTTTCTTTCCCTTCCTCTACGGATTGAACCGGCGCTATCCATTGTAGCTAAGCTATGCCTCTCACTATCAGTCATTTTCTCTACCATCAGCAATAGATACCCTTTCTTTTTAGCGTCGAACGAAGGGAGCTGCACTTCAAGCGGACTTATTCTTGCGCACCTATAAGTTCTTGCCTCGCTGCCGGCCGAGTAATGGCTGTGGAGAAGGCGGGCTCGCACCTCTTTACATAAGATTCCCGCTTCATACTTAAGACACAGTTCGGGCTTGGAAAGTTCATGCTTATCGCACAAGCGCTTGTCAAAAGAGGATCGCTAAAGGAAGGCCGGACCTGGAATGATTAATCCCCAGCGCGCCTATGCCTCACTCTGAAAAGTCTGGAGCGGTTCAATTCTTTCCTGTCAGCTCGCCACACTCTTATTTTTAAAAAGAAAGAATAAAAAGAAAAATAGTAGTTCCCTCTCGTCCTAACCCTTATTATTTTCATGCCCTCGCCAGGTAGCTTTCTTTAGAATCATAAGTGTCAGGCTCAATATAAGTCAAAAAGGTGCGAAGGTCATGGGCCTGGCCTATTCAAAATGACTCAGAGTGCACCTTCTATATCTGCCCTCGCACCTGAGAAGGAGAAGCCCTCCCCGGTCTCACTCAAACTTCTGAGTCTCCATCGTATCAGCCCATGGAGGAGTAGCCGGGCGAAGACAAGATCTTGAGGTAGAGATCCCCATTACCTAAGTAAGCTAACCATGGTAATTAAGTGCTGCGGAGTCTATGAACTGTCCTGCCCGCCTTCTAGTATCGACGCAAAGGGAAAACGCTGAATAAGCATGTGTATGGAACAGCTGCTATTCTTCCTTCCTCTTCCTTTCCCCCTAGCTATTCTTCTTTGTCAATACTAAGTGTGATTGTAGAAAGGGGTGGTTACTAGCTGCTCCTATGAGGAATATCCTAAACCCCTCTTTATCTTTCTATGAGGGTTGGAGGATCTTCTTGAGACCGGCTATTCTAGTGGCTCCTCTGATACCAAGGTCAGAGGACTCTTTCTTAGGATTCGGCAGTAGCGATCGCTGGTCTTTGCGTGGATAAGGAGTCCGAACCTCTGATTGAATGCTCATAGCTCTCTGTGCGCCAGATCGCATCCCTCATTTCATGGACTCCTTCTCGCTAGCTAAAAGAATCTGCTTCGTGGTCCCATTTATTAGAGACGAGATCGCCTTTCTTTGTTTCGGGCGAGGAATGATTTATATATGCCATGGCTAGTTAGCTGCTCTTGCATACTTTTTTTGACCCCTCTTGACTAGGGACGGAACCAAGACCAGTGAGCTTGGAGCCTTCTTTACCAACTGAGAATCGTGATCTGAATCGCGTCAGCTCCGCGTCGTTGTCACTTTCTTAAGCGCTCCCGTTGGTCGAGCCTCCTGTCTATGCGCTCCCGTGGAACGCGATTAGCTCAAGCTGGCCCGCATAGTAAAGTCACGTGTCAATCAAATGGCTCCTTTGACTACTTTCTTATCCTCCACGTCACGTAGTTTCACGGATCACTAGTCAAGTTCGTCACCTGGCGTCACTGATCTAACGCACCTTCCTAAAGATTAGCAGCAGTGCGTCTTGAGAAGAATCAAATGAGGCACCTCCAGTTTCTTTCTCTTACCTTTTCTCTTATAGATATCTACTTGCTGAGTGATCGAAGTCTACGGGCCATTCGATCCGGAGTGATTCGATCCGGATAAATTCAGCGAAGCAGCGAGTGCAACGACGGAAAAGACCCGACTAAGACATCGAGCTTAGCAAGCTAAGAGGCTGCGGCCGGGGCATGAACGCTAGCATCCGTATGGATCGAAGTCTACTCCCCTCTCTTCCCCTTCTCTCGCGGAGACATCAAAAGAATCTTTTCCCTGCTCGCATGGCAAGACCAAATTCTACCAAAGTGCCACTAAAGGCATGAAACCGGCTCCTAAAAGATCAGCACTCTCTTGGATATCTCATTGCGGATGGATCAGATGCCAGGTAAGATGCTTCTGATGAGGGGAGGGCTAGCCGCTTCTTTCTCTTCATTCTCCTCACTATAAGAGTCGTTTTTTCTGCATACCCAATCAGTCCAGAGATAAGGGAAAAGAGCCTGGGAGACTTGAATAAGCTGGGGGGTTACGATCACAATAAGCAGCGAGATAAAGGCGATCAAAACACCGCGCAATCAAAAGAATGAATTCCATACGACGAAATCAACATGAAAGAGGCGACCAAAAGAAAAGAATCAATGTTCCATTTACCTTTTAGCGATCATTTCTAATTCCCCAAGATCACAGAGGAAAGTTCACGATTACACTATTTCTATTCTCACGATCAACACAACAGAGATCGAAAGATTGAATTGAACGATTATCTAAGCGAATTCAAGTGTTAAGTTCAACCATCCCCTATCGCCTGTAAATCTCCCATCGTCTGAATCGCCAATCAATTATATAATTAGTCCTTTCTTACTCATTAAATCTTTCGTCCGTGGAAGGTCATCGCGTTCGTGCTCTGCTTTGATAGGCTCCATCCTCTCCCGTGAGATTCGAGTGCTTCTTCCAGTCCTTGAGTCCGGCCTCTGATTCTCCTGGACAAGATAGGAATGATCCGCCTTTCCCTGACGCACCTAGTCAGCACTGAGGTGTGTCTTCTTGTCCGGCCTTTGGATTCCCGAGATAGGAATTCGCCTCCTTTCGGCCTAGGCCCCTGAGGTCTGGTCGTGGACGCCTTTTCCTCGCACGAAAGGCGCGTAGCAGATCTTTACTTAAACCCGTTCCGAACGAACGATAGTGACTATGAGTAGATCCTCATGCTTATAGGAAGAAGAGGGACTAGACCAGAGGGACAGGCTCACTACTCTGGCAAGATGCGGATAGGGAGAGAGGAAAGCAAAGCATATGTACCGAATCCCTTTCCATGATGGGTCCGGCTACTCTACACTCTACACTTCTAGGCATGCAAGGGACGGTTGCTAAGGGTTTAGGGGTAGCAGAAGCACTCTTCAGTTGTCATAAAGTAGAGGGAAGAGGGCAAGTATAGGATGGGGTCCAAGAGAGATTCCAAGGGTCTATTGTACGTGCCCATATTCTTACCTCTTGAGGGACTAGGTAGATGCGGAGTCTTCGGAAGGTCGCTATAGTAGGCTCCTTTATTCAATAGTTCCTGGTCGCCCTCAATGTGAGATGAGTCGGAAAAACGACTTCCCCGTATCGATCAGTCTCCCCTACTTCCTCACTCGCCTGACCGCGTAGGTAGGCTCCTTCTCACACTCCTTGAATGAATAGTATTCCCAGCTGCTGCTCTCGCCTCTACATCCCGTCTACTGAATTCTCGGTGATAGGCGCCTTCCGAAGACCACTTGCATGACTGCCTAATAATTTGAACCTACGGTACAGAGTGAGGAACGAGTGATAACGACGTAGCCAGTGAGTGAATGAGCAATTGTACTAAGATCCTAGTCGACAGGGTAGATATTGATATGAACAGATATGATCTGAAGGTTCTTGAGCGTTAGCATCACTGGTCCTAAAGAAAGTTCCTCACCCGACTGGCTACTTGAGCCCGGAGAATCCACATTAGAGGTCCCATTCCGTAGAGTCCAATCCAAGAAGCGAAGCAGTCACTCATCTCGGTTCTCATTCCCTCGCTCCCGGTTCGCCCTTTAATAGGTGCAATGGTCCAAGCCTTTCTGATAGAGCCTATGTTTCCGAGCCAAGAAGCGGAAAGATTGGAGCGGCCGATTGATTCTAGCTTTTGCTCCGGTAGGGAGCGCATAGACAGATTAGCAGACAGTTCTACAGAGATGTCCAGAGTATGCATGGCTCGCAAGGACGAAAAGGCGGGAGTCTCGCCTCGGTGACCCCTGTTGAAATGCTTTCAAGACCTAGAGGAAGACGCTTCCGAGCACCCATCTTCTCGTCGTCCCAAGTGAACGTAGCAGAGTACTGGAAGGAGGAGTCTTTGGCTTACGGGCACCGTCGGCAGCTAATTTTAGCCCGACCTGCGCACGCGTGGACTACTTTTTTCTTTATACGGACTGAGTCCTCTTCGGAGATGCGCCCAGCTGAGAGTGAAAGAGATTCAAAGGTTTTGCTCTGTCCTCAGATTCGCCCGGTCTTCCAAGTGTCGGATTTGCTTCAATCCGTGCACGAGTAAAGTCTCACTTCAATCCGAACTCCAAGGGAAAGGGGCAGAACTACTATAATATAATAAGTAGTCGTAAATGAAATCTTTCTTTGGGGAAAGACCCTTTATAATTTTTTCTTATAAAGGCCATTCACGCAACTATACTGGTAATTATCTGCTGAGAGAGAGGAGCGATTTTATGTGATAAATATTTCGACGCGGCTTTCCTTTTCATTAGAATGAATCCAGTAGGAGAAGAAGCACTGTAGCAGATCGAGAGCCTTGGCAAAACAACCTCTTATTAAGAGCACTCAAAGATCGTCACTGGCCTTCGCTCCTTTCTTCACTCCTGGACCATAGCAGTGCAGTAGAGAGCTAGGGTCGGAAGGCTTCCGCATAGTTCTGGTCTCGCTCCGCATCTGAGCAATCCATAGATCCTACCTCCGTCGAGCAGGTAGTCAAACAAGGATCACTAGAACAAGGATCACTATCCAATAGTAGAACAAAAGGAAGAGCTGGTTGTTCAGTTGGCAGAGCAGGTAGTTCAGTAGGCAGAGCAGGTAGCCCTACTTCTTAGAAGAAAAGCAATCGCACACCTAGTTTCTTTCTTTCTTCTATCTTCTATAAGAAAAAAGAATGAAGCCGAAGCCAATGAGGAATGAGGATAATGAATAAGAAGAATCAATTCATTGAAGCGAAGCTAGTCTAATAGTAGAGTAGGCACTTGGAATAACGGTCAGTAGGCACTTGTTGTACTAGCAGCATTTGTTCAGTAGGCACCACAGTCGCTGTCATTCAGTAGGCACTTGCATTCACAGTAGCTTTTCTTCAGTAGGCATCTTGCTGTAATTTTCTCTGGTTCTCTTCCCCAAACCAAGTCAAAGTAGTGGTTTCACACGTATATGAGACTGAATTCTCAGTGAAATGAACCCAACTCTAGAGCAGAACTGGTGTAGCACCTATATGAGATCGATTTCTTTGCCAAATTCGACTGCTTGTAGAGCGGTACTCCTTTTGCTGCTATGCCGGATTACTTTTCTCAGTTGGACCTATATAGGAGTTCATCGCTCCGCACCGACTGCTCCCTCTCTCTTGCAACTCAACTCTTACTTGAACTCTCTTCTCTGACTGACTATTGGAAGGTGCCTTTGTCCCCATGAAAGTTCTCGTCGGGTAGGTCTAGCGCTTCTCTGATTTGGATTGGTCTATCGGAGAGGAAGGTATAGCGAATCAATTATCGTAGGGCCGAACTCATCTCTCGAACACTCTTACTTGCGAGAGTCTCATCCCGGGTCCCGGGGAATTTCTTTCAATCGACACGTCCAAGAAACTGATTCAAGGCATGCGAGTGAGCTCGTGAGGAACTCTTAGACTTATAACTAACCACCTATAGGGAGCAATGCGAGGCTCGAAGAGGCGACCAGCGACTACAAGACCAATGAGGGATTGCGGCTCATCGACCAGAGGGTAGGAGCGAATGATAATGACGCGCGAGAACTTATCCGCTGCTCCGTAGAAGTAGGGCTAGGCATAGAAGTAGAGGGCTGGGCGGTAGAGAGGTAGAGGGCGTTGCTTCCCCTCCCGCTCTTCATATGAGGTAGGGCACGTGGAGTCAGGGCACACGTGGAGTCTGCGGGGCTCGGATGATTCTCGCTCCTCAAAGCACTGGTTCCATTCCAACCTCTGTCAAAGGTGGGCTCGTAGTTCTCATCGCAGCCTTCGCATTCGCATTCAATTAGTTTGGAGTCGATCATGATTGGGATTGGCGTGCCGGTCCTGAGCCTCTACTCTGTGATCCGCCTATCCTCTCCCAAACGTCCCCCGTCAGATCTCTCAAAGCCTTGTCTGCTCTTTCATAGGTGGGCTCGTTCCCCGGGATAAGATAAGTAAGGCATCTCTTCCCCTAGCATTACTGGCTAGGATCCCGATTCCAGAGCCTGATTAACTTGGTTGGAGTACTAGAACCGCGTAGTGGGGAGAATCAAACCGATGACAGACCAGACTATCTGACCGTAGCCCACCCGAACAAATGAGCCAGGTCCGCCCCATCTATAGCACCCGACCTCTGCCTCTCCTACTGTCTTCAGTTCTTGGGAATCTTTCAATCTGTCCTCAACTCGCATTAGTCGATCAGTGATGCATGGTAGATCAGCTCTTTGTCTCTCTGCCACGTGGAGACGAAGCCTCAGCCCTATGCCTTTTCATAGTTGGTTGCAAAGATAGGTATTGCATTCATTCAATGGATAGCTTCGATTGCGCTACGCTCTGATTTGCTAAGAAGTAGCATAGCTCTTGCCCCTTCCCTTACTAAAAGCTCTTCGCCAATCGACTATCGTCTCACCTTATCCACGATAATCCTTCGCTTTATGGAAGCTCAGATTCTAACCCTAACATAACTAGCAGGGTGCTAAAGCGATTGAAAGAATATCTTAGAAGAGACTAAGCTCAAAGTAGAGATGCCAGGGCTCAGCCAATGCCAATGCTTCAAGTATCTCTGACAGAGAGACCACTAGTTCCTCCTCCTAAGTCAATTGAGGCTGGAGTCTCCTTCCCTCCATGGATCCTCGCTGCTATGCTTTTCCTTTCTGTGATTAGAGTGTCTTCCGGTCTTCTTGTGGTCCTCTTCCTCCGCCTCTGAACCAGAAGAATGAATCTCCCGCGGAGTTAGAGATAGTTGTAGGTAGAAAGAGCCCACAGATCAGAGGGCCTAGCTCTTGGATTAGAGAGCTTCCGATGATCTTTGCTTCCCACTGTCCCAGTCATCATAGAAGACATACCAGTCAGATAGTCAGTTCATGTATGGGCGAGCCTGCCTAGCTATATTCTTTCCTAAGTCAGATCACCGAAAGTCAAGTAGTGCAAGAGGGCGGAAGCTGCACCTATCTATAGGACTCCTTAGGCAACTCATTTTGTAGATTTGGATGCTAGGTCATAGGTTTCAATTATTAGATATGCTCGGGACCGGGTTTGCACTCTTGAATGGACATCGCCAGCTAGAGACTCGAAATGTCTACTAAGTCCTACCTAGGATAGCTCGATCTTATGAAATGAAACCCACTGGGCTCTTTTAATTTCCCCATGGGTCTCGGATTGCCACATAGGGTTTGATGCGCCTCACAAAAGAGTGTGATAGGACCAGGTACATGGATAATGAGAAGAATCTTGCCCCAACGATTGATGCTGCCTTTGACAGTATTGGCACAATCCGTGGATAAGAATCCCATCATCCGATAAGAGTCCCATTACAATCAATCTCTTGATCTTTCCCTTTCTTCCTGGCCCTCCGATGCTTATATATTTTTTTTGGTAGAGATGGCTAAGAGGAGGGCATGAGCAGGAATAGAGGAAGGAGGGCACCTGCGATTGCATGCCGAACTCTCCGATCGGGACTAGGGGCAGAAAAGAAGGAGTTGCTTGTGCGAACCCAAGCACGGTCCAGCAGTAGAGGACTTGGAGCTTTAGAAGCCTAGACCATAGGGAGCGAGAACTGGGACGAGCGACTACGAATTGAGGCTTGACGACTCTATCCACTGCTGGGAAGAAGGGGAAGCGAAAGGGCTTTGTTGAGCGTGCAGCAGAGTCAAGCTACGCGCGATCAGCAAAGTCAGGAAAGTGGATTGCAATTCGCATAATAGTCAATGCAATCAAACCGATCCTATATTTTGCAAGCAAATAGCGGAGTCAAGCGGGCAGAGTAAGCAAGCGACAGCGCAGCGTGATCTCTGCAATCCTCTAAGAAGTTACGCTCGCCGACCTTAGAAGGAGCTGATGCAACTGCGCTTGGACAGGCCAGCGAAGGACCAAAAAAAAGGTTTGATTGACTATTATTCTATATGATCTATATGAGAGAGTCCCTTCTGTCCCGTAGAAGAATCATTTGCTTCTGATCTATTTCTTTTCAATGAGATTGGGAGCGACTAACTAACTTGCCACTATGCGGTAGGAGAAGCCCTGGTAATCTTTCACGCCTGGCCTTAGCTTTCTTATGGGATTCCAGGTATAGTGGAATTCCAGGTATAGTTTCATTGATCTCTTCAGTGCCTCTTAGCTCAGATCAGAGCTTCTTGTGTTCTATCCCCATCATCTGCCATCTCTTGTCAACTCCTCGGGTGGTCAAAGGAGTAGAGTGCGGCGTGGAGGGCCTTACCAGGCGTGAGGAACATGGATCTACGTTCGAGCAACTGCTATGGCGTCCCCTCATTCCACGTACGAAAGGAAAGTAGGGAAAAACACATGTCTTACTTCACACAGTTCAATTGTCAAGTTAGAAACTTGGCTGATGAACACGAAAAAGGCAACTTATGACACTAGCTCTCATGAGCGAGGTGAGCCCAGTTAGAAGGAAAGGAGGCTCGGAACCCGGGCATTCAATCCCACTCCTAGGTGCGAGTGATGCGGACTAGGGTGCATAGGACGGGTGCGATGGGGATTGATAGTCCTTGGCAGAGAAGAAGGAAAGGACTCGTTCCCATAGTAGGTAGGCCAGGCTACGGTTCAGTTCTCTTCCCCTCTGAATCTCCGGTCAAATAGGTGGCGAGGAAAGCCTACTCTAATAGGTAATGGCGGTGACGAGGCTAAGCTCCAAACTCTATCGTACGTCCGTCCCTGATCAGAGGATGGAGCGGTCGGGAGCCAGAACAAGATAGGAGCGGCAAAGGAGTGCCACAGTTCGCTTTGCAAAGCCAGAGATGGTAAAGCAGCGGATTGCAACTATTGGATGGGCCGCGCTTGCGCGCAATCTGGGCAATCATTCAGTAGCTTGCGCGCGTGGGCAAAGATTTCGCGCTTACGCGCTGTTGCGTTGCGGTATTGTTTTTCCGATTGCAAAGAAAGATCGGACGAATGGCGACCAGTCCTCGGATTCAGTAGGTCGGATCATAGTTGCACTCACTCTTCTTGCTTCCCGGAGAGAGCTTGGCTTGGTGAACTTGCTTGGTTCACTTTTCTTTCTTCTTTCTTTATATTTATATAATTAGAACTATAATTAGACTACTTAACTCTACTCTTTCTTTGCCCTCGTAGTCGCCGAGCCAGACTAACCTTGAAGACAGGCACTACCTTTGCGAGCTCTCTTTGCGTAGCTAGGACCGCCCCTCGTTCTAACTGTCCCGCGTCCGCGTTCACTACTTGACTTCCTTCGATTGATTATTCGTGGTGTAAGGGCTGGGCGAGATTTGACAGAGAGGGCTTCGTTGAGCGGCAGGCAGAGTAGCGTCAGGGAAGGGGCGAAGAGCTGAACGGAAGGGAAGGGGCGTAGCGACACTTCTTACTAAAAAGAAAAGAAATGATAGATGCGATACGAGCCCGCCACACTCAAAAAGAACCCAAATTACGAGCGGAATCACCAGTAAGAACTAAGACATCCAACTATAGGATGAAAGGAAAGCCAAAAAAGCTATTGACGCGAACACAACACACTATAATAGAACGAAATAAACCAAATACACAGAACGCAATAGAAAGAACCACCCACGAGAGGACACCGGCTAATGCAGTTGGTACAACGAATCCGAACGAAAACCCAGGAGCTAAGAACGCCATGATCGAGCGAGTGAAAAAACGACTCGTGCTACGAGCGAGAAAGACCAGCAAACCAAGGAAATGAGCGAACGAGCGAATGCCCTGATCGAACGAACCTGCGAGCACAATCACGAGGAACGAGCGAACGACCGGATGGTACAACGAACGAGCGAACGAACCAGAGCAAATGCAATCAATGATCGAGCTCATTCAGAAAGCGAAGGGGGAGAAAGAAGCGAATCATAGATAAAGAAAGAATAGAGATGCGAAGGAGAATTCACTATTCATATCATATATAATAGAACACGTCCATTCATTCAGTTCAATTGTTGTTCTTTCGTTCGGTGCCGCTCTCCCTTGCTTGCCCGGCCTACTAATGGAAAAGAACCCTACTGCCGTATGAAAGCAGTACTCTCACCACTGAGTTAAGTAGGTCCTCACTTCGTAGAGATAGAGATAGAATAAATAGGATTTCCATTCCAAGCATGCCACTTATTCTATTTAAGCGAAGTCGAGAGGCGAGATGAGAAGCAGAACTGATCTTGCGAGAAGAGGAAGGGACCACGAAACCAATGAGCAAGAAGCGACCAATTGATCTCCTGTGAAGAGGAGGCAGTCCGAAGCAGTAGGTGCGGAGCAGGGTGGAGGCTCTGCGGCTATCATCTAATAGACGCTCGGCTTCTCATTCCGGTCCTGAACTATCGGGAGTAGAGGGCTCTTCGGGCACTGGATTGGGAATAGGCCTCCTAACCCGCCTAGCATGAAGACCATTGTCATGAGATCACGAGTTCGGCTACTTTGGATAGGAGTTGTAGTCCCGCATGAGTGGTATCTGGGAATATATATATGTCCTAATCACTAGGAAGCAGGAAGCTTGGACTAATTCATTCCTTTGCCTTGGACTAGGTGCGGAGCGAACCGATTCAGCAAGAAAGAAGTAGTCTTTCACGGGAGCCCGGACAGCTATAGTGCCAGAACCTCCGAATTGGATGGAGCAGCACTTGAGCTCGAGCGATGGAAGAAGGTGCGAAGCGGATCATCTCAGCAAAGGCACTACCTACTCATTCATATCTAGTTGCTAATCTTCGTCTCACTCTCTATGATGGATAGAGATGAGATGAGGCGAGAAAGGAGTTCCTTCTGGAGAGTGAAAGTGGGCCCAGCGAATGATTTTACTTAACTAGGTTTCGGAAGCACTAAGAACATTTCGGCAGAGGCAGATCTTTTATGAGACTCATAGGTCTCACGGGCTCCGCTATCTCTACTGGTCCGTAGCCGGTCGGTAGCATGAGTCGGCATCAACCTGGCAGCGTCGAGAACCTCACGGGAATTTAACCCAGCGAGCCAGCACTTAGGCCCACAAAAGATCTGTTTTTTGCACTCCGCTTCTCGGATCACATCCTTCTTTCTCATTCGGATCACACGCATGAAGATATCCAAAAGAACCTCTTCAAAGATTAGGTCTATTCGATCAGAAGATAATTGATTGACAACAGTAAGACACTTCGTTCGATTAGGTCTATTCGATCAGGTGCGGAGCGGCCAATTGAAGCTCCATCTTGGGTAAAATAAAGTACTAGAGAAAAAGTGAGGATCCTTCTAGTCAGCTTCACAAAGTAGGTGCTACTATATACGAATTCAGCAAGCTACCATGAATTTAATGAAGAAATAGTAGACGCCCGCTTATTTAGATTATAAATCAAGAAATCCGGAGAGAAGAGTCTCGGAGATTCAAGTTGCCTTGCGTAGCTTTGAACGGAAGCGAAGTCGAACCATTCGGAGACATAGAATCAGACCTATCAACAGACTACTGATCCTCATCCCACCAACTCGAGTGAGAGGGGCGCGGAGCGAACTTAGTAACGAGTAGCGGGCACGGGTGAGACAGAATATCATAATTATGAATGGGACGGGAAAAGAGGCCGGGCCGGGTCCTACCCAATGTAGAGACAGGCATGCCTACCGATGGCTAACTGGGAAGAGGAAGGACCGAAGAAAGGGGCCGGATGAGTTGAACCGAGCGATTCCACCAAGGAAGGAGCCATTGATGGAGAAGCAGTGCTCCCGGAGAGGACCCTTTCTGGTCTTTATTAAGTAAGCCCCGAGTCCCTAGCAGCCGAAGCACTCTCGAATAGCCCGATTCAGAACAATTGCTATTCTTGTTTTTGCCGGAGCAGCGGGAAGAGAGAGAAATTCTATTTTCTTATCCGATCCGGACTCATAGCAAGCAGTTCATGCCTACACCCACCTAAAAGTGAAGCGAAGTCGAATCATGGTTCAGCCGGAGGATAAGAAGAAAGGCATGTCGGCTCGTTCGGTTCATCCGTCGGTTGCATGTCTGCTCGCTTCCCACTTATCTTAATGATCTGAGGCGGGAAAGGAGAGGAAAGGAAGGGACTACTGAAGAGTGACTCTGCCTCGGACCGACTAGCCGTTGAGCCAGGAGCGAGCTGGAGACTCAGATTTAACTAAACCGGAGAGGGCTTCTGGACAGGAGAGAGAGGTGCCCCGCTAGTAGGTTCTTTCCCCAATCTCGACCGTGACCGGAGTCAACTAAACCATTGCCATTGCTTGAAGCTGCGCGGAGACGCTTTCGACTTCGCATTAAGAAAGACGTCCATCTCTAATGAGACATTCGACTTGAGAAGTGCATCTTTATTCTCTTTCTCCCGCATCATTCACTCTCGCCCGTCCTTCCGAGCATGGAACCGTAGCAGAGAACTCATGCTGCCTTGCTTGAGCGCTAGCTGGGTTCGCTCACTATATGCTGATTCGCTTCGCACCTTCCTTCCCTACTTCTTAGTGCATCGGTCTGCGCTCTCTCTAAGCAAGATCCCCTCACTTGATCCCGCCCCGGTCCGGTCTCTTTCCCCAACTCAATGCGAAGAGGACTACCGCATTCCGCTTAGCAAGGAGCCAAGTTAAGTAGGCTACTTTATTTGACCCGCTTCGCTTCAATTGTTCATTCCGCTATTACTTTATTTTGCCCAAGATGTAGCTCCATTCCTCTCAGCTAGCTCTTCGGTTGCTCTCATCTCAGCTAGCTCTTCTATTTCCTTGCCTGGCTTGCTCTCCCGGCCTTGGACTAATGGCCTAACATCCCCAGTGCTATGCCCTGGTTCTCGGCTCTTGGACTTCGGCTCAATTGCTCTCTTCGGGGACCGGCATTCATTCATATAGTGGACCCCTGCTCTTCTGGGATAGGCACCCCTCGGTCAGGTGCACCTGATGGAGGAGCCGGTTTTTGGTCCTAATCTCATTTCGGTGGAGTAGGGCTCTCGGTCATCTCAGCTCGTTCTCCGCATGGGAGGCCTGCTCATTCATTCGTCACTTCTTGCTGGTGTGCTCGCTCCATCATTACTAGTGGCAGCGGAGAATCAGTAGTAGGGTCGCTCAATTCACTCCTCTATCAATGGGGCAAGCGGAGTCTTTAAAAGGAATGGTTGGCTCGCTTCAGCTCATGAGTTCAAGCCCACCTCTGGAGGAGTAGCCTCTCGGGGAGTCCAAATAGCTGCCATGATAGGAGGATGGACTGATCCCAACTACGGAGCTAGCAACGGGAGCTCTTTTCTTTAGCGCTTCGGATCTGACCTCTGAGTGAGGCCTTCCTACTAGTCTCATTCGACAAAGCTCTTCGACGATTGCGAGCATGAAACTCAGCAATTATCTCGGGATAAAGAACTCATGCACTCCGCTACTTCAAGGATTGCACTCCGCTAGTCTCTCTACCGCATTTCGCCTTCTCCGACTTCGCGTCGCGTCTTAGGTCAGTTAAGAAAGATAATAAAGCGTCTATGGCAAGCAATGGAAGCAATGGATGTCGAGAGGGAGGTCCCTAGAACTACATGGGCTCAGTAGTTAAAGGCGGGACGGGATGAGCTGAGGGAAGGAAGAGCAGAGCTCGGCTAGCAAGCGAAGTCGAGCAAGCTTCCGGGTCCGGGCTGCCGCACAGAGTTTCACGACTGACGCACTCCGGGCTCAGCTCCACGTATTTCTTTTACCGCTTCGCTGAGCACTACTTTATTTGACCCGCTCCGCTCCGGGTTAGATTAGATTATAATGGAAGGGTTCATAGTTAGCGTCCGTACCTGCTCTAATATAGTTGTAGAGGGCTTCTCTCCTCTAGCTCCCTTGGTTGTCCTAGGGACCTCCGGTTTAGCTTAGCTAGATTCCTAGCAGTGGTTAGCTGTGGAGTGAGTGTAGCTCTAGAGTTCTTCCCTTCGTTCGGTTGGTTTCTGAGCTCTCTTCTCCGGCTCTGTCGGAGGACCTCAGCTCTTCGTCCTCTGCTCCTCACCTCAGTCCTCTTTTCATCCTAATCCCAGTAGTCTCCTGCATTGGAGAGAGGAAGTCACTAAACTACCAGCGCACTACCCTTCGCTTCGCACCTTTATTGCCGCAGGCACAGACTTGAATGGAACCTCGTCTGCTCAGCAGTCCGCGTCCGCCATGAACATCACATCTACCTTTCATCCCTTCTCTAAGGCTCTTAGGACTCCTCGTGGGCAGGTAGACTCTCTCCTCGTTCTCTCCCCGTGTGATTACCAGCTGCTATACCTCTACAGCCTGAACTAGCGAATTGTCTGATGATGGGGATGCTTTCTTCAGTCCCGGTCTCTCAAGTCTCGGGGTGGATGGATATTCCCACGGCTCATTGGAGGTCTCGTCCTAGGGGAGTGTCACGGGTCGCTTCACTGGGCCTGAGGTTCAGCGGGACCAGCTATCGCATTCCACTCGCTCGGTCGGGATGCGCTCTCGTTGACTATCTTGATCGTTCGCGGCCAGACAAGAAAGATTAGATTAGCCCTCGCCAAGAGTGAGACCCCTGGGGATGGAAGCAGGCACTCTCCCATTCACAACCAGAAGTAGATAGTGAACCGGACCCGGCTTCATTACTCTGAGCCCGCCTCATCATTGGCTCCCGATCTTATCCCATGAGCACAGCACTACTTAAGAGCACATATCTACTTGAATTATATAATAGTACTCTAAGCGAAGTCGAAAAGAGAATGCGGGAACAAAAGAACGAATGGGAAGAGAAAGAAGCGTTATACCAACCCATTACGCGGTACGGACGTGAAGCTATCTGGTGCTGGCTCTAGACTAGAGGAATGGGCCGGGGGAAGAAACTCCACGGTGCTACGCGAGACCCGATCGACTATGTGTATCTTGCTCCGACCGACTATGTGTATCTTCCCGACCTACTTCCCTACTTGTGGCTAGATGGCCCTGTAGCTAGAGGAGTTAGGAGGCCAGTGCTGCTTCTCTTCTTCCCCACCTAGGCCCTGATAGCCACAAGACGGAGGCCAGGAAGTAGGAGGCCAGTAGTCGGTTGTTGAGGTTTAGTCGGTCGGGTCTTGGTCTTGCCCTCCCTCGATTCTGACTCCTCTAGGCAACCCGGACTAGGACCACCTAGCACAGTAGCCACAGGGAAGAGCCGAGGAGATGAGCAGCGGATGCCGATGAGAAGAGGAGTGAGGAGCAGAGGTGCCGGAGCAGAAGAGACTGAGTACGTGGGTCGTGGATGGAAGAGTAGTATCCGACTCGTCTGGGACTAGCCGGAGCCTATTCAGACCATTCACTCTTTAGCGGACTAGCGGGCCCCAGCTTCCTAGTTAGAGAGAGCCTCCCTCGCTCTGTACTAGAAGAGTGAGAGTGCGTCACTCCCGTACCGGTCTTTATTGATTGGGAGACGGGCCTATCGGTCTAATTACATGAAGAAAGACTCATAGTCACTCTCGCCTCTGACTGCATGCATGGGCCCAAGATCCTATGGTGGAGATCCCTACTTGGAATTAGACAACGTGGTGGCTTTTTAGCCCCTTCCCTTACGTTCAGCTCTTCGCCCCTTTCCTAAACGTATGTGTTTCTTCATTGTCTGAATTGAATGGAAAAGAAGGTTGGTTCGGTTCAAACGAAGAATAGGGCCAAATATCCCGATTGGGTTCAAACGAAGAATAGGGCCATCCCCTCAATCCTGAACCCATGCGTCTAATGTCATCTCATGTTCTTCGACTTCGCAGATAATCTGAAGTAGGCGCTAATCGCTTTCTCGGTTGGTTCTTCTATCATCTGATCTAAGTGGTGCAGCAGAGACTACTTCGTGGTCATCTAAGTCTGGAGAACTTCTCTCTGATAAGAAGTCTGGAGAAAACATCTCAGCAGTCCAGACATCTCTGCTAAGAAAAAGAAGTCCAGAGCGCTTGTCAATAGATCCATGATCTGTTCGGTCGGAGACTTCGGTCTCGCCCTTCTGCGATGCCATTCCGATTGAGTTTTTCAGTCCTTTCTCCGATCTATGAGGGAAGTTGAGGTCTCGGTTGTGCCATTCCATTCATTCAGTGCTTCTGCCGGTCCATTCCACTCTTTAGTTCGGATCGGTTCAGAGTTCCTTCTTCCGAGTTCAAGTGGGGCCATGTTCATGAGTCCTGGGTCCAAGTCCAAAGTAGCCGGATCGAATATATGAACTCATTCCAAGCACATCTTGCAAGGCAGATCATGGGAAGCATGGGCCCCCGTCCCAGTGATCCGTTTCGAGGTGGGGGAGCGGAGCAAAGATTGCCATTAAAGAACATCATGTCATTATTTGCCATTTTCGAACAGAACCACTGATTGTCATTATTTGCCATTTTCGAACAGAACCAACTATCGCTTGTCATTATTTGCTTCAGACAGGTCTTGTTCTTCTGTCATTATTTGCCATTTTAAGACACTTTCTCACTTTGCTTGAGTTCTGTTCTACCACTGTAGTGAGCCTATGAACTGAGGATGATCCGTTGTCTCTCTGGGCGTCCTCGGAACCTGCATCCCTTAGCTGCTCTTTCTTCCCGTTGAGTCGCATGAACTAGGCCTTGACTCCGGCTACGGTCGTTGGCTTATCTGGGCTCTCCCGGTCCTCGGGATATAGCTTTGCAAAGGTCCTCGGCACCAACTACTAATGATTGAATTCTTTCTCTTCGACCTCTCTCTGCCTAAGAAGATGAGGAGCGAGAGACGTATATTATAGTTGAGCAAATATGAGATCATTTCTAGTCTCATTCAGCAACCATTCATTTAATGATGAAGTAGTAGACGCCCTCTCCACGCGACAGCTCCTATGTCTCCTTTGTCTCCTTTGTCTGCTGCTTTGGATCCACTACATCCGCCTAGGCCCTCTTTCCCCAGTCTCCTCTCCTTTGGCTAGTTGTACTAGGGAGCTATGTCAGTAGGTGCTTCGTTCATGGTAGGGTGCCTCTCCGACTTCGCTTCATTCCGTACTTGACTTAGCCATTCCTCTGTCTTTTCAAGCCAATTCGTAAGGTGTGCAATCATATCATCTTTCTCTTTCTTTATATATAAAGAAGAAGTGTGAGCGCTCCGTGGGACATTATTATCCAATCTTTCACTATGATCTGAGGCGGGAGTCGTTCCTTTATTGAAGATCTGAGGCGATAGAGGCGCCTTTCGCTCCGGTCCTCTTTGCAATGATTCTTGATCCAGCTGCCGCATGGAGCGGGCCTTCATCATTGTCCGGTCCTCTTTCGCTCCGCACCTACCTCTTGAAGCTTTGCCACGAAGACTTGAATGCTTCCCCTTATGAAGACTTTAATAAGGCGATTAGTCGAGGACTTGATCTTCAGTAGTAGGATCTGATAGAACGGGGTAGTGGAGCATTTCCACCATGCGCGGCGCGGG
Organism: Zingiber zerumbet; assembly: GCA_037833815.1. Lineage (NCBI taxonomy): Eukaryota > Viridiplantae > Streptophyta > Magnoliopsida > Zingiberales > Zingiberaceae > Zingiber > Zingiber zerumbet. The sequence continues at coordinate 2,535,932 of JBBMJZ010000082.1, read as the reverse complement.
TTCAAGGTAAGGGCTGACTCGTCATGCCATAGTGCTGGCTCGCTCATGAGCCAAAAGAAAGTGGTTCTCTTGCAATAGTGACTCGTCATCAGGTGCGCCAACGGAGATCTCCACAACTAAAGCCCTAGCGGATAGGCGGAAAAGCAATAGAGGTGCGGAGCTCTAGCGACGTAGAGAGGGAGGTCAGATCCGAGGCGTCCCATACGAGTCCGAGGTCCTGTTTCCTAAAGGCCGATCCGGGCTCATTGTCCGGGCGCGAAGTCCTGTCCTGTAGGGTAGCTTCTGGCCACTAGTCCGGTCCCATAGAGTCGAGAGGCCTAGCTCCAAGTACGGGAGGTCCGTCCGCCTAGTATAGCCCTCGATTGAAACCGGACCTCAAGATACCGCTACTGAGCCTTTACTCACCCAAAGGGGACTCGAGCTATAGCGACACGAAGAGGAGCAGACCGAGACCTAGCCTTGACTCGACACCTCTAATTAGATGCTAAACAGACCTTAACTCACTTCCAGAACCTAGAAGGAAAATACAGCGACAAAGAGAGCTACGAAGAGGACCGCTCCCAAGAGAGGCACCTTCACGGAACGGGATCGAGCTCCTCTTACGAGACGCTAACCCTACTTCCCCAAAGGGACCACTAAGGAACTAGGAGCGATTCACAGAGGACCTAGTCGGGAGGGGCTCCTCCCTCGATTCTGCCCGGGCTCTTATGCGATCCGGTCAACCCGGGCCACGTTCGAGCTATATCCGTGGACAGGCGATGCTCCGGAAACTACTCCATGGACTGACGGAGCCTACAAGGGGAATGCAACGGATTAGGGCTCTGACCCGGCTTCACTCCACATGCACTGGACTGGTCTGCTCGGAGTTGCTCCTGCTCTATAGGCCAAGACCGGGCACGACTCGGCCCTGACGGTCGAGAACTTCATTCAAATTAAGTGCACTCGTCACGTCGCAATGCTCGTACCTATCTGTATTTCGAGCCTATCTTACTCTACAATCCCCCTCTACTTCGGGCGAGCTCAATCGGTTGATTCCCTAACTAAATGATGGTATGGCGCTGCCTCT
>JBBMJZ010000082.1:2523574-2534766 GCA_037833815.1 Zingiber zerumbet | reverse complement strand
TAGATCCGGAGGTAGGATTAGTTTAAAGTCAGACATATAAGGTCACCTGTTTGTTATAGCGGTGCTTTCACTTAGTCGGACTCGACTAAGACTTCTTTCAATTGCTTACCCAGCTTTGAGTGAAGTTCCTTTATTTGATCTTGTCTCCTAGTGGTACCATCTCTACAACCTATTTCTTCTCTCTTTCACTCACTCACGGATAAGTTGGACAAGAAAGATCTACACGACTTATTTCAGGAGCTCAATCTGCTTGGAACGCTTGAATCGAGAGGGCCGGGCGATGAACCACTCATATGCTATCACAAACAGCTTCTTTATCTAGGCGCAGACGGAGGAGTTAAACTAGGCAGTCCCGCTTAACTCATTCCTTATACTTTCTTGTACTACAAATTTCTCCGTAGTTCAGTATTCCGATCCGAAGTTGGTTGCAGGTGGCATGCAGGTATTGTTTCCTTGTTTCTGTTCCTCGTTTCAGGTAGTCTTGTTTCCTAGCCTCGTTTAAGGCATGTATGGTATTCTTTCCTAGTGTTGCCGGCGGGCTTGGAGGTTGGTTGGGTGGATAATATTTATAGATAGACAAGGTTTCCAAATTTCATACTGGTGGGATTGTAGTATAATTTGTATTATACTCTACATGCGCGCTACGCGTACTGATCGAGCGTTTTAGATGGCCATCGCCCTGCCCTGCAAGAAAATTGGTCTCTCTTAAGCGAGAAAGTCGGGTCTGATGGGTAAGTGAGCCGCTGTCGTGTACTCGTTACGCTTGTGACTTGAGTGCTAGACTTCCCCACGAGTGGGTGAGTGTGGTACCGTTCCTTTTAATGCATGATGCCCTTCTCATTCGCACACATGACAAGTCTCGTACGTAGCTTGAACTAACCTAATACGTAGCTTGAACTAACCTAACCATCCGGGCAAGACGAACAGAGGGTTAGATCAGTAGTTACGTTACGTTTTTTTGAATGGCGAACAAATTCTTGCTGATGTTTTTTTTATGGGAGGGCACGCGGTTTCTGCTCTGGGAGGAATAATAAAGACTGATGAAATATCCGAGTGAGAAGGGAGGTCATAGAAGATTCATTTTAAATATATTCATCTGAATCTTTTTTTCATGTTATATAATCGGATATTGAATTCTCGTTTTGATCTATACGCTGCCGGACCATTAGAGTGAATGGCTTTGGGCGCCCCTCCCAGTAATCTCGCAATACTGGTTTCTGCTCTTTCAACTCGAACTGTAAGGGGAGAGAAAATTTAAACTATATATGATCTGTTCCAAATCTTCTGAATTAGAGTGAATAAAATCTTATTCTGGGGGGGGCAGCGGTGGACAGGCGTCGTTCGTGGCAGGCGCCATTTACTCTTTCCATTCGACGAACTAAGTTCACGTTCTTATATTCCTAAATTGATTGATTATAAAAGTCGAGTCATGAGAGTGAATGGCCCTAGCCATTCACGACTGATCTTAATTATTTGAAAAGTCGAGTCAAAAATTGGAATTCTCTCATCTCTATAACCATTAAAAAAAACACGTAGAAAGATCTGTATTGCGATCCCAATATTGCAAGCATGGTATTTCCCAAAGCCATGAACTCGTAGGGGCAGACTATCCGACGGGGCCATACTATCCATTCAAAACGTAGAAAGATCTGCCCTAACTTTAAAACGAGCTATCTAAAGATACCCTTATCAGTCGAGCTATCTTTAGATACTATTGCAACACCCAGAAGATTACATCAGTATAAGTGAATGGCGCAAACAGATTCAAAACACGTAGAAAGTGAAAGAAAATCACAGAAAGAAGTGTCTCGGGTGAGGCAAGCGATGAACTTTCAAGAAGAAAGAAATGACATATAATGAGAATGATGCTATTCGACACTGACCGTATATATGAGCACTTAACTTCTCATTTTGCAGAAAGAATATTCTTTTGACTCTTTAGGAAATATTCTTAGGTAGTTTGGCATGTAGTGATGATGATGATGACAACAACGATGATGATGGATTTTCCAGGGACCTTTGAAAGCGTCTAAAAAGTCAAGATTTGTTAACATGTTCTAATTTTTTGATAGCCCTATTAAGTAAGTAAGGGGAGGCCGTCGGTTTGAAGTTCTGACAAGAACAGGAGTTTTCAAGGGAAAGGATAACCATGCCGTTGGTATCAAATTGTTTTGCTCTTTTTCTTAAAGAAAATATAGGAACTCCTCCGGTTTCGCTTCCTTAACCTCTATCTTTAAGCAGATGAGGTCTATAGCGAAAAAAGCTTTCCCCAGTTTGCGGAAGTTGAAGAAAATGGATTTTGAAGGCTTAGGTGGTAGTTTAGAAGAGAAAGCGGAAAGAGAGGAGGTCAATATTGTCATAGGCGGCGGCCCGCCCGGGTGAGGTTCATGAAAGGCAAAAAGCAAAGCCCAAGTAGAACTACGAACATTGAAATAAAGTAAGTCAGTCTTTCTCCGATTTTCTAAAGGATTCAGTCTTCACATGCTCTTTCTTGCTTTACTGCTTTACTAGGAATAGCTGTCGGCTGCCTTAACTAGCTGCTAATAGCTGTCCTAACTAGCTGCCTTACTGGACTAGTTGCCTCTCTTACTAGTTGCTTCATTATGACTGAGCTGTCTTACTAGCGGCTATCCTTGCCAATCAAGTTTTAGGCAACCAAAATAGGGCGGGCTAGCGCAGCTATATGGACCCCTTCTTTAAGCGAGTACAGGTCATATATGACCTCCCTTGTTTCTGGTAGGCTTTCAGGTGCAAGCAAGGGTGGTCGTAGATCAGGGATTCGTTCAAATAGAAGAGAAGATTCTCTACTTGACTTCAAGCTTAGACTATGCCTTTTATTCAACTATAGGCATTCCTCTTCGAAGAAGAGCTTCACCCATTCCTACATATGCTACAGACTTGGCTTCCAAGCGTTAAGCAGCCCTATACGAGACCGCCGAACCAAAGGCTTTTTAAGAAGCCAGGGTAATCACAGCATTCCTCCTCTCGGGTGACTTCACTTGCTTAAGCCGAATCGCTTTCCATCTTTATGGCATCTGCTTTCAATGTCAGCTGGATTGCCTAGTTGATTGTTAGTTCTATTTTTACTAGTTTCAATTTCTGCCCCGGCTTGGTACTAACTCCTCCTTCTCACCTCATCGCGAATTGCAAGAGAGAATCGAGGGTTACCAAGACAGATATTCTTACCACAGCTTCACGCTCTACTTACTGCTTTGCCTAAGGCAAGGAAGGCGGGAAAGCAAGGGAAGTTGCAAGCTAACTAATGGCAAGGGCCGGAGATAGAGAGGGATGAAGGGGGAATTGCAGTGATTTTTCTCTAATGAAGAAAGACAGAATTCCTAGATTAATATATAGATTCTAGATACCACTTCTTCTGTGATCAATGAATGGTTTATCAAAATAAGGGGTTGATCTAATAGATATTCAAAGCTTGACTTCCAGTGCTCCTCATTAAAGAGAAAATAGTGGAAAGTTAATAAGGAAGTAAGTAAGGCCATTTGAATAATTTGATTGATTTGATGAGAATCTAGGTCGTCTCCTCCTAGTCGCGAAAGACTAATTGAAGAAGAAGAGAAGAGACAAAGATGGCAGATCTGGACACTGCTCTGAACCGGAAGATTCTTCGTGACATCGCCTTTCATTCAAAGTAGCTCTCCGATTGAGTTCTCCTTGCTATCGAGATGAGTTACCTTCAAGCCAAGCCTTATTAATAGCGGCCAGTTGTTGTAGTAGCTTTTCCCAAGTTATTTTAAGGTCGAACCTTAATCTTCAGAAATTCCTTAACGAGAAAGCGAGATTTATGGTAGGCGTATGCCTGGAAACTAGTCCAGAATTTTATCATCAACTGCACGCCTATTAAGTAGTAAGGGAGTAAGCATTTGCTTTTTACAGCAAGAGAAGAGTCCTCACAAGCACCTACTCTTTTATTTAGGTGCGATCAACCTAATCAAAAATAGGCTCTGCGGAGGAGTAATATAGTAAGGCAAAATAGGGCAATATATAAGTAGGGGCCGCTTGAAATAAACTAAAGCCCATGTGCCCAACTTATATATTAGGGCAAAACTGACTAACGAGTTCTCTCTCGTATCCGTCTAGAAGATAGCTTAAACGCTTTTTACTGGCTTCACTCCCCCCTCCCTGATAAGGACCCACTTACCATGCCTTTTGTTCCAGCGGGAGATCGAGATGTTTGAAATGAGGTAGGTGCAGAAAGTTATCTTATTCTTGAGAAAACACCAGTGCTTCGGCGACATTAGATAGGTTCCCTCTCTCCTGATTCAACAATTGGTGGATCAGATCTTAACGTTCACCACATCGCTATATTCTCTGACTCCAGGGCAGATGCTTCTATTCAAAAGCTTTAGGAAGTCAATAAAGTCAAGACCCACCCGTGCCAACCTAGTGAGAGGGAAGTTTCTTTCACTTTTACCCTGAGCTTACTCCAGGAAACACTTGTCAACCTAGTGACTTTAGATCTTGCTAACTGTTTGGAACTAATAGAGCTTACAGGATGCTTGGAATAAATGAAGAAAGTCAGGTACTTGTATACAGATTGGTCAGCATGCCAATTGGTATTGGTAAGTTAACTGAGGTTGAGCACTTGTGCGTCCTACCCGCCTGCAGCCGAGGTACTAACTAATGATTAGAGCGCTATCAACAAACTTCTTCGCCGATTGGTATGCCAGAAATTGGCTTTTGCTTATGGGCTACCTACGCCTTTCTACATCTGTATCCAACAGTCAGCTTGATTCGGGGATTGAGTTAGGAATTGAGTTCTGAGGTAGGAAGTAGTTAAAGCTGGCTAACGACTCCTCTTTCATAGACATAGAAGTCTGCTTTTATAGTTCTCGGAATACAATCGTAGTGGGAGGCGTAAATGTCTAAGGGTGTATGACCGGTGCCCAAGTAACTAGTTGATAGTAGATGCCCGGGTGAAATAGACGACCAACTTAGTATGTAGCAGTCTATTCTCTTCGCTTTCCCTATCATATCTCTTCTAGTTATTCCGGCAATCAAAATCTTCTGTCTCTAGGCCGGTGGCTGTCAGCTTGCAAAGTGGATTAAAGGGCTTAACACACAGGTTGTTTTCTTTATTTCCTTATTTCAGATTTTGCAGCACTGCCGTCCCCTTATCTAATCTAATGCTCGCTCCGCTATTGGGTACGATTAGTTTAGAACAGGTGACAACCAAGATGAAGATGCCTCGTAACCTGCTCAAGGAAAGTACACAACGAGATTTGATACCGAATATAAGCTTACTAAATGCTGGAAGTGACCTTAACCTATAGAAAGCAGTTGGTGGAAACACCCTCGGGCGAATCTTTGCTTACCACATACATTATAGGGGCTTACTTGTGAATCCCTCATTCGGATAACTCACTCGGGTGCGGACGGAAGTCGCACAGGATAGGAATCAGGCCCCTTATATTATATTCTCTCTCTAGAATAAGGCTCCACTAAAAGTGCTTCAACAGCAACACTGGACTTGTTCACTTTTCGGTAACGAAGAGAGAAGAAATTGGCTTGACTTCCATTCGCTTGTGAGAAAGGGAGGAAAGCTAGCCTGATTCACCATTCAATACGACATGAGCAGATGTTCCCCGGAATCAAACTTCTTACAGAATATCCGGATAGGATCTCAATTCGACGTTTTCCGGAATTGTGACATTCACCGTAACTACTACTATCAGGCCCTTAGCTCTCAAAGGGATTCTTTGTTTGAGCAATGACTGCCTTTCCAGTACTCTTCGCCAACGTGTAACCTCAAGATACTACTCAAATCTTACCTAATAGGTGGGATGTTAGGTATCGTGTTGGGGTGTTTGGGTATGTTGGTTTGGAGTGGTGCTCAAATGGCAGCGCCTTACCAATTGGGTCAAACCATGACCATTTCACTCAATCCTGGACAATTAGCAAAGAAAAGAAAGAAAGCAAGACTATATAGGCAACTTCTCATTATTTAATATCTAACATGATCTTGAGAAAATAGCTAGAAAATCAGCTGGAAGATCCGACTTATATAATATGGGATGGGACTACATCTTCTAACGTCTTTCCAATAGGGGAATCCAGGTATAGAACTAGCCACGAAACGAAGTTAGACGAAGAGAACTGCATTCCATTCAGAAGATAGTGGAAGAGTCAGACCAATGGCAAATAGCATAATGTTGACAAAGGGATAAGAGCCCCACATAACGATGCTTTGGTCATTGCAGCATGGCTGGGGGCTAATCCAGTGACTAAGATCCTAGTAGACACAGGAAGCTCAGCAGATATCAGATATCCTATTTGCGGCTATGACAGGAAAAGTGTTCGTCCATCTGCCGAAAGGGTCTATCGCCGGTTTCACTGGTAATTCAATTAAGCCTCTAGGTTACTGCAGTCTGCCGATTATGCTAGCACAAGGATAAAAAAAGGTCTATGATAGGAGCACTCTCCTGGTGGTAGACCTGCCCTCTGCGTACAATGCCATCCTGGGAAGACCAACATTGAGTTTGTCTGTGACTCCTAGGCTCGTGTTGTTTAGAGTCTTAATTTAGGGAAAAGAGTTCGAGATTTCATCGCTGTGACAACTACTACTATATACTAGCCCTTGTGACTTGACTTGCCAACTACCTATCTTGAATGCATGCTTACTTCTATGCCTATCTCTTCCTCACAAGCCTATGAGAGAGCTTCCGGTGCCAATTTCTTGGAATATTGGCCGTGGCTGACGAAGTTGATTGAACTAGCTAGACCGGGTGGATCTTTTCTTCTATGCCTGGGGAAATATGGTTGCATACCCGAAAGCAACTGCACCATCTTCTACAACTGGACCATCCTCTAATGAAACCAACCAAAGAAAGGGTTCATTTATGCTACCAACTCCCAAGATCATGTGCACCAACTGACGGATGGGAGGACGTGGGAAGGGCAGAGTCCCGAGAAAGAACGTATAGCGTGAAAGCGAGGACGACTCTATTCGATCTCTTATATATTAATAGGGGAAAGAAGGTGGTACGCTAGGATAGCTCAACAAGCTGGGATAGAAGAGAGAAGCTAATAGGCCAGCTCACAGGGCCAGGGAAAAGAGCAGTAACCGACCTATCTTGTTTCCGATACATTTGTGAACTACTTGTTAAGGTAAATTGAAAGTATGCCCAAAATCGACTTCGACTATAGTAGTATTGTATTGCATCAATTTTTTCCATTTCTGACATTCTGAAATAAGTTTCTCAAATCTATTTTATTCCATTGGGAATCAAGGCTCTAGCTTACAGGTATAGTTCAAGTAGTAAGGGGGGATTTCGGTTGGGTACGAGACCTTATTATGACAGATACACCGCATATAGTGGAATTTGGTGAAAGAGAGTGGGAAGGAGGTTAAGAAGAGTCCGGGTTAGGATTTGGAAGTAGCAGAGAGAAAGAAGGCTGAGAGAGTGAGGGGAGGGTTAAGAGTAGGATATTTTCTATCGGCAACCAGAGATCTGACTTTGGTGGATGATGCTGGAGCGGGGTCATATTGTGTCAACTTTTGCGCCGTACTAAATTCCCATTGTACTTATCTTTTTCTCAGGTCGGAGATTCTTTGATGGATCTGGGCTTTGATCCGTATCCCGGGTCCCAGACGAGCCCGCTCTTGTGTGCCACTGAATTCCAGTTCCAGCCGGGAAGTTCAGTATTTGCTTGTTCAGTAGACAGGTTTTGAAAGAGAAGCAGAACCATTTCTTATTTGGTCAATATCATCATATCGGTAAAAAGATACATTAAATGAGAGTTCGGTGATAGAATCAATAGCAGCGTTCTCTGGTTTCTACAGTGCGGGCCAGTATATACGTACGGCAATTCCATTCACTCGGCTTCGGGTTCGGGTTATTGTTTAAAGGCCTGGGCAGCCATCCATTCCGGTAGTTAATAGTGATTTTAGGTAGGTACAGAATGCGTTGCACACCCTATCTATAGAAGCAACTGCTCTCGCCTTAGGTAAGCATACACACCTACCGCGAGTGAGACCTGACCTACATTCATTAATCATCTCGTAGGAATTTCCCTGATCAAGGTAGGTCAAAAGAGCAAGCGGATGAAAGGAAGACTCTCTCGAAATCTGCTCGTTGAATATCAAAAGCCTTATATCCTAGAGCATCAAAAAAGTGTAGTAGTCAAAAACGCTTCCTTAAGCTCATCGATGTGTACTCCTCGGCTGTTCAAGAAAGGCCGATAGCTGGGCTTGTGAACGAATGCCCTCAGCTGTCTGAGCCATAGCGAGTCGGTCTTGCATCGTTTAGGCGACTCAATAAAAGAATCAAAATCATAATATATAGACTTCGTCGGGCAATGCAGCACACAATCTACGGAGCCGGATGTTAGTTCAGCCGGCGGAGCTTTAATAGGAAGTTTGATCGCTTATCATACCAATTTAGTGAGAAATTTTTTCTTAACAAAACGCCTATAAGTTCGGATTTTCTATATAAAGAAGGAGTTTGTCCTTTTTGACCAGGAATCCTACCTGTTGTAAATGAGATTTCTGACTTCTTTCCTGAAAAAACGGATGTAACAACTTTTCCTGTACTTGTTGAAAAAACAGATCTTTCATTTGATGTTTTCCTCTCCTTTTACTACTTGTTTGCCGGGAATGCTACTAAAATGTGAATTGCTCCAGTAACAACTTCAGACTTTTTTTCAAGTAAATCCATCTTTTCAAATAGCTAGATTTTTTGGTTTGAAGATACAAGAGAGAATGAGCTATTTTGGCTTGATTATAGGGAATGAGAATTCCTCCCAGGCATACAAGACTTGGCCCCCAAGTAGCGTAGCCTCCAAGTAACGTATCTTTTCACAATCTTTTCAATATCTTCTCGATATCTGGCATTTCTTGCCCTCCAACTAACTTAGCCACCAAGTAAACTCTAAGCAGATTGGGCTTCTATCAGAGTTGTTGGCACATAGTCAAATCTGCATGGGTCTGATTCTGAAATGAAAAAGAGGCCAAGTGTGTCTAAGCTTAATCTGGCTACTATCTTACTTATACCCAAAAATGCCAATCCCCAAACGGGAAAAGAGTACCGACCTCATTCATTTTGTTTTCAAGATAATCACCAAGGTGTTAACAAACAGGCTCATGCCAGTAGTGGATCGATTGTTGCCAGATTGCCAAACTTGAGGTGGACAAATAGTTGAAAGCTAACGCACTGCTCATCAATTTCATGGTAGAAGAGCCAGAGACATGGCACGAGGCGATCGTTCAAGTGTTGGCTCCATCGATACACCACCACCGCTACCTATTTGTTCCATCTGGCTGAAAAAATGGATTTTCGGCTAGCACTTACATATTAACTTGACAAGAAATTTTTCATCCTTTAATAGATCGCTTTCTTGACTTACTTAATAGGGCAGGATGGACAAAACTAATAAAGCAGGAGATTCTCTGGTTCAAACTTGGCTTTGCAAATCAATGGTTTTGCTTGGTTTTTTTCTTTGACAAATCCAATCTTTACTGAGCTTATCCCATTCTTCATTAAAGGATTTTCACTCCTGATTGGTCATACATAAGCATGCGAACTCATTGGCCACTGAATTAAGTCATAATTCTTTATGCTGGTTCTCTTAGTTCACTTTGACACCTCAAGAAAGATCGTTTTCTTACAGCTCACAAATAGACATTGCATTTCTTGGTCCTCCAACCCATCTGAGCCCCCTTTCCTCCTTTCCTTCTTCAGGCAGGTTGGAGTGAGGGCGATATAACTTGAACGCTAAATAAGGAGGATCATAGATAGCTTCATCATTGCTACAGGAATAGAAGCATTGCTGGTTTAGGCTACGGGTACTCATTTTAGAGATGAAATGGATTGGTTTAATTGCTTGGGCATAACGGCGAAGCCGGCGGAAGTACAGGGTATCTGGAGTCTTGCCTTGAAAATATACATGAAAATAGTGCCAATTTGCTCTGAGCTGGTGAGGTGATGCAATATCCAGGCGCAACACCTTTAACTGCTGGCTCTAGTAATGACACCACCATTACAGATGATATAGACCAAGTTCAAAAATGAGAGTCATACGCGTCAAGTGTAGAAACCGTGCATCCACTAAAAGATGTAGGTGGCATTTAGTGATGAGACAACTGGAGAGGTCCCCCTGTAAGATGCACCGGGGCCCCGTTTAGGTGAATTTCTTTTGTTTGTAGCGGGCGTGAATAAGACCAGTAATAGATCTGGGCATTGATTAGTTTTTTCTTGAGAGCTTCCTGTTTAAATAGAGGTAGGTTGGGGCTTCGCCGCCACAGAATACCAAGGAGCTCGTAGTATACGAACTGATAAAGGAGGTCAATCCTACTTTCCTTTTCGCAGTCGAAATCTCTTAGCGAAAAAGTCAGAAGAAAGTGGCCGAGAAAGATATTATCGATTACTTCTCAAGAGAGAGAGTGAGTTTACATTTAAGGCTAAGATTCCGGTACTGGATGGCCACCCGCTTGGAAAAAAAAGATAGCATAATACCCTATTCATACTAATAAGGCTTTTCACCAGGGCTACGCGGCCTAAAATATGATGTGTTAATGTGAAGATATAAGTCCTGTCTCAGTCAGTAATGGATGGGATAGTCCAGTAATGAATGAAAGGCTTGGAAAGCTACTGGAAGAGTATTAAATAAGTTCTTTCTGGATCCGGGCGGGCACTAGCGTGTTAAAGGAAAAAGGGTTTGGAATGTTAATGTGGTAAAAAGACGTATTAAAAGTATGAATCGATAAGACCTGATCTCCGATCTGTTTCACGAAAAGGAGCTAAAATGCCACTTTCGAATGATTTCGAATGAGGTTCTTTTAGGCCTGATTTCCCTCGAGAAGCTGATGCCAGAACTGCTGTAGCTAACCTAGGAGTTCTTTTGTTAGGGGCCCGGGGAGTACCATGAGTTGATGTCTAGAGAAGATTGAATGAAAGCAAAAAAACACTACGTTCGATCTTAGTCACTATTGGTTTGTTCCTGGGTGGTCGACTGATTTGGTTTGTTCGAGAAAATATTCTGATGTTTATGCCCTTTAAAATATTCTGATGTTTATGCCCTTTAAAATATTCTGATGTTTATGGGCCTAAATGTGTCCAGTCTGAATCTGTATTGCATTTTTCCCTCGTCAGGTATTTCTTGTGGAGAAAGGAAATAAAGAACTCTTTCAAACCACTCCTCTTAAACTCTTCAAAACCCTATAGCTCTAAATTCATTGG
>JBBMJZ010000082.1:2430690-2523474 GCA_037833815.1 Zingiber zerumbet | reverse complement strand
CCCTCTCCTTATCAGTCGAGCTCTATCTTATGATACCCTCTCGCATACGCTCGAGCTCTATCTGTCGATACCCTCTCCTTAACAGTCGAGCTCTATCTGACGATACCCTGACTTTTCCCTTACTAGTCAAGTGGGTTGGTAGGGCGCTATTCGATGAAGAAAAGTTGTCCATCTTTATTCCTAACTCTTTTTTTATTGATTCAGGGCGCAGCTATAAAGTACTACCCGTTAGTTGTGATCAGATCTAGTCGGCATCAAACTCAGATATGAGAAAGATTATCCGCGTCGTTATCACTCGCCCCTGACATTCGGAACATAGCTAAGATGCTGGGTGCGAAAAGGTGCTGTTGAAGAGTCTCTCAGAACAGGGTCAGGGCTAAGACAGAAGACTGGGAATCTCAAAGTCTACAGCTTTAAGATGTTGAAAGATAGGGCTAACCGACTGCTTCAAGTATCGCTGACATAGCCAACAACCGGAGAACCGTGGTTTGGGCCCACTTTCTTTCTTTTTCGGGCCAAGGATATTCCATTTATGGTTTATCGGATAGCCTTTTTCTAAGCCCACCCTCCAGCCCTAGCCGTGAGCAAGGAGGCAGCAAAGAGAGAGCCTTTCCAGCATCTCGGGAATTGTTTGCTTATTCTTATCCTTGACGTTCTCTCCGCTCGTCCCGCTTACAAGAAGGGTAGAAATTGAATGGTAAGGGGACATGAGCTCTACCCATGGGTTTGAATATGCGCAACTCCTAATACCAATTTCAGCTACTGAGCCAGCGCGTCATTATTCATTCGCTCCTTCGGCTTTCCTTACTATGAGTCGGCTTTCGTCGCTCTGCTTAGTCATAGCACTTCGTTGAACTCGGCTCAACCGCTCCTATTCTTCGCTCCCAATGCTACCGTTAGACTTGCATGTGTTAAGCATCTAGCCTCTGACCTCCGTTGATGTGGTTACTGCTCGCCGATTCAATCCGAATAGACCCTCCCCCACCTGACCCATTGGACTGAAGCAATCTGCCCCACTAGCTGAGTTTCATGCTATCTTCTCAGTTCGACTCGCATGTGTTAAGCATCTAGCTAAGCAAGAGGGAGGGCACTGATGCGGAAAGAGTAGCAGAAGAGGGAGCGACCGGCACGACTCGAAGACTCAACACTCACGCGAGGGAAAGAATCCCGTCATTGCTCAAGAGCCAACCATTTACCATGAGCGAGCCCAGCCTGGAATGGTAACAACTCAAAGCACTACAATAGATGATAGCTATACGCGAAGTCGAGAGGTGCTACGCCAGAGAGAGATATGAATCTCCGTTCAGGACCGGAAAGAAGGGCTAGTGAAGGACGTGAATCGTAGGTCTGTTCAGCACCTCCAAGAACATGACTCGTAGTTCAGGACCGGAAATCAATCAAAGCAAAGGTAGGTCTTTGTGATGCACCGGAAATGAATCGTAGTGGCCTATCATTACTATAATAAGAGTAGTGCCGTCCATCTCTAACTCGGGAGCGGATGGCAAAGGTTCTTCATTCTTTATGATATCTGCTCTGTATGTGGCCCGGTGGAGCTCTTGCGAAGTCGAGTCCTCCGCAGAGGGTTGGGGCTTGAATCGGACAAAGCAAAGGCACTCCGCTAGCCGAGGTGCGCTAGCCGATCAACCACCGACAGAAAGAGAACATGACTGACTGCGAGGAATGAATGGGAAAGAACTCCTAGGACTCCTTAGACTGGAAAGAGAGCCTCGGACTGGACCGGAATCGTAGGTCTTTGTTCACTATAAGTCCCGTGACTAGCGAGACCAAATCCCGATCTTACCTAAGTTGTCCAAACGCTCCGCTCAGCATCTTCCCACCTCTCCGACTTCGCATCTATAGCGGGGACCAGCGACACGGGTTTAAATAGGCTGGCCGCTCCAACGCGTGTGAGGATCAAGACAGAGCTCGACTTCGCTTCTTCTCACTTCATGTCAGAAAACCACTACTTTATGACAGGCAAACACTACTTTCTTACACGTAGTCACTTTACGCCTACTTTATATTATAATATCCTTCCACTCATCAGACAACCTGACTGTCGAATGAACGAGCAGACAAGTGGAGCGGAGCAACACAAGATAGAGTCTGAAGCGGCCAATTGCTGCGAATGCTACATGCGGACAGAGACAGATAAGTAGTGTGAGATCTCTCACTAGAAGGAGAATGGGCACGGTTTGACTATTCCTAGCCCTCTTTCTCGGTACGAGGAGGGAGTCCCGTACGAGCCAGCTGAGCCAGATTATCACACTCCCATCCCTCGCCAGCTTCAGTTCAATCCTCCGAAGCAAATGCTATAAGAGAGAATGCCCGGGTTGCAGTTGAAGAATCTTCATCTTATCATTCGTTGAAGTCCTAGTACGCCCGGTTTCTCCGAGTTGAGGAGCGAACTAAACTAAAGTGACGGCGGCGGGCATGACCCGTGACCATGAGCCCCCCCAGTCCCCAGAAGGAATCCTTCCATTCATTCGCTAGTGCCCGTTGGAGGAAGGCTCCTGTCCCCTTCTCAGCAGCAAGAAATCTCTCAGAGAGGAAGGTCAGGATCGGATAGGGCGATGTGAGAGAGTTTCTTTCTTCATTGAATGAATGCTACTGCGAAAATGAAGAAAGAAACTCCAAGAGGAGTGAAAAAACAGCTTAGTTTGTGCTTATGGCAGGCAGCTATATCTTCTTACTTACTCTTCTTCGCGACTCTTTCTTGTTCGCGCTGGACCTAACATGAGGGGAGGGGGCGGAACTTGCCACTCCACTCTTTCCTTCATGGTCCGACAGAGAGAATAGGCATACGATTCAGAATAAGAAGCGGATATCACCTGAGAGCAAGAAAGTTATAGTCAGTCGCTTCTCTTCACTCTTCAGTGCTTGCTCAAGTCCCTACCGGTCGAACGAGCTTCAGCTCCGAGCTCTCTCGCTGGGTCAGCCATAGGGGGGCGCTCTGCGACATTGCATTTGCTCGTCGTTTCACTCCGTTTCACTCGCTCCTCAATCGCCCTTCCCTTAGTGGCTCCCGCCCTACTGCCCTTCCAGTGGTTACGAACACAGCTCTAATCTTCTGCTCTTCCATTTCTAGCAGGCTAAGCGAACCCGAGAATCAGTTTGAGTGCAGACTCCTCTATTCGTAAGGGCTAAGAGACCCTGCACGCCGCAGGATTGATCTTCGCGAGCAGACGAAAATGATCTTTATCCAAGCGTCCCTTAGGTCTCGGACGACTACTTTTATGAGGAGCCCAGCCGCGAGAATGAATTAAGAAGCTTTCGCACGCGTCACTTTAGTTTAGTTCGCTCCTTTTCCCGGATCAGACCTAGTTGCCGAGTTTGCTTTGACGCTTATATAAAGTCTTATAGAAATGTAGTTCTTCGTAGGGTCTCTCTCTTTGAAGATTCAGTGGTTCGCACGAGAGCTCAAAGGAAAGGAAGAGACAAGGAATTTTCCCGAAACTCTTCGACGAGGAAGTCTTGCTTTGACTCTCTTCAGAGGCCGGGTCGGCATAATCAGAATGAAGCACGGACTGGAGAGCCAGAAACAAGGGAACTAGCTTCCGAACCCTGCAAGAACGGATCCTCCTATCCGTCCGAGACCTCTGTCAAAGAAACTCAACGACGAAGGGCCGAGATAGCTTGAGTCCAGTTGGTTAAGCTGAGATTCTTCAACAGAAAGATCTCTTCGATCAGATGCACCTTCCTAGAGAGAAAGTGGATTCTTCCCCTCGCCACACCGGACAGTAGAGCATAGCCAGCCCACTTAATTTGAATCCAATCCACCGGCCCCTTCCTAAGCGATGAGATTCTGACACTTTCTATTATTGTGTAGGAGTGACGAGATACAATTACTAGAGATCCGGCTCCGAGCTTTGACTTTTTCTGAGTTATCCGATGAAGCTCTTGTTCAAAGATCTGATTGATGTCAAAGGAAATGTTGCGAAGTCGGAGTGAACGAAGTGACAGGCCAAGCTTTTTAGCTAGAAGAGTGCATGAAAAGCAAGAGATAGATTAGTAACATGGCATGTAAGGATGGCATTCGCATAAAGGAAAAGAAGCTCGCCGAGTTCGATGGCCTCTCGTCTTGGCTGACTGCACTCTATGAACCTAGTGAGCTGGCCGTCTTATTCCCATTGCTCGGGATTCTCTGTCTTAACGGTTTGATTGGCTGGCATGCCTATGCCCACGGAGCGGAGTGGCTGACATCACATTCCTATGCCCACTCCACGGTAGAAGAAACCGGTCTACCCAGTTCTCCTCAATCTCACTCACCAACTTTTGTATATAAAGAACTTATAGGTCTCGTTGGTACACAGGAGCGTCCTTATTTAGTATTTAGCGAGATCCTTTTCTTTGGCTATCCAACTTGAACTGGTCCTTGGCACTAGGAAGACTCATATAAGGGAATGGGGCGGTTCTCTTTCATGAAAAGAAAAATCTGCTTTGGGTATCGGGCAGCAGATTCGTCAGCTCGCTAGCACTTTTTGACAAGGATTGTCGATATGAGGAAAAAGATAGACAAATGCTGTAGAGCTCATATCAGGTTGAACTTCGCGTAGCACCTTGATAAAAGGAAATTACTTGTATAGAGAGAGAGTCCTGCCTTTTTCAGTTGGCATGATTGAATGAGGATACCGCTCCGCACCTTGCTTTTGCCCTTGACCGTGCGTGCAGTGCGTAGTTCATCCCTTGATGCTTCTTGCCCAAGTATGAGATGGATCTGGGGAGCTATCCTGACTTCCGGAATGGGTAAGAGAAAGAATGAACCGCATAAGGAGCAGCTTCTACTCTGAATGGTCTTGTTTCCGGAGGGCTATCTCGCTATCTCTACAATATCCGCAATTACACGGAATCGTATATGGGTTGTCTTCGGCTAGCACGGGTCTCTCCTCAGATTCTAAGCAAGGAGTTCGTGGCGCTTAAGTTAATGGAATTAGAGGAAGGGAAGGTTCCACTCAAAGAGAGGCTTGAGCCGGAACTCTTTTATTCACCAACTGCACTGCTCTTGGATAAAAGAAAAGGGGCGTCCTTAGCATAGCATTCCTTTCTCTTAGTAGTATGAGTGAGAGTCGCCTTCAGTCAATCTTTTTCTTCTTTGCCAGCCTAGACTGAATTTTCCTATATAAAATCTAGTACTCCCTTCCATATCAAGGCTACTTTAGATGCGGTGACCGTACGAGACGAGAGAGTAGAGAACAAGACAAGAGATGCTAAATTCTTGCGCTCGCATCGCAGTTCGAGAAAGATGACTAGTATGGCCGCGTCTTATTATAGTAAGTCTGGCATCGCGGCATTATAAGTTCAAGCTCTGAGACCCCCCACTTTACAGAAGGACTTCATTCCATTCTACAGAGAAAATCTACAGAGAAAATCATTCCTATCTATAGAGAAAGGACCTCATTCCATCCTACAGAAACATAGGACACTCAGGCTTCATACGTTCTCAGCGAATAGAGAACCCTCGGCTCATAGTCGTTAGAACAAGAACGAGCTATGCGACTACGAGCTCCAAGGACTGGAGACTCCGCTGATCTACTTCACTCTTTCTATATTACTCATCAGCCGACTCCGCCTTCTCTTCTTAGGGACCGAGGAATTTCTCACTCGTGAAATGACTATCATATCACTCGCACTCGTTTCATTGCCACTCCTTTTCTCTCTTAGACTTGTGAACTGCCGCTTCCACTCTCCCCTTTCTTTACATTGATTATAAGGAAAGAGACCCAAGATCTTATTGATTGAACTGAACCAAGATCGCTGATTGAGAACCTACTCCGAGAACAGAGCACTGACAGTCGCTCGATCTGTAGCTCCTTTCGCATCTTTCCCAGCTCAGCTTCTCCGCCGAAGAGGGGTTCGCCTATACTCGCGCTGATTCTCTGCTCTCTCCCGGCTTCGATCGTCCGTCTTTGTCACTCTCGTTCGCTCCAAGCCTTCGAACTATGGGTTGGGTTGGTAGGCCCTCGAACTATAAGGGTTGGTAGACGAGAAGTTGTTTTATATGAGCTTGCTATCTTATAAGATAGACCCATACGAGGAAAGGTGCGGAGACAGTAACTCGAAGAAAGCTGTTCGGTTTCATCCTGGATCTCAACTTCTCATCTATCTAGATAATGTTCCTCTTCTGAGTCTAAAGAAATAATAGCACGTGTCCCATAGTCGCAGTGGGACTTGAAATTTGTCTTCACACTTCAGTAATCAATCAATCAATTGGAGTCGAATCTGAAAATAGAAAAATCCGCACAGATAATATAGACCCCCGGCACGATAAAAAGCGTAATAAACTAGCCCTTTTCTCACTTCATTTAATTAAAAGGCCACTTAATCATGTAATTAACTATAGGGCTAGTTTTCTTACTGAATATAATTTAGTAATTAAATATAGGGCTAGTTTTCTCACGCCTACTATGGATCAGGCCATCGAAACTCATGCCTGGGAAGCGAAACTCATCCCTGGTCAGCGAGATAAGAGAGAATGGAAAGCAATCAGATCGAATGCGAGCGAGAGAGCAAAGGGAAGCCGACGAGCGGCAGAAGGCAGCAAAAGTGGAGCCAAAGAAAGAGCGCTATCCATTTCTATAAGATATGACCTCTATCACGCACAAGCAGTTAGTTGCCTGCCGAGCCAGCCTAATTAGAACCTCTCAGTTGAGTAAGCGCAAGAGGAATGAGAAGAGGTCAAGGGACGAGCGACAATTACAGCGACGTGTGACTTAAAATTCGCTTTTATCAAATCAAATTTGGAACGGACGAGCAAAGCTTAGTGTGACTAAAGGATGGGACGTTTAATTATAATAGTTTTGCGACGTGGACCTCTCACCTCTCTACTCTAGTGGAAGAGCGAAATGACTGGGGTTCTCTTTCCAGTGAGCCCTATTCTCCAAGCCCGGATGAGGGCCGGATCTTGGACCACCAAGAGACCATGACTCATGACTCACACAAGGATCTTTCTCCTTATAGATAGGAGCGAGACGACAAAGGAATTTTTCAGGCAAAGAGGAGCGCGGAGCGGTAGTCTCCGTCCGAATGGAATGAAGCGTCGTAGTCCCAATCAATGGAAGAAGGAAAGCCGACGTCACTGGGTCTTAGTAAAGTTCCTCGTTCCTAATCAAAGATATATCCTATTTGAGACCTAATCAATCCTCGTAAACAGACCTAAGACGGGTCCGAACGCTCTATGTCGTTTCACTGCTTCGCACCTCATTCATATATATTCTTTCCCATCTCATTCATCTCTATTCTTTCCCAAGAGCTACAGTACCAACGAGAACTCAAAGAAAAGCCTCATTCATTGATTATCTATTGAATCATTCACCTATGAATCTCTATTGAATCATTTTCATAGATATAGCCTCAGCCTCGAGCCTCATAAGAGATAGCCTCATTCATATCTATTGAATCAAGAAGATAGCCTCATTCATAAGATATAACCGTGATTGCATAGACCTCATTCATAAGATATAACCGTGATTGCATAGATTAGAGGAAGGCTGGAAGCTGCTACAGTACTGTACTATAGTTATCCAATGATAAGAGCAATGAGAAAGAGACAGAGAAAGGAGGAGAAGAGAATGAGTGCGTGAGTTAGGAATCAGTGAATTTGTTCGGTCCCTAGAGTAATGTATAATAATAATGAGCGCAGAGGTCCCTATGAAAGAGAAGAGATGTCGAGTGAAATGGTTGGTCTGAATGAAAGTGCCTTAGTTGGGCAAAGGAGTTCGAGTTCGAGTGTTAGTAATGGTCAGAAAGAAGTGACGCAGCGGGTGTGCTGTGTTGTGCTAGAGTAGTGAGTGCTCGCTAATGAACAAAGGGGCTAGATCGATGGCCACCTCCAATCTAGGATTTGGTACAGCTAGGGAAGGCCTCCGATGGGTGTAGGATAAGGAACCTTGAGGTGGGGCTGGTGGAATTGAGCCGCCCCAGACTTTTCTGTCTGCATTCTCCCTGTTAGTTCCTAGCTCTGAAATTGATCTACTATCGACGATTATTGGCGCTAAAGATGGGGCCCAGCCCAACCCATTATAAAAAAAGGGAAGATATCCGGCAGTAAGAAAAGGAAAGAGGCCCTTTTTGGAAATCTTTACATGTCTATACCATGGCGGTAGTATGTGAAATGAGCCTGACTACCGAAGCTTCAGAAGAAAGAGCTCTTTTTCCATCTTGATTTTGATCAATATTGAGCGCTATTGCTGCAGCGTGATCGAAGCAGGAGTCACACGAAGCCGCAGTCAATGAATGAGACAAGTAGTTGGCACGAATGAGACAAGTAGTTGGCACGAATGAGACAAGTCTCAAGTCGCACGGGGAAGCTCTTCCTATCGACGAAGTGCAGTCCTTGGCTATCGAAGCTCTCTATTCTTCGTTAGACCAGTTCTCGCGCTCACTGCTACTCAGTTCTCGCAATAGAGGAAAGCCAACTCATAGTAAAAGGAGGGAAGGAAAGCCTACTCTTCATTAGGAAAGCCCACTCAGGCGAAGTCGGAGGAAAGCCAACTCAGTCCCACGGAGCGGTAAGCCGACTTTTTTGTTAGGAAGAGGAGGGAGCGACGAAAGCCGACGGTGAAGAACTATTGATTGGCACGCAACGAGCAAACTTTGTGTCGCTCTGCGTCATTGCATTCGCTCCTCATGCCAAGCACTGCCTAGTTATACCCAACCCAAGTCCGGTGTTTCCGAGGCCGGCTCCCCGCTTCCCCACTTTCCTTGCTTTGCTCCACTCTGAACCATCATCCCCCATTCTTTCCTTCTGCTAGCGGCTGAGCTGTCCTTCTTTCGCTTCCCTAAGGCCCACTGCTATCTCTTTTCTTGTATTGATCGAACAATCGCTATCTTGTATTGATCGAACTCCGCTTCAGACTCTATCTTGTGTTGCTCGTTCCACTTCGTATCACTTGCTGGGTCAGCGGATGGTTGAGTTTTCACTTATGAGATCATATCAAGAAGAGTTCTTTCGACTTCGCTTCTAACTAAGAATAGTTCTTTCGACTTCGCAAGATAAGGGGAGAAAGGATAAGTGAGCTTCGACAACTTTTTTTAGCCCAAGATGGAGCGGGCCTTCATAAAGACTTTGCCATTCCACTCGCTATCGCTTCTTTCCCATTCTTCAATTGTTTTGTTCTTTAATAGAATCTATCGCTGATATTATACAGAACCTGGAATGCACTACTCGATTGGATGCTATCTACTCAGTGGGATAAGCTGGACTGGCATAGGGAAATGGAAGCTGGACTGGCACTGGCACCTGAGACCTAAGCAAGGCAAGAGTGAAAGCAAGAGTGAAAGCCCCCGGTCGTTGAATAATAAGAGAAGAGTAGGGAGCTTCGGTCGTTGAAAAAGAAGAGAAGAATAGAGAGCTTCGAAGTGCGGATGAGCTGCATAAATAGAGGGAACGAAGAAGACGGCCTAAGCTCAGTAGTCATAGGCGGATTCCACACGAAGGATAGTAGAAGAGCCATGCGCAGTGAGAAGGGCTAGAGTTGAGCTTCTGTCTTTGCCATGGGATCGGGAACTATGCCTCTTTTCCAAGGGCCCTGAAAGGGGAGCAGGGGGCAGTCCACTATTTTGATCCGAAAGATAAAGATGAGGCAGGGAAGGAGAAGGCTGCACTCAGTCTCCAGTAGCTCAGGAAGAGCTTCAGTCTTCAGTAGCCAGTAGCCGCTCCGCTCAGTGAGAACTTCAGTCTCCAGTAAAAACACTCAGATCGAATGAGCCGTGCTCAATAGAGGGCGTGCCTTGGTCTCTTGGTCTAGCCACCGTAGTCTAGTTTGATCCGCCTTGGTCTCTTGGTCTAGCCACCAGGCCCTATCTTATAGGTTTGATCCCAATTGAGAATCTGGAGTTTCGCGGGCAGTAGATATCTTTGCTTCGGAAGAGTCTCCCTCTTCTACACTTGGCACTCCACCTCCGGCACTCTACCTACCCCACTTCCCCAGGCTCCTATCCGTCCTGGGAACCATCTCCCAGGTACCTACTCCCTCATTACAAGCACTCCTATTCAGGCTAGTCGCTTACGAAGCCTAGAAGACCAGCAGAGGCCCTATCACCATATACTCACAATCCGTCCATTTCACCATATACTCACAGAGACTGTTAGCTTAGACCGGAAAAGAGAAGCCGAGCGGAGTGAACAAATAAAGCGGAGCAACACAAGATAGAGTCTGAAGCGGCCAATTGCTGCGAATGCTACATGCGGCAGAGGCAGCTATTGTAGCGAGCCAACCTACAAGGAAGAACCCGACAAGTGGTGGATTCACAATCCGACAAGTGGAGCGGAATCTTGGGTAAAAAAGTGAAAGCGGTCTCCCTACCAAGCTCATTCGTTAGGGTTAGGGCGGGCCTAGGCCTAGTTTGAACAGCTTGGACTCGGAACCAGTGTTCGGAACCGTCTTCGATCAACCATTTCAGTTATCCGTCCCAGTTTTCAGTAGTCGGCTCGCTCATCCCGCTCGCTGGTCCTTCCTCGTTCCAATATTGAAATAAGATCTGAGCCGTGACTACCAAGTAGATCTTACCGTCGATAGATTGATTGGTAGGGACATATTGATAGTGATAGGTCTCCGGACAATCAGGCTAGTGAGGACCGGAAGTTGAGGACCGGAGTGGCCTATACTATAAAGGAATCCGTGCCACGGACAAAGAAACTAAGTGAGAAAGTCTCAGTAGTCAAGTCATGGGCTCAGATTAAACTCTAGCAGCATAGGGAGAGAGAAGATGATAGTGAGCGAGAGCCGGCAAGTGAAGTGATTCGATCGTAGCGCGCCAGAAAGATAGGAATGCTCGGAAGGACTAGACAGACGGGGTAGTGACTTGCGAAGGCTTGAACTATGATAGGTCTCACGAACGAAGGACAGGTGAGTGAACCAGAGCCGAGGAGACTTCCTCCCTGGCCTCGAACTCTGATCCTGCCCTTGCCTAGGCGGATCGGGGATAGGATCCTTTGCATAACTATCAAATAGCAGACCGAGCAGACAAGGCTGCCCACGGAGCGGAGTGAACAAATAAAGCGGAGCAACAGCCGACAAGTGGAGCAGCGAGCGGAATCGAACCCGTGTCTTCGACATGAAAGATGTCCTAACCACCACTGGACGAAAGGGACAAGAATGATGAACGAGCTCACTATTGGCTCCCCCTTCGCTTTCTGAACCTCCAATCAGTCGACCATTAGCCACTATTATTGACCGATGGTATGGAGCAGCGAGCCCACTTTCTACTATGGGGCTACTTCCTCTATTCTACAAGGAAGCCATTCACTATCCCTCTGGAAGACCCGACCCTGATTGCATTGGGCCTTGTCCACCTCGCATTCAACAACTAGAAGGCCCCTTCTACGTCCACCTCGCATTCAACTAGAGGGCCTGTCCTCCACTAAGATCAAGCCCCTTCTCTATTGGTCGTGAATCCCCGCATTGCAAATAAGATCTGATTGAACGAATGGGGAGCGAGAAAAGAACTGCAGTCCCCACCGAAGCTAAAGGAGCCAAAGAGTAAGAGGAGAGGTGCTAAGAAGAGACATATAATAATAGCGACTACGAGAGACCAATTCAGCAATCAAGATAGATCGAAACACTTAAGACCACAAACGTAGTCGAGGATAGAAATTAACTTAAATTGGAGGAGCGAACGAGTTATTTTCTTTTTCAGAGATTGAGAAGCGGAGTCGAGAGACCTTCCTATCTCTGATCATCTCATATATAAAGAGTAGTGCCGTCAATAGCATCTCGTACTCGGGAGCGGATGGCAAAGGTTGGATGGGAGGAGCAGGAG
Source organism: Zingiber zerumbet (assembly GCA_037833815.1). Lineage (NCBI taxonomy): Eukaryota > Viridiplantae > Streptophyta > Magnoliopsida > Zingiberales > Zingiberaceae > Zingiber > Zingiber zerumbet. The sequence continues at coordinate 2,511,714 of JBBMJZ010000082.1, read as the reverse complement.
CGAGCGAACACGGGAGAATCTAAAGTAGTGCCCGAACGAGTTCTTTCCAACCCCTCTTATGAACGAGTCTGATTCCGCTGGAGCGAGCGATAGCTTAGCAGACCCACTTTTCGGTAGGACTTGGGTAGGACCACTTGTCTTATTGTCTTCCTTTTCGAACCGGGCCGGGATTCAGATAGTTTCAGCCCCTAGCGCATACCGAAGAGTTTTATAGGAGTATAATTGGAGAAGCGGGATAAGAATCCGAATTCATGGAGAAGACGTTCGAGACCAATATTGAGCAACTCCCCTAGATGACGAAGGAAGATGAGACCAAGAGATCAAGATGAGAACAAATATGTGAGCAAGACTCCCCGAGCCTATGACCAGTCATCGGCTCGGGGAGTCTTCGGTCTTATTCTTTCCATTGGTCCGATCGAATCCGTGAGAGGAAGGGCGTGCAATCCAACTGTTGCCGTAGAAGAAAACTATCTGCGAGAGAGACTATCTGCCAAGCAATGGAAGCGAGCTCAGTTAGGGGCGAGGGATCTTCCTATTCTTTCTTCAGAGAGCTCGGGCCACATTCACTGGTGAGCGATCCGAAGCGAAGCCACATTCACTGGATTTAAGGCTATTGTCGGTGCCTTTCCTTTCTCTTGCCGGCATAACTATCTATCTTTCTATTAATATCATGAATCTCGAGCTTCTTTCTCTTCCGGATTCTTTGTTCAATGGTTTTCGTTTCTAATTCTTGATCGAGTTGTCAAAAACTGGACTGCCTATCCCAATCAGAAAAGGAGCGAGACCTGAACTCTCGTGACTCCGATCAGTGTGTCTTGGTGGAAGTGTTGCTCGTTCTGCGGACCCGAAGTCAACCAATTCCCAATTCCCACTGCTAGGGCAGGCGACTCATACCTTTCAGTAAGGTGCGGAGCGACTCTGCGTCCCCAACTTTCCTTGCAATCCACGACCGGGCGTAAATAGCTCTTCCCAGGTCAGCGACTCTTTCTCTTTGCGAGGTCCGGAATAGAGTGTTGCTATATAAGAGTTCAGTTCGGGAGTCTCTCTTCGGCAGTTTGTCTCTCTGATCAGAAGCAGAGCAGTCTTTGATTTGATATTTCCCAATTTCAGTAAGACCCTTTGTAAACCAATGCTCGATAGGACGAGTGAAAGGGCTTCGTTGAGCAGGTAGTTCAAGGATGACTATATATATATATGTTCACTAGAAATGCGGAGCTGGTTGACTAGAAAGAGTAGTGAAAAGAAAAGGCAGAGCAGGTAGTTCAGTAGGCGGAGCTTCACGTTCAGTTCAAAGAGGCAGAGCAGGTCCAGCAGTGTGGAGAGGCTACGTTCCCAGTTGGGGACAGTCCTCCCAAGGCAGACTCATATCCCCAAGGAAGGGCAGGCTCCGGTCCTATTCCCATCAGGTAGGGAGGGAGACAAGAAGAGAGCGGTTCACACGAAGGGAAGAGGATCTGGAGCGATTGAGCTAATGAAAGTCTCGGGATGCGGGATCGAAGCCTACTACGCGGCAGAGAACCTATCCCACTCCACGGTGTGTTGAGTCGATTCATGACTTTAGCCGATTCATTCTTTTAATTCTATTAAAGGAGAGCCTAATAAAGGAAGAGAGCCGGCCATTAATAGCGCACGAGCTTGCTTCATTGTCTTCGGACTTCAAATCCTCGTGTCACTAGTTCACAAGAATGTCATCCTCGTCAGTTCTTAGCTCGGGTCTTGGCAGAGAAGAAGGAGAGGAAAGCCGAAAAAAAGGGGAAGCGACCTGTCTCAGTGGATTGGCAAAGGGTCGGCGAAGCAAGATCAAATTCATGAGCGGTTGAGGTCTCGGAAGCCAAGCCTTCATATGAGAGTGAGAATGCAATCAATGCACTACCTAGTAGATGTCGGAGATGGGGAAAGAGATCTTCGGATCAGGACAAGCACGGGCACTATAGTGATTCTGTAAGGGAAGTGAGGACTACCCTCTGTTCTGTGCCTACTCAGCTCTGATGACAGGGGTCGGCCTGCGAGAGACGGAGTGGGTAGGCGGGAATAATGGAATCTCAGATCGAGTTCCTAAGGCCTCTGTGATCAACACTCCTAGTTTCTCTTTTGCTCGTGCAAGAGATGAGTAGCGTCCCACTTCAGTGTTTATTGGAATTTCTTGCTTTCAATCCCTAGTTCTTCATATGGATCTCGAAAGTCCAAGGCAAGGGGTGTGGTGAGGCCTAGCTCGGACTGCCTGGACAGCGAGAGAAAGAGCTGAGTCACTCCACTCAAGCCTGGTATGAAAGAGTGAATGTTGCGCAGCCTACAAGATCTTCGTAATTAAGAACGGAAGAGAAACGAATTAGTTCTCGACTGGTCAGCGACAATCACACTCAACTCAAGCGAGGCAAGCAAGCCCGGAAGAGAAGGCACGGAGTGGAGCTTTAGAGGGAAGGGTTCAGGAAGCATGGGGCATCCGAAGATGGGACAGGCGGGACTCTCTGATGAGATCATCCCAGCCCACTGAGTCCTAAGTCAGTATTTGTAGTTCCAAGTAGTTCTAGTAGACCGCATTTCTAGTAGTGATAGTTCAAGTAGGCCAAGCACGAGCTGAAGTTTCTTATCTCAGTTCGTTCAGTCGTAGGTTCAAATCCAATAGTAGGTCCGGGGCCGGGGCTTGATCAGACCTAGCTAGCGCACCGAAGAGGATTAGGCACTTATGGGCCTGAAATCAATCTATCCGTCTTGGTGGGGCTCGCTCCACTTCTTTCTTCTTTTCCCCCACCTACCATCCCTGGCTGCTGAGTCAGTGATGTGAGAGTACTTTTCTAGGAGCTAGAGCGGCATGCGATCGACGAGGAAGACCAGCGAACAGCTTCGTTGAGCGGGAGCGGTAGCGGGCAGAGTCAAGCGACAGCGCGATCTTTGCAACCGGAAAACTATCGAAGCTTCAAATAAGATTGAGGTGCGAGGGACCGCGCTCCCAGTCCCATATCTCAAAGAGAAAGAATGCCCTGCCGAGGCGGACTCAAAGAAAGGAAAAGCCCACGTAGCGGTGTGAATGAGTTTAGATTCATTAGTTCTATAGATAGTAGTCGCTCGTGGAACTACGTTTCACCAATCAATAGTTCAGTGATTCTGAAATTCTTTTCTTTCAATTATTCTCCTCGGGATAGGAGGGACGGGGGAGAGGATAGAATGGGACCCCTGGGAAGCGAACGAGAGAGCATAGGCATCAGTTCGCCGATCAGTGAAAGTACCATTGATTGGCACGCGACTACGAGGTCAGACGAGAAAACAAAGGGGAGGGGAGCGAGACAGATGGAAAGAGATGGGGGACGGGAAGAAGCAGAGCAGCAGTTCGAGAACCTAAGCATTATCCAAAGTTCGGGAAGGAAGATCTCTCACAAGGATGAATCTAAAGTCGGGAAGCTGGGAATCAAGAAGGTCGCGGGAAGCCACAGAACAGGAAGCAGAGATTGGAAAGCCCCACAGAAGGGGAAGCAGAGATTGGTTCGCGGGAGGGGGAAGCGGAGGCCCAAACCAAAGAAGGGGAAGCAGAGAGTCTTTCTATTGCAATGAAGGAATTGTCTCTCGCCATTAATGGTGATTCAGTGTAGCAAGACACATGCTCATTCTCTTGCTCCTGCTCTGCTCCCAAAAGAATTTTGAATAGATAGAATAGCTAGAGAGATAGAAGTGTCGCGACTTCACACGTGATGAGTGCAAAGGAAAGACGAGATCCCAAGTAGCTCCAAGCTTTTTGCTGAAACCGCGCCCACGTGGGGCCCATAGAGACCTTCCCCGAGACGAGTCCAAGTCACTATGACTTTTTTGCATATATGTCGGGATAAATTGATAGACAAATGCTACTCTTTCCGAGCGGTAGGACGTCGGACTGAATACTTGAATGCAAGACTTGTGCAGAGAAGTGGAATAGTAGGACACCTGGGGAAGACTCCGATTCCGATCTAGAGCACTAGCCGAGAATAGCATTCGGACGGGGGAGGAGCACGTATCGGACCACTCACTCGTGCAATCACAATGAGATGAGCTCAGAGCCTGTTAACTTCTCACAGTAGGTGCGGTACGGGACGGTTATAAGAGTGAAAGTCAGAGTGAAAGTCAGAGTCCGGAGAAGCCAAGCGAAGCGAAATCAAAGCAAACCTGAACGGAAGGCTCATACGATTCATAATCATTCCATTCTATAATATCATAGTTGGTTTCGGCTACCATACATAGTGACGCTCGACTCACTGGCCCAAGGCACCTAATGCTCGTTGGGCTTCCACACGATCGAGAATCAGTGCGCGAACTCATGTGGCTTTGTGCGGGTGAGATTCCTTACCTTATATAGACAGTAGTAGTCAAAGAATCTTCTACGCTCACCGGGTCGTCCGATCTCTTTGATGGTTCATCCTCGTGTCACTAGTTCACAAGAATGTCATCCTCGTGTCACCAGTTCTCAAGTCAGAAAGCACGAAACCAATGAGGGAAGAAAAGCAATCCGCTTAAAGCGCTAAGAGTCAAACAAACGTAGTGCGATCTCTGCAACCCACTCAAAGCGAGGTCCGGAATAGAGTCAAGCTATATTAGAGCTATAATTCAATAGTTCTCTAAATAGTTCTCTTGTCTCTCTTCTCAGTTTGTTTTTTCAGTGTGAGTCTTGTTTTTTCTTTTTTCTGGTGTGCCCCGTCGCTGTCGCTCGGCCCTTGCTTTCAATCTAGCAATTCTGCATTGGATGGATGGCTAAGATCAGAGCCAACTAGACAAGCGGATCCATCCCATTAACCGGGCGAGAAGGAAGAGACCGTAGATAACTTGTACGAGAAGGAAGAGACCGTAGATAACTTGTACGGGAGTCTGAGACCTGAGATGACCAACTGAAGGGTACCGCCGAGTTGCAGAAGCGAGCTACGGGGACTTTGCCAGGAAGGTGGGGGACGCCCCATCTCATCTAGACTGGCGAGCGAAGTTCATCTTTGACCGGCCAACTGTCCACTTTGACAAGACCGAAGCAGGCCCAGGCAGTGATCAAAGATCCCAGGCCGAAGCAGACTATTCTTTTCATGCCTACCAGCAAGAGTTCATGGACCGGATCGAATGAGAGGAGCCTGTGGGACAGTCAAAGCTAGCTGGCTGACCCGAGATTCTTGAACAAGGGCGCGTACGAGATTTTTATTGAAGAAGGGCACGTACGAGATTCTTGAAGAAGGTCGGGTCGGCTCACTGATATAATTGGCTTCGAACCCATGACTCACCACACCATCTCTTTGTGATAGGTCGATCACCACACCTTCCCCTTTGTGATTGGGCGATCAGAGCATATATGCTAGGAGGTAGGATTGCAGTTGGGGACAGCTTTGATTAATGATTGCAGAGATATAGCGTTGCTTAACTCTGCCGCTCTCATTTGCCCCTCGCTCTTACTTAATAGTAGGAGAGAGGCTAGGCTAATAGTCTCTCATCCCGTTCCGGACCTTTCTTTCATCTTTCATGAGTGTGCTGGCAAATCTGTTCAAGCATTCTTTCTCTGTTTAACGGAGGTTCGCTCTTTTCTTTAGTGGGCAGCAATCGGCTCGCACTTCATAGCTAAGTAGGTTCTTTGACCTTACCTTCCTCAAGTCCCAGGCTACGGGCAGAACCAATCAAGCGAGCTCGTGCATGGTGAAATAGGCCCTGGCTTAGCCTTCAATGGGGAGCAGCCAATTATAGTAAGGAGAAGTTGCGACAAATTAGATAAGTATAAGCATAAGCATCAGTTCTAGTTTTTCTTTTTTGCATAGTGAACTCCTTTCCTCGTGGTTTGCAAAGAGGGAGGCAAAGGCAAGCTCAGTTGATTAATTCAGAAAATAGCGTACCCTAGTTAAATAGTGCCTTGTTGCATTGAATGCCTCCAGCTCTCAAAGGTCGGTTAGGGCTCCTAATATAAGTGACGCTTTCTTTACCGCTCCGTGGGACCGTTCAGTGAGCCGTGAAGTCTTAGATCGAGAGCACTAAACTCAAGCTCGGTGGAGCCGCCAGAGACTCTGATCCCTGGTCAACTCATGCCCAGGTCAGCGAACGAGAGTGAGAAGTTCAAGGAGCGAGCGACAGCGACGCCAACGCAGAGGGCTGAGAAAGAGCAGCAGAAGAGACGAGACCTAGCAAGAGCCCATCTAGCCGAAGACTGTCCCACAGGCGAGTTGAGGGACGAGCTAGGCGACTACAAGGGCTCTGTCGAAGAATGAAGGTGCAGTGAGGAAATAATAGGCTCTGCGAGACCTAGTTCACTCTCCTGCTGCACTAAACGCTTTGGGAATGCATCGTACGTCCGGTCCGGGCTTCGGAAGAGAAACTCGGCTCAACCGGTGCGGCAGAGAAGGCAGAGGACAGATTCCCCCAGTCCCCGCGAAGAAAGAAGCCGGGCGAAGTAGAGATGAACCCACGGATCGGTGCTTTGTGGACAAGGTGAGGAGAGGAAAGCTATTATATTATAGATATAGAAGCAAGCCTACGGAGCTCCATTAATGGTGGAGTTGGTTTTCACCGCTAGTGAGAATAGGCTGGCTTTAAAGATCTCAATTCAAAGGTCTAGTTCTTTAATTTGGTGTCGAGAATTAATGGATTGCAAAGATTTCGCATAGCTCAACTTTGCCGGATCGGGTGTGGGTACGCGGTGAGAGGTCCCAGGCTTTGAGAGATCTGACGGCGGACGGGGATCCCTCGAGAACTCAGCAAGAGTGGCCTTCGCCCTCGAGAACTCATCAAGTGGAGTGAGTCTTGGCAGATGTGAGTTGAGGAAGCTGAGCTCTACGCTAAAGAAGCGAACAAACCATAGCAAGGGGAAAAGGGTACGCAGTCAATAGGTAGGACGCCGACCTCGAGTTCGGACCACGAGTCGGGAGCGCGTAGCACCTCATTTCTCAAGCTATCGAAAGAGCACTGCTATAATATAAGGGCTGATGTGAGTGTAGGTCGGGAGGGGAATCAGCCAAATGAAGCTACGCGGAGCCTGACCTTGCTTCCTGAGAAACCAGTGAGCCTCCCTATGGTCGCCTTGCTTCCTTACTTGCTGCTATGAGCCGGGCTGGGATAGTGCTTCTCTTTATTCATGCCTGGGGACGGGGAGCGGGTGAAACTGAGTAAAAGGGCAGAGAAGCCCACTATGCGTTTATTGGTATAGATAGAGATTGGAGTCTCAGGCATAGAGGCATAGTTCCTAGTTCACAGGCCAGTAGCCCACGTAGCGGAATTAATGGTGGAGCCACCTTTTCTTTTACTAAGCTCTAACGGAACTCAACCCAACCTCGACCAGCTCGTTCAACTAAGCAGACCAGGTGCGGCAGGGGTTCGGGGTGCAATCGACAAAAAGGGTCGGGCTCATCCATCATATTGAATAAGAGAATGGGTTGACCTTCCAAGACAACTCTAATAGGTTCGACCAGACGAGGTGACGGGGAAGCGACCTCTCCGCCAGCCCATCCGAAGTGTGAATCCACCATGCACGGGTTCGATTCCTTTTATATTTATAGACATATTCATCTTCGGAGCGAGACCAGTTCATTAAATGAGGCGATTCCCACGGAGCGGTCTTACCGGAAAGAGGAGCGAATGAAATAACGCGTTCTGTAGTGCGAACGAAGAACTACACATGAGCCGGGGTAGAAAGGAAGGGTCGTTATGCTCTCGTCCCTCTGACCGAACCATGGCTATATCAGTTAGCGATGGAGGTGCGGAACGAGAGGGAGAATCTCAATAGGCCGCGGGAAGAAGCCTTGCCAGAGAAGCCTATCCCACTGATGGTATCGCATGCCTAAGCTCAGCTCATGCCTGGTGTCAGAGCTAACAAGAAGAGCCACGCGGCAGAGAACGCAGACCTAGACCCAGCGAGCGGAATGAGCGGCTTCGTTGAGCTTTGCGAAATCAAAGCAAAAGAGGCGACGTAGAGCGTTAGTGACCCGTTCCGTGAAGGCGGAATCAAGGGCGAGAGGACCGGCACTCAACTCAAGTTTAGAGAGAAGGGACGAGCGACAATTACAGCGACGTGTGACTTAAAATTCGCTTTTATCAAATCAAATTTGGAAGGGACGAGCGACAGCGACGTGTGACTTAAAATTCGCTTTTATCAAATCAAATTTGGAACGGACGCATTTAATTATAAGAATAGTTTTGCGACGTGTGACTACCTAAAAACCCATCAGCAGTATTTTGGACGCATTTAATTATAAGAATAGTTTTGCGACGTGTGACGGAACGGACGAGCTTATGAGAGTTTTCCCCCACCTACCTGGCAGCTGAGTCAGTGATGTGGGAACCGGTGCTTTGAGTACGAGCGGCATGCGATCTCCGAGGAAGACCATTGCTTGATTGACACGTGAGCCGACCGACCTTAATATTAGTTCAGTGAGCCGACCGACCAGACCTCGAATAGTGAGCCGACCGCAGAGCCCAACCTTATTTAAGTGGTTCGCCGACCTTAAGCCATTTATACCCCGCTTACCAGAAGAGAAGGTGCGAAGCCTAGTGGACCAAAGAAAGGGCAGCGAAGGAGCTATGCGATCAGGGGGAATCGCTCATCATCAATCAGCTCACGACCGACACTCCTAAGTCAGATCACACGGGATGGATATATGACCCAGTGTTAGGAGGTGGGATGGAGGTGAGGAGCAATAGGGCTATATACATCTAGAAGAGGGAGGTGCAGAATTCGACTAGCAATAGGGCCAGAGAGAAAAGGGGGGAAAGGGAGAAAGTGCTACTATATATATATATATTTAGGACTCGACCGCCATGAAGGACTGAACTTCCGATGACTGTGAGGAGCGACCAAGGCGACCAACGGGAGGCGAACGAACTGGTCTCCATTCTATGGCTATGGTTATGGTTGAGGAACTGCTTTGAGTATAGTATAGTTTAGCGCACTGCTATTGAATCGTCCTGCGCCACTATTATTTCGCTCACAGCTATCTTTGAATTTGATTATCGAAATGGTGGAGTTCTAATATAAAAAAGGGTGTGAAATGAACTCGTCGCGTGGAATCAAAATCCCACGGAGCGGTGCTCACGGCAGAGTGTGGGCAGAGCTCTGCAATCCATCTGAAGCAAGCAGATTTCCCCTTCGTTGCAATCCGAAGCGGCATACTCATCCGAATCAGAGAGCGAGGTGCGGAGCGAGTTACCTGACTTAAACTGGCTGCTGAGGTCGGTGCCAGAGATCCGTGATAGGAAGGTTCGGTCGGTTAAGAGAGAAAAGAGTAGAAGAAAGACCACTAGTCTGGCTCGTTCAGTAGTCCTACATGGGTGCTCCACCAGTCCCGCTCTACAAGGAGGAAGGACTCGGTGAGTAGGTGGATTGCTTTGATTTCGCTTCCGAAGCAAGAAATTCAGTTCCATTCTTTTGTTCTATAATAAAGGAAAGAAAGGGAGAGGGCAGAGTCAAGCGACAGCGCGATCTCTGCAATAAAGCCGCTACGGAGCAAGAAGGACCAATCAAATTCAGTGAAGGAGCGAAGTTCACCCACTTGTAGAATGATGTAGAGTGGGCCCGGCTAATGCTAATCTTCCACCCGACCCGTGCTAATGATGGTGAGGGGACGTGGCGAAGGAGTAGGTAGAACCAAGATCAGATTAGTGGAACGTGGTTGGGGAGAGGATCGACCAAGGTGCTGTGCGTAGCGTCAGAGATGAGCCGTTGAATAAGCGCTAGCGGCAGAAACCGTCCTTGGGTGCTAAGAGGCAGCGGTTGACAGATCACCTTCCTCAGTCTCATGGGTTCGACATCCCACGTAGCGGCGCGGTCAGACTGACTTTAATTATAATAGATAGGAGTCGTGATTTGACTAAGGATTGCAAAGATAATCACCTATTATGCTTGCCGACCAGCTCTAACGGGACGAAAGGAGCCCACCTGGCAAGGTTCTTGCCCACTGCCTCTCATCTGCCTATCCTACCCGCCTCACTCTACTCCGAAGACTACCCAGAGTTTCCTACCAAGATCAGAGTTGACAAGAGCTCTGACTTAACCACTTGACAACGGATAATTCAAGATCAAGAATAACTCACTGAAGATCTGAAGGGGTGTGGGGACGAGCTTATATAATAAAGGAGTAGAAGCGCGGGCACTAGGCAGAGTCTTCGGTGCGAAGCGGTTAACGGAGGCTGCTCCCAGAAAGGCAGTGATAGAGAATCCCAGGCAGCTATCGGAAGGTTAGTTAGGACGACGCAGTGGGCATGCGATCGTTCCGGCCACCCTTGTTAGTGGGAGTTGAGTGCCGGTCGCATAGCCGAGGACGATGGAGAGTTCGAAAGCATGGGGAGTACGATCAGACGGGGCAGTGATCGATCAGAGGGACTCCCTCATAGGACTAGACATGGTAAGACTGCCTGTCCCACTTCGGAGCCAAGGACCTTATGAGCCAACCTCAGATGAGAGGGCCGTGGGATAGCATAAGCATAGTTTAGTCCCCCTGTGGTCAATTCATTGCAAGACAGACCAGACCATTCTCAATCGGTCATACTACTTTCCCCTGTCCCATTGTAAGCGAGCAGAAAGAAGGAGCATAAGATCAAAGAATAGAAAAGCAGGAAGCGAGTGCCATTGAACTATTTATGGAGCGAGCCGACCACCGGCCTTCTTTATATATAAAGTCAAGAGGAAGAGGAATAGAATATCAAAAAGTCAAGAGGAAGAGGAAGCGCTTCCTTGAGCTATGCGAGCAGAGTCGCAAAGTTGAGCGCTACAGCGGCAGAGGGCATGGGAGGGAAAGGGCAAAGTTGAGCTATGCGAAGCCCAAGAAAAGAACGAGAACTGAACTGAACATTCCTTAATTCGGGTTCTTTTCCCACCTTTCCGTGGAGCTTGTACCCAAGTGCAACTATTATAGTTGCCTATTCGCCTACTCTGGTCGGATAAGCAAGTCGTGATGGGAGCCAGTGAGGCATGGGGTTTCTCAAGCGAGAGAACGAAAGTAGAGAGGGCATCCCCGAAGCTGATCTGAATCTGACTGACAAGTGGATCCGACCTTAGACTAATCTAGTGAACCAGACCGAAGACTAATCCGCATCAGAGAAAGGAGACAGAGAAAGGAAGAGAGCGGAGCATATTATATAAAAGAAAGAAGAGACCGAACAGCCTACTAAACCGGAGCTGAGCCTATGAACTAGCAGTCGGAGATGTTGGAGATGTCGGAGAAAGGGAAGCGTGATCTCTCCAATCCATTTACCACTAGAAGAAAAGAAAGAATGAGTGAGGGTAAGCGGGTAGACGCAGAGTAGCTTAGCTAAGGCAGAGTTCAAGTTCTTTTCTTGGAACGAACGAGAGAGCAAAGGACAAGGCGGAGAGGCAAGCACAAGAACTTTGAGTTGGGTGTGGTCGGAAGCAAGGAGCGAATGCAGTTCGCAAGGGCAGAGAAGGCTGAGTGAAAGAAAAGAGTTCAAGTAAAGGAAGCAAACGTTAGATCTCTGCAATTGAAGCAATCCACAAACAATTCATTCTGGTCAGCGAACTCGTGTCAGTCGGAAGCTATGCTCCCCTTCTTTCTATATATAGTCCAGGTCTGACTCGTCATATCAACTAAGCCCACGTAGCTCACAGAACGGATAAGCAGATAGATTATGCCTGCCTACTGCGGATCGGTCAGCTATGCCGTAGATGCCCTCGGATGTTTAGGAAGCTGAGCCCTACCACTGAATCTCTCTCTAGCCCGTGCTCTCTACGGTCTTGTCTTTTCTCTCTTCGTTCAGTCAGCTAGCACTCGCTTCCCTTTTTCTTTCAGTTTCTTGGTTAGGGCAGGCAGGCTCGCATAGGACGAGTACGATGGGGATTTCTAGTAAAAGGCAGAGAAGAAGGAAGGACTGCTTGCTAGTGGAAGGAACGTTGGGATCGGGAGGGAAAGGTGGAGTTCATGGAGAGCGGGGCAAGGCTCCCAGTCCTCGGCTTAGGGTAGGGATAGCAGCGGAGATGAAGGCTTAGAGGAGAGGGCCTAGCTTCACTGATCCGGGAGGGGAATACCATACCATAGGGAGGTTCGATTGATTGTCCAATATAATAGCTAAAGTAGTGGCGCTCGTAGAGGACCGGAGGCATCAAATCTAAGCCGATATAGCAGCAATATCAAGAGCTACGATTCAGTTCAATTTGAGAGATTTCTAGTCCTAATATTCTTACTGGAAAAGGCTGGAAAAGGTTGTGTTCTTGAGTCGGGTCGGCATGGGGAGAGGAGCGGGGAAGAGAGAAGTGGAGCACGCCATCTCTAGCCTCACGCCTCTAGTCTCGTCATGACATGAATGGCGGTCTAGTCTATCATGGCTTCTTATGCCCCTAGCTCAGTTATGGTTATGGTGCCTACGAAGCTCGGCTAAGCAGCAATGCCTATGTAGTTCGGGCGTGCCAATGGGCAGATGTGAGGGCACGGATAAGCTGTTATGTCTACGAAGCTCACTTTCCTTTCATTGGTCTCATGCCTACAACGTTCGTTCGGTCATGCGCCTACGTCGTCATGTGCCTACGCTGCTTCGGAGATGAGAGACAGAAGCTCGGCTAAGCGGCTATGTCTACGAGAGAAGAGAGGGAGACCTATATGAGGTGCGAACGCAGAGGAGAGGGAGGGAGACCTATATCTATCTGTCCTTGCTGGGCAAAGCAGCTATGCCTAGGAAGCTCAGTCATGGGCCGCCTCGGAGAGGAGTCGAAGAAGGCAATCATAGTTTTCCTATCTAATAGGAAAAGTAGTGATGGAGAGCAAAGCACTAAAAAAAGCAACAAAGTTGATCTCGTTATGCAAAATACTGCTGATGGGTTTTTAGGGGTAGTCAAAGTGGGGGCAAAAGTAGTCCCGGTCCAATTTGAGAAAAAAGCAGTCATTTTCTATGAAAGAAGGCCTAAAACCAGTGCAAGAGTTGATCTCAATAGGTGCGGAACCAGTCTCACTCTACGAGGAAGTTCTTTGAACAGAAAATGATAGCCCACGCTTTGAAAGATTGCTTACGAAGCGAGGAGCTAACTAAGCTAAGAGAGGCCTATGAGAAGGTAGAGCGGCGACTGATCTCTGGTTCTGCTAGACTGATCCCACTCTGTTCCGGTGCAGCACGCCTCCTCTCCAAAGCACGAAAGGAAAGCGAGGAACGGGCCCAGTTAAGCGATTCACGGAAGGCTCAGTCTCTTCAAGAAGGAAAGGGGCGAAGAGCTGAACGGAAGGGAAGGGGCTTAGAACAGCTTTCTGAATTGCGAAAGAGTCACCTTTCCACCATCCCCTATTCTAGCCTCAGCTTTTGCTTTAGCTCATTCTCTTGTTGATTATGTATAAGATTCTAAAGATGTGTTTGTTGATGCCCTATCTCTTCCTACTCCAATGAGAAAGAGGGCGGCTTATCGTTATGGGAATGCTGATCAAAATAGGGTCACTCGGAATCGAATCACCAACCTCATATCCAAACTGAAGGACAAGATTTCACTCCAAATAAAGACGACTCCTTTCCTAACAGAAGAGGGGTAAGCCCTACTTTTTGATTTCTTATAAGAATGACCCCGGTATACTCCTAAAATGGGGATTCTCGCTCTACTGAATCGAAAGAATGACTCTCGCCTTTGGAACAGAAAAGTTCGGTACAGATAACAATGAATATAAATGGGAGAGCAGGTGCCTGGTTAGCCTCCCAGCCCATATCATTTGAAAAAGAGATGCGTCAGTCACGCATCCTAATTGGTTAGTAGTGCCCGCCCTCGTTTCTTCCCCGCTCTGAGTTTGGCTTTACAGGTACTCGCGAGGAAAAAGAACATGTGGTTAACCGAATGGATCACTGGTTGCTGGCCGGGAGCAGCACTGGTCTTTAATGTACCAGCCAACAAGTACCGTGGAAACCAAAAAGCCTGATCTCTATTTGTACATGTATTTGATAGATTGATTTTTGAATTTCAAACGTGCTTCGTAACGAGCAAAATCCTCTTTCTTTGAAGCCCCTTTGGGATCTTTTTTAATGAATCGAAAGACTCAATCCTCCCAGTACATACTTTTAATGAAGCTTTCTTTCCCTCGTTGGTACATTACGGGTTCAGCCCTTGTTTTCGCGAAGGTGACAAGAAAGGATTCCACACCTTTCCGTTGCCGTCGTTTCAATATGTTGTGATTTTAGAAGAGGGAATTGGCCCCAAAAGCCAAACAAACCAGTCATCATATTGATCCCTAAGCTTCACGGAATCCGAGACTGTTCACCCGATATCATTCCATTCCTTCCCGCTAATTATGCTAACCATACCTCCTTAGCTGAGTGAAAGGTTTCATCCAATACAACATAACGGACCAGACATGTTTCACAATTACAAGAAGGCCACCGGATGACCTAAAGATCGCGTGGTTACGCCTGTTGAACCGCAGAGGCATGTCTGTCCGTTGGACACTTCATGTATCATAATCCATAATCCTAATTCTTCTTTATCTTTATAACCGATTTATAACCGAGAGTACCCATGAATGAATGTAATTTAGCCGGTCATCTCTTCTCTCATTTAGGAAATGCTTTCAGTAAAGGTGCCTCCATTGGTTGAAATGAGTTCCATTCCCAGCTGCACAGTGGCATCCTACCAGCGGTTAGCTGCCTTTCCTTTCTATCTATCAATTATCTATCACTCTTTCCCCAAAAAAGAAATAGCATTACCTTGGCATACAGTCCCGGAGTCCATGTCTTGATAATAGAACAAGTACCGCCCGGATGGCTCAACGAAGATTATCCTTTATCCACCTGGAACAAACGGAGATGACTAGAATGGAATGAATCGGCGCGTTCAAACATATAGATTCGATTATTCGAACGGAGTCTTTCTTCCAGTCGAACCTTCCATTCTAGAGTCCTGTCTGTGTCAAATGGGTACAAGAGCGGCATATTCCAGTCGCTTTGCTCTGGAACAGGCTCTTGTTCTAGCTCCGCCCAATGCTCGGAATGGTGAATTGATCAATTCCCAAACTAGCCAACCCGAAAGCCAATCACGAACTGCTCGCTGCTGGAACTGGCTAAAAGAAAGAGCAAACCAGGCAGAGATTTTATATGCTATTCAACAAACCCCCCGGGGTTTCTTTTCCTATTCCATAATAAGCCGTACGGGTTCGTGGTTAAGAATGGGCTCCTAAAAACCCCTTTCAAACTAGGGGGGACTCTTGTCCTGTCACTGAGACTTGCTTTATCACAGGATTGAATCTGTCCGGACTTGATTTGATGATCTGCCCTTTCCACTCCACTTCACAAGAATGGGATTCGCCCTGTGCGTCGATTTAGCAAACCAATTCTTAAAAAAGCCCGTCTCAATAGCTCAGTGGTAGAGCAGTCAATGATTAACTGACTGGTCGTAGGTTCAATTCCTACTTTTTAAGAAATGAATTCGAAAAAAAAAGGCAAAGGAATTTGAATTAAAGAATTAATTAAACCTCCCCTGGGGGAAGATTAAGGGGCGGAGAGCTGAACGAAGGGAAGGGTACCCACTGGATAGGTGAGACGATAGTCGAATTGACGAAAGGGCTGAGCCTAAAGAGGTAGGCGAAGGGTACCCACTGGATATAGATAGGTGAGACGATAGTCGAATTGGCGGAGAAGCCTATGGGTCACTCACTCGCTTACAGGTGAGAGAAGAAAGAGATAAGGTATGATATAACCTAAAAGCAGCCGTCCCCGATAGCACCAAATGAAACTCACTTCCTAAACCTTACGCATGGGGGGGAGGAGGGGATATGGTTAAGGCCAAGGAAAGCTGTCCAGCTCAATGTCTTATTTGCCTGGCTGGGCATAGTAAGATCGTAGAATAGAAGGATTTGCTGCTAAGAGCGGATTCTTTACCATTCAATAGCACCGGATTGGGATTCATTCTCCCTCAGAGCGGATTCTTTCACAAGCAATTATCCGAATAGAAACCTATTTGGGCAAAGCCTAAACCGTACTCCTAGTAGGGCACTCACCTTCTTAAGAGAGGGGTAAGACTATAAGGAAAACAAGAAAGAGATATTCATTAAAGCAATCAAAATCAAAGCGACAGGGGGTTAATAACAGACAAGAAAGCCAAGCAGCAATAGCAATCCAAGAAGAGCGCACCTTACTTTAATAGAAAATCAACTCTAATATAGCTTCTAATAGAAGATAGCCATAGCCCATGTATTTCAAGATCACACTAATCTAATGAAGTACACACGCATACGGCAGACAGTTGAACTAGTAAGGCTTCCAAGGCCTAAAGCAAAGCTAGACAAACAAAGCTCTAGCCCTTCTCTTCCGTATAGTTAGTAAGAGGCTCTGCAAGACCTGTATTCGTCCGCAAAGAAAGGAAGTAAGTTTACATATATTTGAATGTTACGCCCAAAAGGCAGTCCCATTAGGTTAGGAATCATCGGAATCAGCTTCAAGCTCAAGCCCCAGTTTCGTCAAAGGGGAAGAATCGAGCTACCTAGCAGGTTAGGAAAGAGAAAACCTAAACCCTTGCTACCACAGAGTAAGGCACAGAGGTATAAGCAACTAAGGAAGGACTTCTCTTCTCTTCTTCCTTATCCATGGTTCTTTCCTGGATTCGGGAAGTCAAGGCATGAATAAAGCAATGAAGTCCACATGTGAATCAAAGAGTCAGCGCTTAAAGGAACTCCGGTCTTTAGCCAATTCCAGTTCAATCGGGACAAGGCTGTTCTATGATCCGAGCCGAGGGGAAAAGCTAGAAGGTAAGGCTTCAATGAGCTATAAGGCTCAAAGCAGTGAAACCAACAGTGAGAGTTGGTAACTCTTAGATCAGTAGTAGCGCCCTATCCACCAACCAGTAACTACAAAGAAAAAGCGAGAATTTCCATTTGCATTACCAGAAGAAAGATGCGACCGATACCTGATGATCTATTCCTCTTTTTACGGCCTGTAGACCTTTAGAACTACAAAAGTCAAAGAAAGAAAATCCAAATTCTAACTACTAGAACTAAAAGATATCTAGTTACTACCATAACTACAATAACTCTTAAGGCCAATAAGAAAAGAAGGATGAATTCTGGTTTCTTGTTTTCAGGCTTATAAGTCAGTAAGCAAGAGCTAAATCAAGGCTTTTAGTTTAAGCCAGTTCAAGGTAGGGCAACTTTGAAAGCCAATCTTGACTTAAGTAAGTACAAGCAAGGCAATTGACTCTATCAAGAAGGTATGGAACTTCTCGACGTACCTCTATCAATTCCTTCTTTGCCACCATCTTTCTCTTTCTTGCTGCTCCTTTCTTCCTTCTTCTTGTTCTTGCCCTTTGACTTGGGCTTACTGGCATCAGATGAGGAAGACTTCCCAAGCTTATAATCAACCAAACTGTCCGCAGCATCCATGGCAGAGGGCAAATCCTTCACACCCTGTCTCCTTAGTTCCATCTGTGCCCACGATTGGAGACCTGACATGAAATTGAAGAGCTTGTCCTCCTCGGACATATTCTTGATGTCAAGCATCAAGGAACTGAATTCTTTCACATATTCCATCACCGTGCCAGTATGCTTCAATTGCTTGAGTGAGTCTCTTGCAACCCATGCAGTCTTGCAAGGAAGGAACTGATCCTTCAATTCTTTCTTCAAAACTTCCCATCTTTCAATCTTAGGACGGCCAGCATGACGCATCATCCTCCATCCGTCTTCTCCACCAGAGAGTAATGAATACCTCTCCTTACGCGAAGGAAGGCGGGCTACCGGATATCTTCTACGAATTTCTTTTGTTGACCAGATTGATTTTTCTTTAAAATCCCTAATGAGGAAGTGGGCTATCCAGTTAGACTAAAAAGTGTAGATTAGAAAAGCCAGTCAAAGCGAGTACGGTACAGATTAGTTCATGAAAGGGTTCCTTATCCACCAGGGTACCAAATCCCACCATTTTATATGTTTGATGGGGGAGGTTGCCCTAAACTAAAAGACACTTATCTCATTTCATTACCGATTGCCGGGACACTGCCACGGGTCTTTGCCATTGAGACAATTTCCCCTTTCTCTCGAACCAACATATCCTGCTCTTTCTCACGAATCTTAAGCCAATAGAATCGGGCTTTTTCTTGTTGTTGGCTTGGCTCGGTTAACATGTTGAACTAGGTCCGTCCGTCCCTAAATAAGAAGTATAATGGGAAGAGGGCTAAGCTCAGCTCGCGTACTTCGGTGATCTCGGGCAAGGTCTGGTCGAGGGGATCAAACACATGCATGGTCAACAAGCGTGGTCATAAGCAAAGCTTAGTCCATGTTTTCGTAGCCGTCGGTATATGGAATAAGCGTCTAAGGTGGAGGACAGGTGGCTCGGTGCTCATGGTGATCGCTCGGCTCACTCATAGGTTATTCGGAGTCCGGATTTCGAGCTAGCTCCCAATCATGCCTTCCCAGCTCTCGCTCCTACTCTAATAAGCGAGTTGAATTCCATCAAACCTTTATTCGTACATCTCTTTCTCGAATGGAAAGATCCCAAGGTAGGACGAAGAATAGCGTAGTCAAGGTGCGTTTATATTTATATAGTTGCGGAGTCAAGTACCCCTATCCTCTCTGGTTGGCATATCAGTATGAGGAAGGATGGAAAGTGCTCTTTTTTTGCTTAGAAGAATGCTCTCTCATGAATCCAAGCGAGGTTCTTTCAATGGCTAAGGGTTACCTACATACAGGACCAAGCGTGACTTGCGGATAATAATGCCGCTTTGGGTCAAAAAGGTCTGGGAACGTATCCGGCATCTTGTGATGAGTATATGAGACGCTTCCAAAAGCTATCAACAGTCGGTGTATATCACCACTCAAAAATGGGGATGTTATCAGACTGGCATGGCACCAAAGCCAGTATTTACAACCAACTGACCCACTTCCTCCCACTTAAGGAATAATTGAGGTCATGCATCTCATATAATTATCTACACACTGGAAAACCCTTTTTTTGAAGTTTTCCCATCGGATTGTGGATGATCAGCGATTCCATGTACAGGACCCTTCCCACTCTATTTTCTCAGATAAGGTGAAATTGACGTATATACTGAAAAAATGGGCTTCAAAGACTAATGTGCTTAGTCCTTCAAAGATCTGCGCATCAGATTCATTCTCTTCCTGCGGTTCCTTCATCTTCAAGTCAAGAAAAAAAGGTAAATGCTTGGCTAGTATAGTGAGCCATGGTGTTTAGAAATGAGATATTTTCCTCGCCGGGCAAGATATTGTGCTTTCTTGAGCTTGAGTTCGACTTAACAAATATGATTTGAAAGAAAGCCAGAGCCCTATTAATATATAAGTGAGGCAAAAGGGTAAAATGAAATGGTTGTTGAATAAGCCAGGCGAGGGTAATCTGGCCTAAGACTTGTATCATTCCAGTGCTTGGCGTGTGAAAGGGCAGAAAATGGTGCCATAGTCTATGATCTCTTTCATCCCACCCAGTGCTCAGCTCAGTTCCAATGATTCGGTGCTTCGATTGATTGTTGGAGCAGGGAAAGCGAATGCCAGAGGTGATAAAGAAAGACTTCCATAACGGACCAAACTTCCGGTATTTGAATCGACATTCAATCTTTAGATTATCAAAGAATGTTCAACAAATAAATAAATGGTTATCCGTTCACACAAAACAACAATGGAAGTGGAACAAACCCGGGTACTAAATGGCTAAATCATGAAGATTGGGGGAAAACTCAGTGCGTACACCTATACTCGGTATCCGGCCTGGAGCGAGGCATCAAACAAAGAATACACCATTCGGAACTAATATAGAGCCTTGCGGTCTCGAAACTTATGTTTACTAAACGAAGTCGATAGTACCTAAGAAAAGAAAAGAAATCCTTTATAGTCGGTAATGGCTTTTGAATATAGGTATTAGCCAGCACCTGAAATACGAATAGTCTCTTTTAAAGAGATATTACCCCTTATGAGGCGAGTATGATCTATGGGTGGAAGGCGGTTAGTTGGGAATGGAGTTTAGTCTCTAACAATGTTTGCTGGCGAGTAGGGAATGGTGCTGTGTGAGGACCAGATCAAACTCCAGTCGAAATCGGCGGGGCGTGTTTGATCTTTCTGCTGGAGTTTATAGCCGAGTTTGATCGTGTATTTGCCCGAGTTTTCCGCCTCCCAAACTAATGTGTCGGGGTGCTTGGTTGCGGTAGTCTCAATCCGGTTAACGATCTCAGGGGAGTATGTCTAGTTTAGCACCCGATAGTAATGTAATAGGCCCCCATACCCGCTAAAAAATTGAACAAATCAGCTTGACGAGCGGAGTTTGGCTTGGTGGTTTCCCAGTCCTGAATCCCCCTAACGCCTTCATTTTCGTACCTGTGCCTACCTCCCAATGTGTGCCTCTGCTGAAGAAGCCCTTGAGTTTTTTTATATCTCTCCCCTTACTTACATATTTGGGCTGGAGTTGGCCCTCCTCTTGCTAGCCCAGAAACCAGTCCTCGAACAGTACTTGCCCCTCATTATTTCAACCCATAAAGGCCTCTCTTCCTGAGATCAATTGCCATACGCTTGATTGACCCAATACAGATTCCTTACTCCCAAGCCGGGTGCAGATGTCGTCCCTTTGACCATAAAGCTACATGTATCAACCAAGACCTCAAACAAACAGATTCGCAAAAGATTCCAATATTACGGTAGAATTCGACATCGCCTTATTCCAGTAATTTCATGAAGAGGAGAGCCGCGGTTTTGACCTGAGTGAAGGAGGTTCCGTTGGGTAAGCAAGAACTAGGCAAGTAGCCGAAAGCCCAAGCAGGGGAATCTACCACTTTGAGAAAGATGATACCACCAAAGTCAAGCAGCCCATATTATATCAGACCGGGACTAGGTAGGTCGGATCGTCCCGCTTTCAGGCAAGACGCGGAAGAGTGCGGGATTGGCTTACCGAAGCAATTCTTATGAAAGAGCAGATAGGATCACACCTCCATCAAGAAAGACAAGACCTATTGCCAAACTAGCAGCTACGGCCTTACCAAAGCAGACAATAGAAACTATTACGACACCAGATTCAATGTCCTGAACATTTTGAGAAGAGGTGAGGTGAAGGCTGAACAAAGCGTTAGGGAAGGTTTGATTTTTGGAACAGGCAAAAGGTACACTATTTATCATAATATGTCGAAAAGTGTCATTTGCTTGGCTTTTTCTTTTAGCCAGAATCAACCCAGTTGTATAAGCGTCCCCTCTCATCCGCTCAACAATATACCCCAGAACCGGACTGCCTGGTTAGCTCGCTCCATCCGGTATCAGATATCTGTAGCAGCTATAGGAGATAGCATCTGGATACACCAGAGTGGATCCAATCTCTACCTAGTAAGGCATTGTACGCTGCAGTACCATCCACCAAAAATCAAGCACTAACCTGGTCTTGCTAAATCTGAAATCCGGAGTCTTACCCGGCTTCCGCCTACTTCCGATTGGAGTGGCAAGAAGATTTCATCATTTTTGTTCTTCTATTTTCTAGCCTTGTTTCAGTAACTTGTCTTTGTTGCATTTCTTTTAATTGACAATTGACCAGATTCACGATCTTGACTTTTGATACCAATACAGTTATTCCTACGTTCATAGAACTCTCTTAGTTAGCCTTAGCTAAGCTAGGATCGCAGAAAAATAAGTAAGGTTGGGGTATTAGTGGCATACCTAGATTGCAACTCAGATTCAAGTTCTAGATCACCTTAACCAACAAGCTAAAAGTACAAATTGAGAAATTGGAATTTAGAGTCCGCGCGCGGGCAATTCAACTACAACCAAGGCTAGCAAGAAAGAAACTAGCGGATTAAGAAGTGGCAGCACTGGTCCTATTTTCTTTTGTCGGACATCCTATTCAACTAATCATATTGCTTTCTCACAAGCACTGAAATCCATCAATAATAGGCCAATAATAGACCACTTTCTTCTTTTATCGAAGAAAACCAGATCGAGAAAGTATGTAAATAAGCTATGATCATTTCAACTACTTGAAAAGGAAGCCCGCTTCTTCTTATTTGGTACCTAGCTCCGGGATGTAGTTTCCGGAAGGGCGAGCAGGTAGACAAGAAAAAAATTCTTGATGTATGGAAAAAAAAGAAGTCAAAAGCTGCTATGAGGCGTAATACTTGGAAAAAAGCCACCTGATTGCGGGTTAGAACATCAACAAGTTTATCCCTTTTTCCTTTTGACATTTGTTGGGAACTAATTCATTTTTGAGACAGGAGCCTTATTTAATATTCGCAAAAGAAAACCAAAATCTCGAGTTGAAAAGAAACTGCCTTACTTACTTAATAGGGATGGTGCAAATGGCGTTGGTGGGGCTAAACTTGAGGAGATCAAGAAAAATATATAAGGTGAGAAAAACCGGTAAGGAAGGAGAAGGGATACTCAATGAAGGATGTGGTGCCGATTTTGTGCAAAAGGAGAAGTTTGAAGTGAAAATCTGGGTTCGGATTGGATGAGCGGTGAAACACTTTTGAGTCCCAACCGGTACGGTACAAAACCAGTATTTAGTACTGTTTATTGAAGTTCTATATCTTTCTACCTCACCTGTTTAGTTTGGTATCTGCATTTACCAGGTGGTACTGGCACCAATTGGCAGCCAGGTCTCGTATTTTCAGTTTATTCTGGTGCAGGGACAACAATTATGTCTTGATTGAACACCATAAAAAGAAAAAGATAGAGAAATCTGCAAACTGCAAATTCTCATTTCAATTCAGACAAATCAAAAAAATCAAACATATCTACCATGTCATTTCAGGTGCGCAAGTTTGGCCCGTTATTTATACCTTATGCCGACCGGCTTGTATTTTTTCGCCTCATACCCAAGACAATTTTCTTAGTGGATGGTGACCAAATTCTCTCTCTCTCTTTGCAATCTTTATTCAAGAACAGCTTATCTGGAAGAACTTCCCGCAAGGCTAGGGGAGGAGTGGAAGAGATCCCAGCTGGGGAGGTGGTTCATTGAAAGGCCAATCCATCTGTTAATTCTAGATCAAAAGCTAGTGTATTAGGGCAAGATGACGAGTCGGGAAGAAAGGAGTAGACCGCAGTTATAGCCTAGCCTAAATTTCCCAACTTATATATTAATAGGGGAAGAGCAATCAATGCTTTCCGGAAAGTACCTAGGGGCGAAGTGGCGAGTTCAGTGCAGGTCTGTAGTTCTCGCCTGTACGCTTAGGCTCTCCTCGTTTGAGAGTTCAGCTCTGTCTTTCCCAGACACGTATCTCATCAGTTGGCAAGTGGACAGCAAGACCGACCGCCTTTTATTTCTACCGGGAATTCCATAATTTCTAGTTCGGTTCAAACCATGTCTAAAAAAGAAAGAGAACAAATATTAACTTAACTGCTCGCTCAAGTAATTTCATGTGACACTGCTCAGAAACTCTGGAAAACTCTTCAGCAGATGTATATGCCCTTTTAGATTTTGCTCTTGCCAAACTTCGTCCTTGAACTTCGACTTAAGCTCCAAACCACGAAGAAAGGCGCCTCCAGCTGTGCGCTGTACCTTTATCAAAAATGCGATCGATTGCAGATCGGCTCCGATCTGTTGGATCTGACATTGCTGAGCAAGATCTCATACTCTATATTCTTCAGGGCCTTGGCAGTGACTACGAGTCGTTCATCACAGCCGTGACCACTCGCACGGATCCCCTCACCATGGCAGATTTGCACGGTCTCCTTCTCACTCACTCACTTGAAGACAGACCAAATGTGGACAAACGCAGCGCGTAGTCCTGAACCAAAGAACTCCCTCAGCACCCCGCTTGCGTGAATGGCTTCAATTCCATGAAAAAAGACAGACTTCCCCTGCACTACCGGTTAAGCAAAAGCGGAATGCTACAAAGGAGAAAGACGAAAAGCTTTAACAAGGGTTTAAGTTACTCACTACCCTGTATTTGATTATTATTATTATTTCTTCTGTAATTGCTGAGAAATTGAGATTATGGTGGGGGGTTGAATCTGGCAAATTGGAAACAAGTGTGCACGCTGGGTGGATTAGGGGTTAAAGATCTCAAGCTTCAGAACCTAAGCCTTTTAATGAAATGGTGGTGGATCGCCTTCTCTAAAGACAGCTCGCTCTGGGCACAATTCGTCTCCTTACTGTTTGCTAAACAAAGGGGGCCACACACGAAATTCTCCCTCAACTCTAATAGCTCCTTCTTCTGGGAACACCTCTGTTCAATTAGACCGATCTTCCAGATCTCTGTATGCTGGGTTACTGGTAATGCAACATCTTTCTCCTTCTGGAATGATCTTTGGGCCTCACATCTTCCTCTCAGTAGACAATACCAAGATCTTTTCCTTCTTTGCAAGCAGAAGAGAATGTGATCGGCTTTGCGTCTAAGCGGTCAGTAAATAGGCCAAGGAAATCGAGTTCGAAAAATGCAAATGCCAAAATCAAGTCTTTCTAAGCATTTTTGTTTTCCCTTGCTTTTTTCTTTATTGAAATGTTCAGGCTTTGTCTCAACCACACAAAGCACTACGCTCATTGTCAGAGCATGTGCCTCACCGGGAAAGATCTTTCTTAATAAATAAGCAACATCCCCCAGCCCCTGGCCTTAAAGAATCAATACCCGGAGAATGGTAAATGGCAAGACCGGCAAGATCCGACTTGAAAGCGAGTGAATAGCAGGCTTGTGTCCTTTAATCCAGAATGACTGCATGGTCTTCAGTGAGCGAAGTCACTTCCTCAAGAGAGTTCTTTGAGCCGGGAAAAGCTATTTGACAATGGGGGAAATGGAAGGGCAGGGGGATAGCATAGTACAGTACTTCGGGCCTGGAGTGAAGCAGTCTGGTTCTTTAGAACCTGGGGCGCTTTTGATACCCCTCAGCTCCTTCATCTATACTAAGATATTATTATTATTTTGCTGCGCTCATACGCATTCCCGACTGTGGATAAGCTAACGATATTGGAAGTCGCTTTTACTTCACGGACCGGTCAGGGAAAGGTAAGTTGAGTAGCGCACTGATAGCACGAAGAAAAGCAATCAAGTCAGTGGTAGTCAATTCTTAACCTTAACAACCTCTATTGGATGAAGCAAGCATATAACTTACGATATTGATTTAGTAGCGAGATCAGTGGAAAAGCGCTCCACATGAGCCCAAGCCGGAGAACACGAAGACACGAGCATGTCTCGCACCATACCCATATGATAACAAGTGATTAAGATTCCTTCTGGGGACCCGGAGTGGTAGGATACCACCGGGGGAGAAGGCCACAATGTTTCCATTTATCGGTCAATCGCATCATTATCTAGTTTGAATTTTTCCCGACCAGAAGCTTTAGTAATCATAGGCGCAGGCACCGTCGAAACGACTTGAAACGTTTGCGTTTGCCCGCTTATTCAGGTACTCCTTTCTGGGGTCGCTGGCCAACTTTTATCAGCAAATGTGACAATTGCTTTTTCCTGGTCCAGATTGACAAGACGATGACTGGGGTAACCTGGTTTAACTGCTCTTTCTTTTAGAGAGGACAGAAAGACTGGAAACCAAGATTTATCTTCGGGGGAAGTGCCTAAAAAAAACGGGCTATAGCTGGAAGCGAGGTCAAAAACCAGGGGATCACGAGCGGTAGTTGAAGGCCTAGCTTTGCTTCTTCCTCTCTAGGCTTAGGCTTTCACGGGAGCTCTCTCTTCTTTCTTGTTGAAGAAGCTGTTCAACTGTGGCTAATCCCTGCGAAGGTTCGCAGGAATATGCTCTTTGCCTTTAGCCTGGCACTTGCCATTTCATCAGCTGCTGTTAGTTCTCCAGGGGATTAACGGATTTCGAAGTTTTCCTCTTTGACTTTCAAGAAGAAAGTTACGAAGTCTCCCCAACTTTGATTTAGGGCCCGGCTACGACCCGATCTGTCTTCTCTTATGCTAAGATATTGATAGTTACCTTGCAAACACTCTAAGACGCAACAACAACGGTTATTCAACTAAGACTTTTCTTCCGATAACAAGAACAGAAACACCGGTTATTGCCTACACTGGTTATTAAAAACCGGCTACGAGAGCTTTACCACCGAATACTGATTCAATTGCTAGTCTTCCCACACCGCTGACTTTGAAAGAAGCGGATTGCCAAGAGTTGATTCATTACCATTTGTCCTTAAAAGCACAGGTGAAACATACAGTAAACCCTGCCCCAGTCATTCTAGCAGAAACTTTCCTATCACTTAATCATTGTAGATTCTGAAAAAAGTACATTTTCACTTCCAACTGGAAGTTCACAAGTAATTAATTGAGTTAAGTGAACAATTGATTCTTTAAGTAAATTCGTCTCATTTCTTACATTCACTAGCAAGTACTTCCTTCTTTTTCACACATTACAACACACCCGTCTACTCACCTATACCTAAACTTGATCTATGTATGTCTATACCACACTTTTCTACTGTCAATTTGTTTTCATTTTTCTATTACATAAAGGGCCTTACTTAATATAATAGGAAACTGATTCTCTTTTTCTGAATTGACCCTGACGTAAAAGAGTGAACTTGTACGGTAGAGTTAGAGGGGATAGAAAAGTATATGGAATAGTACAAAGCTATGGCTGAGGCTGGCGTAAGTGCAGTTATACGCTTAGTCAGTCGAGTTATAGGCTTTTTAGTTAGGGTATTGGTCATTCGGCATTCAGAGCATGGACTATTTGAGGGTCATCGTGCCTTCCAAGGCCAAGACCGGGCGGGAAAGGCAGTAAGCATAGATAGCCTTCTAGATGTGGCGAGGCCTTCGTTTTGTGACACTAGTGAAGGTACTTCATTGATTTCTTTTCTCGGTACTTTATATATGTGCCGACAAAGATTTCGAATTTCATGTATATTCAAATCCCTTTTGTTAGTTCTTCATATATATGCTAGAAACTTTCCACCTTGTGAAAAACCTAATTTGCCTGCAACACCCCTCTCTAAGTGCAGCTATACATGATCTAGCTATAAAGTATATAGAATAATTGTTCATGACCCGGCTATAGGCTTTCCTCAGGTGACCTGTTGTATACTCTCTTTCTCTGTTTGGAAGTGGCTCAGGAGAATTGGAAATTTCATTTGCGAAAATAGGGCTTGTTTGCAATTCTTCATCGTCCCGGATGAGGTCGATTTTTCTTCTATGCCTATTATATTAAGTAAGGCCACCGGAGGACGCCACTGACTAGGTGAATTACTGTACCAACTGGTACTTGAACAACCTGCGCCAGCAATTATTTGAAACTGAAATTCCATCTCAAGATCATCTTATAACTAAAAGGGGGAAAAAGGAGAGTGTTGATAAAATCTCAACCTTATCCGATCCACGTGTTCCAATCTGGTTCTTAGAAATTCCATGCCCGCCTCCTCGCTTGGCATTCTGAATAAAAAGAAGAACAAGAAATTACCATTAACTATTTTATTTGGCTTTGTCTTTCTCTCTTTTCTAAATTCACCTATTTGGTTTTTTGTAAAGCATACCACATGGTGTTGTAATCCACTTAAATCCCAAACAGATTGAGAGCATTCCTGAATAACATCACTGCCAACTCACTTGAATATTAAATAAGGCCCCTTTTTTTCCTGAAAAGTATAAATGAATGAATTCCAGTCAGTAAAGGTTTCTGGTGGAAGGGGCCTATCCGCTGCTGGTGGTGAAGTCAGTTAATCAGATCTTATTGAATCAGCAGCTCTCGAATGTGCTCTTGCCGCAATTGAATTGGAATCTTAATACCAGGTGGCAGCGAATCAGATAGATAAGGAAAATCCGCCATTAGGAGCTGTTGGTCTTATAGAAGTCACCGGTGTTTTAGCCGTAACCCCTGTAGGAAGAGAATACCACGTAGGAGTTCTTGCCCACAATTGAAGAATAATAAACAACTGCTTGAGTAAGCGGTGCGGCTTAATAGGGGAGTTGTTAGAGGAAGAACCGCTGCTGAATGCGTATCCGCTCTTTGATGAGAGAAGACTGCCATTTCATCCAGTGCTAGTGATAGTGATAGTATCCGCTCTATTGAAGCCGATGCTATTGAAGACGGGCGAATGAATATAGAATAAGGTGATTACAGGGCCAGAGTTCACTATTTTCAGTTTCATTTGCTTTATCTTATAATAAGATCAGTAGCTGCACATTCATAAGCGAAACTGGTCGAGTGAAGTAGGAGCCAAAAGCAATAGCCTGATTAGTCAACTGGAAAGCGAGTGAGTGACCTAAGTGGAGTAGGAATTCGGAATAACAAGAAAAGAAGGTGTAGAAGGTGCTAGAATCAGCTCTTGGGAGAGCAATTGAATCCGCCGTTGATGCAAAATAAGCTGTTCCACTATCAGCTCTTACTGCTCGAGTACTCGTAGTAGCCCTTGCTTGAAAGCGTTCTTCATGTCCGGTCTTAGGCTGCTAGCTAGGGCATGGGGAAGTAACTGAGAGTACTAAGGCTAAAGGGAAGGAACTTATTCAGTTAGCAAGACTAGCTGCTGTTTTCTCACTAAGCGGTGCTGGAGAGAGAACAGGGGGCTTTTCCCACTCCGCGCTAACTATGAATTTCATATAGAAAGGATTGTTGGAAAGGTATGCCAGTTGCTGAAGCTGTACAGAGATTGCTTTGCTAAGCACTCTTTTGAAATGTTCTACTACAATATTCTAAGGAATATGGGCACGACATGAAACTGATCTTGGCTATCTCAGCAAGCTTCCATCACCATACATTGAAAACAGAAATAGAGGTTTTGAAGAAAATCTTCCAACTATATAAAGATGGTCTTAGCGGCAGATGTTATTGACTCCTCGCATTCGCTCTTCACCATTGTAAAGCGCCTTAATATTAGTGCGACGATATGCATGGATATTCTCTTTTCAAGTCATCCCGGAAAAAACAAACTAGTACTCCCGAGTGTGCGATTGAGGGAGTGCTTCTTTGAGAGCTAGACTTAATAGGCGAAGTTTGGTAATTCTATTTGAAACAAGTTTTGAAACTAAGCTATATTTGAAGAAGTTGCTGGGTCTGCTGTGCAGTTGATTCAATGGTATCTTTAGTTTGGTGTCAATCTATCGCTCTCCTTTACCAGCTTGTTGGCTGTTGGGATTCAAGTTTTTTTAGGCTTTGAATCACCCCAAGTAGGATAATGAGGAAGAAGTCTCAGATGGCATTGGGAGAGCATAAGAAGTGGAGACAAGAGGAAAAGAATCTAGTGTTACAGTAGAGACAGGAGAAGAAGTGGAGAGGTATTAAAAGTGAGTTTGTACTTTTTTTTGGCTGGTGGAAGAATAGGTTCGGCTGATTATTTCCTCCCAACTAAGCCGGTCAGTTCATTTTCACAACTGGTTTTGCCACTCTCAACAACCTCATTTCTTAGTATTTTGTACCCTTCTTCCTCTCTGCATGAACAAGGGATGATCTCGGATTTGTCTACTCTTTGAAAAGTTAGGAGATATTTGAGGTGATCTTTCTTGTTTTGTAGAGTGACACTTGACAGTGGTCAGCGACATACATATGGAAATTCTCATCATGCCCATACAGGGAAATATGATAGCTACACCTATAAAATCACCAAAATCTTGTTGACACCCGATTGCCAAACTTGATCTTGTTCCTCTTCTCTCCGGTTTCTGTCCAAAATGGAGATTCCGCTTTCTCCAAATTTCTCATGTGCAGTGCCCTATTAAGTGTATGGCCCATTACCAACTTGGCCTATTGATTTGTTTCCCGAATTCCACTACTTCTTTGTATACAACAATTCCTACCCCATATATATAAGGAGTGATTTTTTTCACCAACTTCATTTTGATGTCCACAAGTGTGAGTTCTCATTTTATGATTTGCACTACCTTATTTTGACATTTCTTTCATTCAAATAAGCGAGTATTGCTTTCTGACTTTGATTTCGCACTGGAATTGACTATCTATTCCATTTTGCTCGTCACCAACGCAATAATTGACTTATGCCCTGCTCTCACTAGTAGTACTCACATTCGGCAATTTGGGATTTCTTAGTTTAACCCAACAATTCAACTACTCTATCACACCAGGTCGGTCACCTATTTCTTTCCCGGTTTGCTTTTGTGAAATTCCTCTACCACATCAAACAATATGCCTCAGGTAAGGTAAGTTTCGGTTCTTAACATCTGTTACTAACTGAAAGGATGAGGCTGGTTCAGTTTATAACCTATGTACCACTCGCTGGCCTTGCCAGTAAGATGCATCACAGCAAGCCTCGTTTTGAAATCCTCTGGGACCTGATACAACTCAAAATAGTACTCACACTTGATTGCCCAGTTTACCGGATCAATTCCATCAAAATTTGGCCTTAAGTTAATATGTAAGTGGCGAGGCCAAAAATTGTGGTTGGAGATGTGACCGCCTCTGAACTCCAATATTCCTACTTCGATGCCCTCACTTTTCTGGTATCATTTCTTTGCTTAGTATCAAGGGAGGATTCACCAACAAGAATTCAAAGGATTGCGCAATATACCCTTTTCAGGATCTGGTATTTCTGGCTGATCCGTTACCAGGCCCTTCCCGCTTTGTATTCTTCTCAACTTCTCAAGCTTAGCATCCAGCTGAGCAAAGCGTTCTTCATTAGCTCAGCCATCCTCAATTTCTCTTGAACAGCGGCTGCCACCATTTCTTTCACCGTGCTCTCCTTTGACTGGATCTTCTCGTGCGTCTGAGAGAGCTTCGAGCTTAGATCAGCTTGCACTCTTAGGATTTGCTGTCCAAGTAAGCTGCCTTATAATATAGTTGTGGCATTTCTCGAGTCAACAGCAAACTCGGGATGTGCAAGATCAAATTGCTTCCAAGCTTGGCCCAGGCCATCACACCTTCTTTCTATCGCGCGCCTTCCTTATGCCACCGCCCGCATTCATTCCTTGGCTTAGGATGCTTCGGCCTGCTCCTTTTCCTGCCTTTTCAGAGAGAACTTGCTGGAGGTAATATCTTTAGCTTTCTCTGGACTACTGGATGGCTCGACGTTGTTTTCTTTTGACTTTTTCTTCCGGTGCGGATGTATAAAAATGGGCATACATACTTACCTGTGCTGTGCTTAATTAACAATTTCTTTGCCTATAACTTATTTGAGAAATCTGGCTGTTCAACTATTTGATCACCCGTATAAATCTTACTTAGAATGCTGGCCGCAAACAAAGACTATTCCCTATCACCCATCGAAAAAGCAGTGCTAACCTACTCGTTCAAAGCCCTTACTTACTTAATAGGGCAGTTCTAACAATTGAATTAGTTGTTTGTTCTTTATTTCCAGTTGGAGTTGTTAAGGGTGGCAGTTCACAGTAAGTAAACAAGTAGGTTCAAAGTGACGGGTTTCCGACAACAATGTGTTTTCTACTCCACTTCCTCTGCTTCTTCTATCCATGCTAGCAGATAAGTTGGTTCACAAGTCTACGGTAACTTAATGAACTTTCTTTTAGTGTTCTTTCTGCGCCTACCTTTGCTGAAAACAACATTGCTTACGGAATCAGGCTAGGAATAACGAACTTACTTGTCCACCTGTTTTAATGAACTTGACTTGTTAACTTACTGTTAGGAGAGACCTACTGAGCGGAATCAAAACATTCACTTACTTGTGGGAGTTACCACTTAGAAACCGTACTTGTTGAGCTTTCTGGCTTGCATTCAGGAGTGAAATTACTGGCTTTGTGTTACTCGCATTTAGCACTTCCAGTTGTAGTAGTCAAATTCGATTTTTTAGTCAATTCTCAGGGAATATAACTCATAGGTAAAGTAGGCGAAGGAGAACTTTCGAAATTCACGGATTTCTTTCAAACAGGAACCCATGTGTGAAAAAACGGTCATAAAAGAGATCACAAAGCAAGTCTAGGACTGAAGTGTAGGAATTGAGAAGTCCAGTGTAGGAAAGAAAGAATTAGTGATTTAGCTTGTGCACTTCCCTGTTTTAATTCACTTCCTTTTCCTATAGCTTTTTGTTGCTCACTCCAGCCAGAACTTATATATTAATAGGGCTAGTAGTAATACCATTAATAATGATCCAACTCCTACAATTCTATGAATGAGGGTTCCCATGAGAAGCCCAGGAAGTCAAAAGAAAGAAAGAAGAAAATTAGGGCTAGGAAGAAAGCGTCCCTATCGTCAACGTTGCAGGAAGCCGGGGATGTGATAGAACTCGATCACTAGGCTCAGACTTCTTCTACTATTGACTTGGTGAAAAAGAGAGGTATAGTCTGCTAAAGATTCAATGCCAACTTATATATTAATAGGGGCAGGCAAGATCCTAGGAAACAATTCAACAAGTGTATAGCATGTGAACAAGCATATGTTCGACTCCCGCTATCTCGTGTAGCTTCTCTAAAAAGCCTTATGGTATAGAGCGATCTATGAGCAGATGAGGCACAGAGCCCATTACAAGGTCACTCTCTCTCTACCTGTGTGGTGCAAAATAATCGTTCACCCTCGCCTCTTTTGTTTTTCATGGTGAATGACCCATTTGCCAAGGGAACTAAAGACAGACCTTGCCACTTAGCGAGGAAGCCTGAACCCCCCATGTCACTCAGGCAGTATTCCAATGCAAGGACGGCGGCCTCCTTATTTCAAAACCCACGCTTGCGTCGGATCAAGAGGTTCCTCAATAAATTAGGGTTAAGGAAATGCAAGGGCCATTTTCCATGAATTTATCCAGGGATACGATAGGAGGGCCAGCTTCCGCCAATACTTCGCTCAGTTAAGTTGCCTTTGAGAAACCGAAATCAGGGAAGATAGATTGTCTTGTAGGGATCCACTGTCCCCCTCGGGCTTTGGTGTATAGAACTTGGAGGCCAAGACCAGCGATGTTGCTATAGAGCTAGCGGGTCATGGACGCCCAAGGCTCTGCAGCGGCTTATTATAGTATTTGAGTAGGCCAGAATGAAATGAACAAGTCGGTGGGCCCCGTCCTACCCTCTTGAAAACCGGCTGTATTATGGAATTTGGAATGAGCTCCTCTATGATCTAATGGAATTTTCTGGAAATAGATGTATCGGTAAGGTCTTTGGTTGACAGGAGGAAGAGGTAGGAGTGGTCAAATTTTCGTGGTAAAGAATTCGGTTCCTCAAAAACATCAGCATAATTGCTTTGCACCTCTTCTTCATCAGCTCTTTCTCTCTCTTTTAGGCCAGGAAAATGTGTGTCACCTCCTTCTTCTTCTCAAACTCTTTGGCAATGCCCACACTTTCACACAACTTCACTTCTGCTTCCTCATGGATACTAGTGCTTCTTCAATGTTAACAACCTCAGTATCAACATGCTCTTCTTCCTCTTTATCTATCAGCATCTCCTCTACCTTGTCAGTCACTGGATTGCTACCTTCACCAATCTCAAAGCGCTGCATCTCCTGCTGAGCACCATTACGTATATTGGCCTGAGAGCGGCATAAAGCCTTAGTCCTTGATCTGATCGCTACCCCCTTTAGTACTTTTTTTTGATTAGAGCAGTCGAAGAAAGTTCGTTCTCAAAATAAGATAATACCACCGAAGAAGAGAAAGGTAAAGCAGCACTAAAACGAAGCCCTATTGTCAACCCCGCCCCGCCTACTACTTTCATTCCTTTCTTTCCCCCCTATTAAGTAAGGCTCTCGTACTTTATGAAAGTGTTCCCAACAAAATAGGCAAGATTTTAGTAGAAAAGTGAAGGCTATAGACTGGCTCGCATTCAGGAAGGAGCGCTAAACAATGAATGAAGGAGCAACTCCTAAGTTCATGAATGAAGGACCTCTTCCTCCTCAACCATCGGCCTGCAACCAAGAAAGACCACACCCTTGAAACTCACTAGAGAAACATATAACGAGAGAAGTACTTGATTGACTTTTTAGAATATTAAATAAGGAGGAGGAATGCTAGTATGAGTAGGAAGGCTATTCCATTTATCCATATTCCATATAAGCATTTGTCTTTGTGAGTTGCTTATTAAATAAAGTAAGTAAATTCGTTTTTTTTTTATCTTTCCAATTATTCTTTCATATAGTGGGCACTTAACAGTTTCACCTTCCCCCGGTCCTACTATCATTATGGCTAACCGCACTCTTCCTGTGAGTTCAATTGATTGCTTACTCCTGTAGCTTGTTTCTTTTTCAACTACTCTCCTCTGACCGCTTTCCTGTGTTTGAAACTACGGAATCCCTACTCACTTCTCCGCTATCCGTTACATCAGCCGTTGTCGGTCTCACTGCTTCCTGCTTTCAGAGCTTTGAATAAGTAAAGTTAACAACAATTGAATGGGAGCTCCGGTAAGCGTATACGTAAGTAAATAGGTGTATGGCAGATAGATGTGTATTCCGAGAACCACTTTCGTCACTTTCTGTGTCAACACCCAGCGCGTGTAATGGAAATGTTTCGGCCTCTCTGTTTAAGAACTTTGTTCAAGAATTTGAATGTTTAGAGCTTTCCTCCAACTGTTGTTAGCCAGCTTTCGTACTAGGAATAAGCTTTCGGAAATCAATTCAAAAGAGAATTTCACAAAGTGGTGGACAAAGAAATTGATCAACTGACAACGGAGCTGGCTGGGCCGGCTAGTTCAAGAAGTAGGCAGTTAAAGCGAGTGTTACAAAACAAATAGTTTCATTCCTGGCGCTTGTTAACTAGCATCCTTATTGCTTGAAATCTTAGTTGTGCACTCACCACTTACTGCACTTCCTTTTCTGAATGATTGAACTGGACTTCTTTTTGCAATAAGTGAGTCAGCTAGAGGTCAGAAAGCTTGGAGGAAGTAGTGCCAGAAACACAAGCAGAAAACTTGACTGTCAAACTTCCTGTTAGCATTTCTAACTGGCTTTTCTCCCAAAAGGTGGACTTGTGAACTAACTTCCTGGTTCCGGTGATAGGCTGGCTAACAACATTCTTTCTAAGCTTTTTTCGTGAGTCAGCTAATAGGTATGGGATATCAGTCACAAGCTACAGACAAAACAAACAATACTTTACTCACTTGTTCAAAAACTCACTGTTAGGAAAACACAAAGCAAGCAATAGATGAGCGAAGAAGGGGAAATAAGGTGGAAAGCCGAGTGCCCATCCGCTCGGGGAAGATCTGAGCAAGGGAGGGCACCTTAGGTAGACAAAATCCGCATTTCAAAAGCCTGGGATCCTGTTTCTTGGACGACTTTAGTAAAGGGAGAATGGCAACTGGGCCCTGCAGTGGTAGAACCTGGTGAACCGGGCGTACTCTTTCTTGCTCTTTCTTCTCTTATGATATTTCTAGTTAGATGAACATATCACTCCTAAAAGGAACCTTTCCCTTATATATTTCTGCACCAGACGCGACCCTGACACCTTTTCTTTCTCCTATTTCTACTGCTATTGATACCGATACTGCTTCCTTCCTTTTGTGGCAACCTTCCTTTGAAATAAGATTCTCGGCCGCTTAATAGACTGACTATCTCTTTCTTTCATATTTTAAGTTAAGGTCGGAGAGCAGCAATGAGTGCATCCCCCTACCTACGCCCTAAACTGAGCAAGATAGCTTCCATTGAGAGAGATCGAGATGTGAGAAAAAGAAGTTATTCAGCTCTTCTCTGCCAATCCTGTTCTCGAGGGTTGGAGTGGCCAGGCTTATATATGATTCCTATTAGCGACTCTGAGCGTAATGCTGTCGGCATTCAATCATACATATACGAAGTGCCGCGAGTCCCCTTAGAGAAAGAACTTATAAGGATTTCTAGCAAAGGAAGGTAGCTAAAGTAACATTCAAAGAAGAACATTCAATAAAGTTCGGAAACTCTGACTTTTCCTATTTCCTATAAGGAAGGTAGCCCGGGTTCCTTATTCATTTTCTCCCGAAAAGTTCGAATTGCATCCCTTTGTGGTAGTAGAAGTGCCAGAAGAAGTATAGCGGAACCACTTTTCCAGGACTCCACTGGTGATGTATTGCGGAAAGATGGCAGAAGTGGGCAACGATGACAAAGCTCTTTTCTTATACATTCCCTCACTTGTTACTAGCAGCTCTTCCTTTACACCCGAGAACAACCTATTCTTTTTCACAGCAAACCATGAAGAGTCGAAAGAGCAAACTGATTCAACAATCGCTATTCTTTAGCACCGTTAACCGTGCCATGAACAGCGCTCAGAGTCGATTCTGTAACAGGAAAAAAGTGAAGACCGCTACTGCTCTACGCCTTACTAAGAGCTATACCACAACTAACAATGTACTAGGACTGTCGCGTATCGGTTGAATGTCGCATATCTGCTGTATCTTCATTTATGTAACTACAGCGCATATCGGCTCCTTAGTCGCAGATCCGCTAATGGGACTAGAGTTCCAGTTTAGGAATCTCACGGGTTGAGGAATGATTTTTTGATCCAAATAAATCCTATTATGTGGGATGAAATTACTCTACTAGGGGCTTTAGCTAATAGATAGATATCTTTTATGCCAGCGAGGAAGAGATCTAGTTTGAGTGGCAGTTTTATTGGGACTTCTATTACATCTCGCCCTATGGCAGTTTTAACGGTAGGGGGCTAATATATATCTTTATTTATCCGGCTGGGGTATAGCTATAGATAAGATTCCGATAAGATATCCTGGGGCGGGTGAATTTCTTGTTGTCTCTGCCAAGTCCAGGAATTTTTCTCTCTATAGGACCAGTGCCAGTTGGCGTGATAAGATAAGCGCTTTATAAGACCTTTCACGCCTGAGAGTTCTGTTCCATTTCGTAAGCGAGTGTTCAGTTTGAATTCCATTCGCCCCTCCAATTGCGGACTCCTTGTCAGAAGAGTTATCAAGCGCAAGGGAAAAGACTAGCAAGCCAATAACAGTCTTAAGGGTTGGTTTTCTAAATTCTCTTCTCATTGGATCCAGTTGGAATTGTAGTTATCTTTGCTGTTGTGCCAAGCGAGGGAGTTCTCAAAGAACTCTACCAATAATTAGGGTGCAGGCAAGTTTTATCTAATAGGATTCACTTTCTGTTGAAGTAGGTCAGAGAGTGAGCCCGTGTCCTCCTCGGGGAAAGGCAAGCCATCTAGTCTCAGTGGAAATAATACCCGTAATTAATAGACCCCCTAGTTGTAGAAGTAGTGGGATTGCAATTTTCATTTCATCCATTGGGAATTCCCTGCCATCTAGAGTAGAGTTGAAGTGCCTCTTATTCCCTTTACAAGTAGAAGTCCCTTCCTGTTCGAGGATTTACTCGAGTGTGTATATATCAGACTAGTGATCCAGTTCCATAGTCTAATCTATGTTCTTTTATTTGTATGGCTTACACCTAATGAGCAAGTCTGCTTTTAAGCAAAAGATTTTTAAGCAAGGACTGTAGCTAACAAGATGTCGCATATAAGCGGGGACATCTTCCTCTTCTGATTCAATGGCTATACTGCGGATTCTGTAAAAGCTGCAGATTTGTATGTAACATCTGCCCGTAGGTATCTT
Organism: Zingiber zerumbet; assembly: GCA_037833815.1. Classification (NCBI taxonomy): domain Eukaryota; kingdom Viridiplantae; phylum Streptophyta; class Magnoliopsida; order Zingiberales; family Zingiberaceae; genus Zingiber; species Zingiber zerumbet. Next base: position 2,474,560 of record JBBMJZ010000082.1, on the reverse strand, counting down.
TACTATTGAATGATCCTTGCTTATCTCGTATATTGTATTGACTAGAGGCATATTCAATTGCAGTTTCTTCTTTCGGGCATCTTAGTCAATCAGTTTCAAGCGTCGAAGGCAGTGGATATTTGGAGAATTTCATTGCCTTCCTTTCCCTTCAAAGAGGGCATTCTATTCCGAAAGTGCCACAACCTTCTGTATTACTATTGATTCAATGGCATTTTCTTCTTTTTTGCTTTGCCTAATCAGTGAAATCCGGTTGCCCAATTCCCCCCTCGCAGCTTGCATTAGTTGTCCTTCAAACAGTTCCTTCTCGAGCAGTAACAGCGGATTCGATAGCACATTGTGCAATTCCTCATCTGCATAGGGGATTCTCGCTAACAAAGGAGAGCGCTTCTACGTTGGGAAAAATGCCATATTTCCTAATATAATTCGTTATTATTTGATTTTAATAGCTGAATCACTTCTCTTTCCGCTCTTGTTGAAGGAAGAACCACAGCTATCGTTGACATTATCACTTGGCCCTTCTATTCTTGGCCAGAGAGATAGGTGGAATTGCCTTCCATCTAGCATTGGACCCGATGGGGTTGAACAAAAGTAGCACCCAACACGTCTATCTTCTCTACTATCACGTGTCTATCTTCTTTATTTGTAACTATGTCTGTTCACGACTGCGAGATGGATTCGTTCTGTCCGCCTATACTTGACGAGTCTTAATAAAGAAGCTCCACAAGACTCTTTCATGATGGATGATGGGTAAGAGCTCTGCATCACTATCGTTCGTTCCTCATTGAGTGCTTTCACGGTCGCCTCATAGACGCTACCACTTGCTCCTTCGCTAGCGCCTCGTTCTCACCACCACACTTTCCTTCATTAAGCATTACACTTCATTAAGCATTAATAAAGTCAAGACTCAAATCACATTCGATCCAGCACCAGAGGCCATTTCCACCTCGTAGTCGGCACTCGAGCTATTTATTGGGGGTCATGCCCTATTCCTCTGAGTTCTGGCACTTTCGCCAATTCGACTATCGTCTCACCTATCCAGTGGGTACCCTTCCCAACTTAAAAGTTCAAAGAATTAAACTTTTGTTCAGCTCTTCGCCCCTCTTTCTCTTCTTTCTTTCCCTTTTCGGATCTTGAGGTTCAGTTATGAGCATCACACCTTCTCATCTCAGTTGGGCTATCTGAGCTTTGTTCGTCTATGAGGGCCATGCTCTTATGAATCTGTTACTTTCTGCTTATCACTCTTCTTCTACAAGTAAGATATGGACTTTTGCAAGTAAGGTATGGAAGAACCTCGGATCAAAGTCAAACGTACTCTGATCTGATCTGCCCTTATCCACCCTTTCTATGAGTGCCGGGAAGAAAAGAAAGGAGTCGCAAAGAAATAATGTTTGTCTATTCTTTTCTAGCGTGGGCCAGTCAGATTAAAATAGGAGTGTGTGAGGACTCAAAAAATTATTCGTCCTACATCTACATATATGAACTTGCTTCTGTCGAGTGTGGTTCCATCACATAAGGAGGGCTGAACTGAGACGCGGTAGCCATGGCAGCACTGTCCGTAGTCAGTAGAAGAAGAAGGTGCTGAACTCGGACCGCAAGAGAAGACTGGCTGGAGCTAGAGCTGTTACACCAAAGACTAATGCGGTAGAAGGTGGGACTGAATCCTCACTCTCGGCCAGCTCTCTGATCTGAAGGAGAGCCCTTTCGCTCCTCCTACCAGACGTCGCGATGCTCGTTCCTCTCTTCTTCCAAGCATCTCCCACTCTCTTCCGCCAACCCCTATCCACTGCTTTATACTTTATTAGCCAGTATAGCATAGCATGAGTCACCGCTACCACATGATTAAAGTGTAGATGGGATAGCCTTTTGCCTATCCCTCCCAACGCACAAGACTACTTCGATGGCATTAAGCGACTTAGATGGCATGACAAAGAGAGAAAAGAAGTTGGATATGGATAGCGCAGACGCTTTAATCAAATCATGTAAAGTGCGCTCATTCATCATCATCTATATATTGACTATGATAAGGACAGAACGATCTGATCTGGGAAAGAGAGAAAGGTCAGTACGGATAAGGCCAGAGAGAAAGGGTAAATCGCCACTTTGCTTGCTAGTCCGACAAGCCGCCTTGTGCGATGACATTGAATTAAGAATGTTCTGATAGGAGAGAAAGCTGCTGCGATCAGAACATCACGTTGATAGTGAAGCTTAGTGAAATTGCATGGTCGAAGTTCAATGCCAGGACTTGGAGTGTCGGGACTTGCATTGTCATAACTTCTGTCCTTTATTGGTTTGCTCTTAGAATCCTACATTTCTTTCCTAAGTCCTTCTTTCTGAAAGAGTGGATAATAATGACAAAAAACAAGCTAGTCTTTTATGCAATTGCTATCTTCCATCTGTCCATCCAATCTATCTAATCCCTACTCTGGTCAATCAGTCTTCCTTAGTATATATTGAGAGAGCACGTTCCGCCTAGCGTGCATAGTGTCGGGGAGAGCGCTAAGAATAGCATAAGAATGGCAGTAATGGGATGGATGGCGTCTCGGTAGGCACACAAGTCAATTTCTAATGCTTGGGGTTGGGGAAAGAGTTTTGGTAGAGCAGCGAAGCCCATGCTTTTCTTGGGCCGCAATGCAAGGTCGAAGCGGAGACAGAAAATCGATACATGAGCAGGCCGGTAGGTTCGAATGGATTTTGCTTTCCAACGCAGATTGAAGAGCTTTCACCTCTTGCCAAATGGAGTAGTCTGAGGCGTGTGCCACGCAACTTTCGGGAGCTTTGGTCGGAACAGGATCAGCTCGATTAGGTCCCTTCTTTCGGACAGTTAACACAATAGACAAAGAGCAGGAATGATATGCTAGACAAAGAGAATCTAGACAAAGAGACAATAGATAAAGCATAGGAATGTTATACTTGGGACTTGGATAAAGTAAAGGATAAAGCTGGGGGAACCTTGCAACTAAGTGCTCTTAGTGAGGATCACCCGGGTAGTCCTTTACGTGGACTTGTTCAGGCGTATTCCAGGTGCTTTACTGAATCGATATAGTGGATTTCGTAGTTCAGTAGTTGTAGTAGTACAATCTTTTTTGTCACTCTAAGTACGAAGCCTTTGTCGGCAATACGCGAAGCGCATCTTCGCACATTTGCTTCAATCGGAGAAGCAGAATATGAAGTCGTGAGTACGGAAAAGCACAACAATATTAAGTTAAGTAGTGCGGAAAGAAACAGAGGAAAGAATAAATGGCAACACAATATCTGGTCTTGAGTACAAACAAATAGTGAGTCTTCCTTCCTACTCTTCTAAAGATCTCATGGCATCTGTAATAAATACTCGATCTTCGGTGTGCTTGGCCAGGGGCAGTCCTAGGAATGGCTTGGAGGACTGGCTGAGAAAGTTGTAGAAGGAAGCATAGACTAATGGAAGATCAATCGACAGACCCTCGATCTAGCTGTCCACTCCTGAACTAGGGACCTGGCTGTAAACGACGAGAAAGGACCACTCGATCTGAGTGAGAGTAGACAGACGAGATATTAATCATCGTAAGCATCTTAACAATTATATAAGACAAAAAGACAATTCGGTGTGTTCGCATGGAACCCGGGGCTAGGAGGCGATGAAGAGTGGGCCAAAGAAGATGAATGAAAGAAGATCGGAACATACATCGGAATCATCCACGGGTTCGATCCGCGAATGGAGGTCTCAGTCTTCGGGAGTTGACCGATCCATTTTTCGAAATAAAGGCCAGTCTTCGCAAGCAAGAGAGAGGGACCCATTCGTTCTTCCGGGGTTCGCTCAGAAGGATTTGCCATGCCTTGGGCTTCTTTCTCTTTCTATAATGTTTTTTGCCCGCTTCTATGATTATGATCATGGAGTTTCAAGCCTCGCCTCGTATTCAGATCTATGGGGTGGAGGCCCACTACGAATAAGTTCATTGAGGTGCGGGTGCCTCGCTGGCGGTCTTCTGTCCTTCCGTCTCATCTAATCATATTTTGATGCCCAGTGCCCAGATTAAATAGATAGCTTCCGCACTGATAAGGGGTAGAAAGAATAGCTGTTTTTTTTCAGTGTGAGCTGACCTCTGGTCTTCGATAAATGGTGGTCGAAAGTTGCCTGAAGGTATATAGAGAAAAGAGTGGCAACCTTGCGAATCTCCAGTCGCTTCTACCCATGTAAAACGGGTACGGCTAGTGAGCACCGACTAAGAAGGCTGGAAGAGGATAGGCTCCGAGACTAGTATGGCCTGCTCTAACCTGAGAGTTCGGATGGTCTTGCTAGCTAGATAAGAAGCTTTAGCTCGATTTAAGAGATGTCCTGTCCTTTCAAACCAATTGTGGGGGTGCATAGGTACGAGTAGTCTACGTTAGGTGGAGTATTCTTGTCTATTGTATAGGTGTGGAAGTCCTTGTGTGCATGCTAGGTGTGGAAGTTATATATATAGCGGATCGAGGGTTGGGCAAAGTTCCATCTATTCAGCTGAGCAACTTCAGCAGAGAGGTGTCCTCCTATGCCGGAAGCGATTGTATAAAGGAGCTACGGGGCTGATTTGCAGGTGGTACAGTTGTCAAGCCTAGTCGGTCGGTCGCGGATTCTAAAAAAGATTATGGGGAGGCTATAACCATAAGAAAGCTACTTAGACATGCCCTCTTCTTTTCCTTTTCATTGGAATGGAAAGAAGGGAGTAGCCTGCCTGTGAGCTAATCACCTGTAAAGGTCTAATCTCAGTTTGTAAGGAAACAATTGGAGCCAATGAAATGATTAAACAGCGGGGCAGTTTTATATGTGGGAATATAATATCTTTACTTGGGCACGTGGTAGATAGAATGGTTCAATACGTAGGTGGACTAGTCGATGACCAATCGTGTAGTCGGGGGACCGAGTGGGAATTTCTGGCTCACAGGCGTGTCTATTGGCTCTGTGTAGTGCTCACGATCTTGTAGTTATTTTCTTCACGTGAATTATTTACAATCTTATCAATCTGATCTCAACTTATATTTTGATTATTTATATCTTTGGTGCTTTCTTATCTTATTGGTGTTTATATGTCTTCTTTCTTCTTTGATTTTTGTCGTGCCAAGGTATAGTCACTCAATTACACGCGCGGTCAACCCCCTCTCTTTCTTACGCACGCAATAGGACCTGAGATCCATCTATAGAGAGAAGTAGGCTTAGACTGAGCGACTTCGGGATTCATGTTGAGTAAGAAGAGAGGATGGCCTTTTTCTATTGATTTGGTACTCGTAGGGAAGATGCTAGCAGTCCGATGGAGCTGGGTAATGTGGATGATGGATTCGATAAGTGTTCTTCCCCAAGCTGGGATCAGGGCACCGGAGCCATATCAATATCAATGAAGATCGATCTCCTTATTATATTATTACGATCTCTCTATTCTTCCTAAACACATTAGCTTTCTATCCGAGGAAGGGGCTAAGGGTCAGGTGGAGCAGTTACGGAGGGTCTGTCTGGCTAATACATTACACCACATACAAGGATCTGTGATTAACTGTCTGATATCAGAAAGGAGGAAGTTTTCTTGACAATGCAAGCCTTCCTTTTGGTCTCGGCTGCTACCGACGGACTTCTGCATAAATAGAGATGGCCGAACTCTCTCTCTTGCATTCTCCCCCCCCAGTTTATTCTTCGATAGTCTCTCCGACTTTCCTATCTGTCTAGTTAAATTATAGTAGTAGTGGTCCGTCCCTTAGTCTGTCCTGCTGTAACACACATATACCGCTCGGTGTCCATCCTTCTTCGTTCCCATGCCTATAAAGTTGTCAAAGAGTAAGGTGCGGAAGTGCTCGAGACAACTACTATGCACGGTGCTATGCGGGCCTACCCCTCTGCTCTTTCGTACTAGCGGCTTCGCCCCTTTGATTCATGGGTCGACTGCTCTTTGGACAAAGGCATACGTAAAAGCACCTTGCCTATAGTCAAAGGACTTGCCTATACCATCCTACTTCAGGTAGCTAGAGAAATGGGCCTAGTTCTTATTTATCATTAAGTAAGATAGCGCTAACCTCTCTTGACCGTTATTAAGTACCCTTTCAAGCTAGTAGAGAATCACATCCGCGTCTATCAGAGGCCAGTTGTCAAGCGTTCGTTCTCCCTATCTTTGTCAATTGTCAGTTCCAAGCCTCTGCCTGCTATCCACATTCGATCGAAGGAATCCTACTCAATTTCAAACCGTGTTTGCTCCTCCTCTCTTCGTCTCACACACTCGAAGGCAAGACAGACCGGCTGCTCGAGACCAGCCAGGTCCTATTATTGGAAGGAATATAGCTTCTATACTGACTCATAGGGCTAAGACAATAAGTAACTTAGCAGAGAAGGAAGGACATGTCTAACCTGAATCCGACCCGGGCCCCAAGCTAATTAAACACACTAGATATTGAAGTCACATTTCTGACCGAGCTCCCCGATTGGCTTTATAGCATAGAGAATAGAGTAATGAATTGGGGTTCCGATACTTTTCTTTCTTTCATGATTTAATTCAGATTCTGGTGATGCGATGAGATATACCAAAAGACAAGACTCTGGATGACCAGATGCGGAATTAAAAGTAGCCGTGGAACTGTAAGTCGATCTCGTTTCGGGAGCACTGCTCTGATCCGCACTCGGTCAACTCAAACTAGCTATCTTCCCTAATCCTTACTGATGATGAATCCTTGTTGGAGCCTGGCAAAAGTCAGGAAAGTCAGATAGCAGAGCCACCTGGCAAAAGGTTCCCGTACGATCTTGCTATTCAATCATCCCCAGGGTAGCTTCTAGAATCTTTCATTGGAAAGAATTAATTGGAGATAACACAAAGTCGTTTTCGAACTCTTCTTGTCCGACCGAGAAAGCGAGAAAGAAAAGAATAAACAAATTGCAAAGCAAAGACTCTTCTTATTTATATTAGAATGAATGATAGTGTGGCTAATGGCTATATGAAGAGTGCACCAAGTTATCAATTCAATTGTATAGAACATGGTCTGACTACGACAGACTAGCAAGCAGAGTCAATAGTATAGTATGATGATCTAGAATTTCTCATTCTATCATCGTAGATAGTAGAAAGGCGTCTCTAAAGGAGGGTAGGCACGAAAGGAGTGTGCGCTTCAATCGCTCTACGGGGAGGTAGGTTCTTATGTGCCATGAGACTCAAGAACTCTGCTCAAGCCATTCATAGGCTTTTGCTTGAGCCCCCCACGGTGCAGCTGGCTCGTGCCTAAAAGTGCTTATTCTCTCGAGTTCTTTATTTTATTTCGGTGGGATAGGTCGTTCTGCCTCACTACTTTTCTCCTCTTTACGGCCTCAACGATCGATATCCACAGGCCCCAATTCCAAGTTTCCCGAGCTTGGTTGGCAGTCATCTCATCTCAACTTTCACCGAGCTCTCCGAGTCTGGTTTCTGATACATGTTTAGAGATAAGACTGAACTCCGAAATGATGCTATCCCCACTAGCCGTCCGTCAACGCTTCGCCCCTTCCCTTCGTTCAGCTCTTCGCCAGTCGACTATCGTCTCACCTATCCAGTGGGTACCCTTCCCAATATTACTTTAGTTTAGGCAGCTCTTCGCCCCTTGCCTACGTGCACTGCATCAAATGATGGGATGGGAAAAGAAGGGGAAATAGGCTAGAGCTATCTTTCAAGCTATAGGGGCTTAGGTTAATCGAATGGTTGCAGCTACGGATTATCTTCCCTTTACTCTACCTCTTTTTTTCCTATAATTCATATTCAATAAAATCAAGTCTAGAGGGTGTGAGAGGGACTGACTGGAACGAATACGGATAAGACGCTTCTTTCTCTGGGAACTATATCGCAGAGGTTGACTGGCAGTTCGAGAGTCCGAATAGTACTCAGACCCTTAGGAAAGGAGCAGCCCTTGTAAGGTTCCCGGAGTAGGATGGGAACGCTCGCAATGCTTCATTCAAGGTATTCAAAAGAAAAGGGATGGGATAAAGAGCATAGGCGACCGGGCGGACTAGGTCGGCTATTCGGGGCTAGAGCTAGTTGGACTTATGCTGATTTATTCAGCAGTCCGAGCATGAAAACAAGTGGGAATGAGAATGAGGCCTTTTATTGGATCGCCCCCTTCCAGACTAGGTGAGGATTGAAGAGGACCTCCCATTTAATGGATTGGGTGGAGCGCTGGGTCTTTGGTCTTTTCTCTGGTTTGGCTGTATTTGGAAGGTGACTGATGAGATAGGTGGAAGTGGCTCTATCTCCTCTTTCTAAGTCTTATTAAAATAGCGCATATGCTTATACGCTTCTCTTATTCAAGCCAGGCCTAGCTTTGTTAATTGGTCCCTGAACCGATGTATGTGCTCTAGAGCCGGTAGGGCCAGAACAGTGGTGATTTAGCCTCGTGAGCGGACTATTTGGTTTGACCTCGTATGGTTGATGCACTAAGGGCTCGCCCGAGCAGGCTTCCGGGGAGGTCCCACCTTTCAGTAAAGGCCCAAAGAACTTGGCTGTAGGTGCCCCTGAGACCGAGTAAACTCGGCGGAGAAAGACTCTCGCATCTTTCCATACAGTATACAGTCTGGGATTCGCCTTTAAAGAATCAATTTTGTGCTTTCCAGTTCGGTGAAAGGTTCGATTGGTGCCGGCCAGTTCTCTCTCTCTTTCGCCTGCTTGCAGATGCATTGCTTTCAGCCCCTAAAGCCAGACGCCAGACAAGAGGATTAGCCATCAGGCTCATTTCTAGGCGAGAACCCCTGTCGAGATTACTTCTCTTTCTCTCTCCCGGCCCTTTGCCATACGTGAGAAAAGTGGTACCGCCACAGATCGAACAAGAAGACTCGTACACACTAATAGATGGTTTACCTGGCTATATTGGATATCACTTTCAGGCTCCCACCATACAATTTCATGCTCTGCGTGCCATACAGAGATTTCATTATTTTGCTCTCATGCCATGCGTGCTCTTTAGCTCAGACTCGTTGAAGTTTTTCTTGCCTTTTTCTCTTATAATCCAACTATACATTATAGTAGGATGATCAAACTGCAGACAATGACTTAGGAGGTCGAACTCAGATAAAGATATAAGCTAGCTAGCGCTACCACCACTTTCTATTCATTGATCTAACTCAGCAGTCCAATATAGACTATAGACGAAAGACTAGATCTTATCTTACTTAAGAAGGAGAGCATGCTCTTGAAAGAAAGATAGGTTAGCACGAAGAGCTGCAACAAGAACTGCTTCGCTCGATGGAAGACTCTTTCGCAATAAAACTCATTATAGAACCGCTGCTGAGTCTTACTTAGTCAAACTTCAATCTTTCGCGTTCGGAGTCTTAGTTTATCTATCTTAAATCCCTTGGTAGACAGGGACTCAAGCACTATGATTCTGGGCTTAGGCACCCTAGCTATTAATCTCCGGTTGATGATGCACACAGTGATTCCTGATGGTTTGATTGATCTCAGCAAGAAGAGACTGGCGCCAGATTGTATTGCCTCTTATTTAGATTATCTAGCATGCATAGCCATTAGCATAGCCCCCTTAGCAACTTATATCATATTGTTTGGAAAGGTCAAGAAGATGATGATCTAGAGTTTTTGTTTTTTGGTGCGGGGCAAAGACTAGAATCGGTCCTTTTACCGGTCCTCGCTTAGATCAGACCCTTTGAACCATACATAACCCAAAGGTGACTATGAATCTAGTGGCTACATCTTTCTTCTGCCAGGATGAGGGGCTGGTCTGCATAAGATAAGTAGGGTCTTGTACTACGGGAGCCCATGCTTAGGAATAGAGGTTCTTCAAGCGGAGTTCACTCTTACAAGGTTGAATACATCACCAGATTTCAACATATTGGGGGCGAGAGAATCACAAGCACTAGTGCAATGTTCGACGTGAATAGAGCGCTATGTCATTGTTATTTACGATCCGCTCTCTGAGACTCTTTTTTTTTCTTTCTTTGGGGGATCTTATGTAGAGATAGGAGCGATCCGCAGCACTTGGACACAAGTCCGGGCGGGGGACGAGCGGGAATCTTTATTGCTTTTTGCTAGAGTCTAAAGTGATGTTTGGTCAATCTGAGAAAGTCAACTATAGAGATGGTTTTCATTGAATGAAAGAAAAAAGAACTAGGAAGTGCCCGGGCACCAGGATGCAGATATGAGTTGGTGAATCAGAGGGGTTGAGTCTTCCCAGCGAACGGAGGCCTTCTTATCATTATCATGTACGGGACCAGGGACCGAGCACCTCGCCTCTACCAGTAGAATCCTCTGTCAGAAAGCGATGAAGATGCAGTTGGTTCCGCTTCTCCAGTAAGGTTGGTAGATAGAGACTTTTCCTTAAGTGATAGTAAGGAAAACCGGGCACCTTCTTTCCTTCCATACAGAGAGTGTGTCCGGACTTATTGTTAGTCTAGCGCCATCAAAGTAGTCGAGTTCCAGCAAGCAAGAAAGAAACATCTCCAGTTCGCTTTCATCCTGACCCTTCCCCCTCTCTTTTAGTTTCTTTTATATCTTACTTAGGAATCGTGCTCCTAATCTGAATATACGAACTAGCTATCTTAGAGTCACTCGTTATGGGAATATGAAAGACTTGGACTTTCTTTCTCTATAGAAGGCCCTCTCATGGAATCACTCATCCCTCTAGGCCTAGGCTGAAGCAGCGGAGAAGGGTTGGCCTGTCCGCTTGCTTGGTTCCTGAAATCTCGATCCGTCACCTGACTAAGGTACCTAGAGTCATAGGTAGATTCGGATGAAAGAAACCTCAACTCTTGCAATATGCCATATCGAACTGCAAAGTTGGATCGAACTGCAAAGTTGGAGAAGAGAAAAATGAGTAGGAGTAGCCCTACTTTCATTCGTGAAATTAAATAAAGTATTCCACAGTAGTTGTGTTGCAGATTCCCAATGGAAGGTAGTGAGGTAGGGACCCCTCCCCTCATTATTATAGGTATGTCTGCCCGAGAGAGATAGGTATGTCTGCCTGAGAGAGGCATAGCGCGGTCCATGTAATAAAAGAACCACTCTTTAATTTCACGTTACTACCTTCCTTCTTGGTCTTTGACTCGATAGACTTTATCTTATCCACTCTTTCTATCCATATACTATAGTATAGCCCCTACGCCTGCGAATGGACTTGTGCTATCTTGCTGTCATGAATGGACTTGTAGTGCTATTCATTCTTTGGTTGGTGTGCCCGGAGGCTCAAGCTGCATTGCATTATACTCGATATGAATTTGGTACCATAGCCTATGGACCTAGATCTGAAGCCCTCATGACTTTGTTTATAAAGCTTGACTAGCCTAACCTGCACGCAGACCGGTTATGGAATCTCCCATTCGGGGAAGAGATGGATTGTCAAGCTCTTTAGCGAGTAAAGAAGAACCTAGAATTGATAAAAGGATAAAAGCACAGGTATTGCCCATACTCCCTTTATCTATACGCAACGCATTCAATCTATACGCATTCATTTCACGTATCTTGTATTTCGAACCGATTCAGATCACCTTGGATCGCGTACACTATATGGCAGCTTCCCTACTTGCTTATCCGCTCGAGTATGATTGGGCCCCGGCACAACAACACAACTATATAAAATAATAGCTAAGTGGATAAATAAAGAAAGAGAGTCTGTCCGGATTCTATTGTGCTGAGAGTGAAAAAGAAAAGGAATGTGCATCGCAAGCATGATGAAGAACTCGTTACCGTTCGAGATTAGAATTTGTTCCACTTGCATTTATAAATGGGAAATGAAGATGACCTGCCCTGCTCTCAGTCCCAGCCAGCCCCCCGGGAACTTCTCCTTTTTTTTTGTCTATGGGTCAGTCTTTGTAAATAACTTCAAACCTAGCTAAGGCCTCCTCACTGCCGGGGTCTCTAGCCTTCATAAGTCTCTCTCTTCTTACCAAGAGAAGTTTTATAATCCGTATCCACCTCACTCCACACTGCTTGGACCTCTCGCCGCAGCTCGCTTACTATTAATTCATGCTCGATCTCTCTCTCATTGCCAGACAAGAATTGAGATAAAAAAAAGAAGGATCCCCCTCGCCTTTCAACTGACCGAACAACTCTCTCTTTCTGAACAGAGCCCTTATCTTATCGAATTCCGAATTCCTTCCTCTCGTAGGACTATCGCTCTTGCTTTTCCTATCTGCTCTATTCAGAGATGCCATCTTTCTATTCTGCTTCTTTCACTCTTTCCAGAGTCTCACATTCTGGCTTCGTTGTTCTTCTTCGATGCTACCTTACTTAATATGAATTATATAGTAGATAGCGCCTTGTGAATTATATAGTAGATAGCATAGCACCTTGTCATCATTGACTTGGGAGCATGGTCTCACACCGACCGGAGCCCCACTTCCGTCAACAATAGGAGATTCTGTCTGGAATTGGAATAGCGGGTTGGCAGAAGAGGGTCGAAGAACGAGCGTGTAGCGAAACCTTCAATAGCGAAAGTCCAAAGTGGTCGCAGCTGACTAAGACCGAATAGTGGTAGGAGCCGCGTCTCCGAACTCATGTTTAGATACTCTGAACGACTGCTATCTTAATCTTAGTTAATCTAAGTGCTATCTTAGTAAAATATATGAGGAATTTGTATGATGGCCGGTTGCTTCGGTCTCTCGGTCCAGGCAGGAATAAGACGAGTCAGCACCACCGAATTGGTTAAGTCTCCACTCCAGTGTTCAAGTGAAAATCCTACTTCTGATCGAAAAGGCGGTCAGTCTAATACAGAAGTGAAAAGGGCTGGCTAAAAAGAGAGAGGTAGGCTAGAATGATGGAAGTCAGACCTCTAGGTCCTCTCGTAAAAGGGCTTATTCGCACTAGAGTATGCGGACTCTGAGCTTACTCCGGAACTAGAGAAGGCAGTAGGGTGGGTGTCGATACCAATTTCTCCTTTCGTGGCATAGTAGAGTCATCAAAGTGGCAGACGTGAAGAACTTGCAATGAGAGCCGCCGGCAAGGAGCATACCAAAGGGTAGGTAGAGTCATTCTAACCCTCTTTCAATGGGCGGCTTAAAAGCAGCGCTTGTCAACTCTCATTGTTGCGAACACCTATGCTGTCCGCTTAGGAGGCATTCTACCAAAGAGTTCTCTGAGCCTGAGCCGGTCCCCATCCCTTTCTCCGACATAGAAAAGACCTCGAACTGGATTAGTTCAGTGCAGTAGGGTGGCGGTTCTGTGCATCTGCATGCTGAGAGCCTTTGATAAAAGAAAAAGGAGCTTGAGACCCTCTTATCTCTATTTATATAAATATATAAGAATTGATCAAGAATAATTGATGGATGACATGCTGCTTTGAGAAGCCATCTAGGACTTACTACCTAGAGGGTCTTTCTAAATAAGGAGAGAGAGGGTCTCACCGCACGGTTAGGAGCGCATCACTACCACTTCCTCTAATAATCTCTTGCCCCAGGAAGAGCGGAAAGTATAAGAAAAAAGCAAAAAGCAAGCCTCGTCCTCTTATGAACTATGGTACGGTCTTCTCTCGCTGCCTACTCTGAAGGTACGGTCTCGCTGCCTACTCTGAATGAGTGCCGGTCCTCTCAGTGATTCCCTCTCATTCTTGACTCGTCCTCTTGGTCTCTCACTGTCTTCTCTTGCTTTTTACTGCCGCACCTTCTCTCTTCGCTCTCGGCTTCCCAACAAAACTCCCTAATTCCAAGCTCTTCGGGTCGTGAGGAAGCTCTCGTATAGTGTATTATTGGTCTAGCTGACTCGTCTCTCTCGTATAGCGTACCTTGGTCTCTTCCTTTGAACTTAGACTTTTCACTCGAGTGAGCTGACCGGGCCCAGTTAAGCGAAGCGCAATCTGGGCAACCACTTTCCTGCGTCAGCGAAATCTTTGCAAACAAAACTCTTGTTAAACCGACCGAACCGAATGAACTCGCTCCTTTGATGATTGGGAAGAGATTAGTTGACCTAAGTTGTAAGATTTGAAGAAAAGAATTGAAAATCAAATAAGAAAAGAAGAAGCGTGCAACGACCTTCCATCTCTAGGAAGCTAGATGCGTTTACTATAATTTAAGTCATTCCTCGCCCGCTACACTTTCTACTGGATTCCTCGCCCTCGAAAGGAAGAGGTCTAGCTCTGCCTAATTTCATTCACTTGAGGTCTAGCGCATAGAGTGAAGCTCTGCCTAATTTCATTCACTTGAGGTCTGGTCTAGCGTACGTGGCTGGATCACAGAATTGGACTTCGCTTTTTCCTACCCGCTCACACCATTGAATATTTGACAAGGTCGGCCAGGGCCATGGTTGACTTTCCGCTCCGCACCGGTTCCGCCTCAGTCTTCCTTAGCTCGGCTCCTTTCACACAGAGTTTCACTGGCTGGTCCCTCACTTGGTCCCATGAACTTGATCTTTGGGTCACGTGTCAATCAAATGGCTCGCTCCTCTGCTCAGTATCGCTCCTTTAATCTCTTGGCATGTCCGTCCCGAACTTGGTCCCATTCACACTTCACGGAAGGGGTCTAAATTCAGTCCCTCCCGTGCCCAATCTCCCAAATGAAAAAGGAGGAATGCATATTCTGACTTGGTAACAGTCCCTCTCTACACCTATCAGATGGAAAGTCAGAATATCTTCATGGCATATAATACCGTAGTCGTTCATGGCTTTGGGCTATTCACTCTTTTCTTTCAGTCGTTCATGCCCCTCAAGGGTGTAATGATTATTGTATGCATTTTCCCTAAAGGTTGTCATTCTTATTGTATGCATTTTTATCATTTGTGACCCGCTAGTTGGATTTGTGATTTATTCATTCCGTAGGGTAAGAAATTTCTCCCTTTAATGGATTCCGTAGGGTGGGCCCCCCCAGTCCCTTGCCACGAGATCTGATCCGTACTACCTTGATTAAAAGAATCAGTCCCAGTCCTTTGATTATGAGCCCACCATGACTTACACACTGACTGGCATAAGGACAGGACACTGGCATAAGGACAGGACAGAGAAAGAGAAAGAGATGAGAGCCCCTAATGACTTAGTGACGACAGAAAGCCCTCCGTCTCCCCTTAAATATTCTTAGTTCTACCCGAAATCAATATAGGAATTTCACTCGGCCCTTTGATTTGAGTCTTCTTTCCAGTAGTCCCTATGGTGGAGTCCGAGAAGCAGGAGTAGCTCAAGAGAATGATAGGTTCCGAGGCTCCCCTTCAGCCTTCAGTATAAATTAGTCTTCGTTCGGGACTCATTCCTTAAGAAAGAAAGATAGGCCCGAGGACGGGGGCTAAGTGGAGCGAAGAGGTCTTTCCTTTCATCTGCGCGAGAAAACTCCAAGACGGATTCTACTGGTGCGAAGCCAAAAACAACAGGAACAGATTAAACAGCAGAAAGAATCCGAACTGGCTAAGTGAATGGCAACTACTAATGAATAGCTGGAATGAACTTGAAGCTTTGTTTGCTTTCTTTTTCCTGCTCTTCGTACAAGTTGGCAGTTCCTTCGTCCCACAGTTGATTCAATAGCTGCGGATTCTTCCAGAGAGAAAGAGTGAAAGTAGAATATCAAAACGAATGTCAGACTACCTTACATTACCTGCTTATTCGACGGTTTCCGAACGTTTGATATTGATATACTTTCTTGAACTAGGGTTCAATCCGCATTACCTGAATTTGTTCTTATACGCGGAACAAACTTCTTTATTATAAGAGTAGCGTTCGGAAAATCTACTTCAAGGAAAGGAAAGAGTTCTAGAGTCATAAATTGAGGGTCCCAGCTCTTCATTCTCTTTTTTCCTTATTGTACTCGGAAGGGCACACGGCAGCAGAAAGGTTTCATTCTCTATCTCCCTCGTGCCTCTTGGTTGCAGCTCTCATCTTTAAATCAACGAAAGTAGTTCATTCCTCTCCGAAGAGTTGTTCCTTACCCGCTGCTGAAAGACTGAACTCGTGTAGGGGAACGGTGCACTCTCGAGGGAAGTTCATTCCATTTTCCGTGAAGCTAAGGGCTTGTGAAGAGCGAATTCGAACCGCAACTAATTCATTCGATAAAAGGCTAAGTGTGCATAAAGAGAAAACAAAAGCTAAGTGTGCATAAAAGCTAAGTCTACTGTTTGTTCTCACCCCTAGCTCCCCTATTTCAGACCTTATCTGGCTTATCTGGTAAAGTGTATTAAACAAAAAGTGTATTATCCAAGGGAATAACTTTCAGAAAGTGCCTTAGCTCAGTCCGCAATGGTTTAGCTGCTGGGAGGGTGCAATGGTTTAGCTGCTCGGAGGGAAGAAGTCAAGGCTGTGCTTTAGTGAATCCTATTCATCCTATGGCTCTTCGGTTAGGTTAGGAAAGCACTCTTATGTTGGGGTGGAGACACCCATCACTCATACCTGCACAAGGTGCACTAGAACACTTAAGGTAATTGGAAGCCCCTTTACTTCCAGAAGCAAGGTGAGAGCCATTCCAAGGGGTAGAGTGAATGGCCCAAAGCCATTCACGACTGGTGCTGGCGAAGTTCAAAGAAGCCGGAATGCTCAGTACTCTAAAACCGGACCGGACAGTTCATGGTGAGAAAAGAAAAGAGTTAGACTAAAACACCGTTACTTCTCCAACTTACAATAGAAGGCTTAAGGCCATCTCCAGTGGTTCATTGCTTTGGGCCAGTTCCCTGTACCAGTTCCCCTCCATTCATATACCCGACTGAACTAATAAGTGCGAAAACTAATGCTAAAGTATCGACCCCATACGAGGAAAGAGAATGAAGCAGCTTCTGTCTTTCTATCCGATGTTAGGGTAAAGTGGTAATTCATTCCTTGGCTTAATGAGTTGAATCCGGTTGCTCTAGTTCTAGTCCTATCTTTTCAGTGCACCTCTGGGAATTTAAATAAGAATGCAAGGGTATCCCCGATAGAGCTCGAGCGAATATTATGCGAGAGGGTACCCACTGGATATGCTCGCAATACTGTAATTTAAGGAGAGGGTATCCCCGATAGAGCTCGAGCGAATATTATGCGAGAGGGTACCCACTGGATAGGTGAGACGTTAGTCGAATTGGCGAAGAGCTGAACGAAGGGAAGGGGCGACTAACCTAACAGGGAATTCAGGGATTGAACTGAACTCGAAGAAGGAGTGAGAAGTGCTTTTGTTTGATAAGTTAATAGTATGCACCTAAGCTTCCCAGGGAACGAAGACAACATCCGAGTCAGGGAGCTAACCATTCACTCTAACCCTAAGAAATTCCATGAACTCAAAACCTACGGAAGATAGAAAATAAATGCTATAATCGGAAGCTAAAAACTTATTACACAAGAAATTCATACTATAATAATGACAACCTTGAGGGGCATGAACGACTGAAATGAAAGAATATGATGTGCTCTGGGTAAAAAAACACAAAACTTCTTCTTTGGTTGTTTCACTGGGGGCATTTTCTTTAATTCTCATGTCCGCACAAGGAAGCATCAAATTGTCTGCTGCTTCGATATCGATAGAAAGTGCTCTCTCTCTTCTCTCTTAAAGCATCAAAGATGACCAGTGGTCTCCTCATTTCCTCTGTCCCTCAATCCTCTGATGGGCATGTGTTTGAGACTAGTTATTTCATAACCTGACTTCCCGAACATGTGGACATGAAAAAGAAATTGATCGAGGAAGAAGTGGAAGACGGAGAATTTCCGTTATGTCCAGTGCTAAGCGGAATCAAGGTTCTCTTTTCTTTTCTAGAAAGAAACTTCCGAAGCTCAAGCCCTTGGGCCCTAGAACTAGAGAAATATTAGCTGCCTCGCCTGTTCCAAGTGAGAGTCTTAGTTATTGGTTAAGATGAAAGGTAGAGATTCGGACTCAGGAGAGATGACCTTGCACTCTTAGGCGCAGGAAAGAAATGAGTCATAAGGCCTTTCTCAACCTTACCTGCCCCGGTTGGATTCTTCCCGCAGATAGAGAGTCAAGGATGGGGGGCCAGGCTGAGAATGTAGATCCGGCTTCCGATTCTAAAATAGAGGGACTGGACGGGTTCCTTAGCAAGGTTCATCTACGGGGGTCAGGCCTAAGATCAGGCGGCCTAGTCGATTACAACAGCTTCATTTTCCCCTTCTTGGCCCCGAGGGACGTAGGAGGCTAGGTTAGCCGAAGGATGGATCGGCTCAAGGACGGAAGGTGACCTTTTTCTGGGTTCTAAGGGCTCAAGCCAATGTCCGAGTACGAGGTGGTGCGGAACCATGCCATACTCCCAGGTTCGAAGGCCCTTCAAAACAGGTACCAGTACCCGAAAGCGACACAGATGCGTAGGTAGAGACTAGGGGCGCGAGACTACTCTCTCTAAGGAATTTGGTTGCCCCTTGACAAAGGGAGAAGGGTCAGTTCAAGTTAAAGACCCGGGCGACTCTTTACCAAAAAGACTGGTCTCTGTCACTCCTATTACTTTCTTAACCAACCTCTTCTTCATGTAGAATCCAGTCCCGTCGAAGGACAGTTCTCTATCCCAGCCCTACCTAGATCCCACTTGTATAAATAAGGAAGAAAGTCAGGGGATCGGTCGAGACTGTGAATTGGTCTACCGTGCCTACTAGGTGTAGTGAGTGACCTACAGAATTTAGCCTGACGCATTCGATTAGCTCGCACTCTAAAGAATGGTCTAAGTGAGCAGGGACCGGAAGACGTTCTCATCCCTCTTTTTCATAACTATTGGCCAAAGGAGTCCTCCCTTTATGAATGAGGGGCATCCATTCTAGATATGCTATTGCCTCTTCGAATCCCCACCCCATAATCGTCTTTGCTAGCGTAAGACAGAGTCAATGAGTAGGCAGCCCGAAGGAGCAGTGGTGTATATGATCTGAGACCTTGCTAGGATTTCTTCGCCACCCTAAGAGTGAATGGCTAGACTAAGGACATGAACGACATCAAGGATCAAGAACTGCCCTCGGGCAAGCCCCATTGATTGGAATGAATCTATTCAAGAGCTGCTGCTGCCTAGACAGAACTTAAAGAGAGATAGCTATAACTCTTCTTGAGTCACCCTCTCTTGCCCGCTTCACCCACGAGTTCTTCCCCTTTCGTGGCTACTTTGACTGGTTTCCTACTTTCTCTCTCATCTTTCCCTTCTGCGTCACGTGTTATCTGCGGAACGTGTCAGACGTCGCTAGTGCTCGTTCCTCTGATCCGAGTCGTCTTTCCTCTTTCTTATTATCCGGGGAGCTCCTCATTCACTGAGTCTGATAGGTCGTCCGATAGGATAAGGAGAGAAAGCCTTTCAACTTCCATAGGCCGAGTCTCCCCTTCGCCTATCAGCTCAGCTCTTCGCCAATCGACTATCGTCTCACCGTGGGTACCCTTCCCAACTTAAAAGTTCAAAGAATTAAACTTTTGTTCAGCTCTTCGCCCCTTCGCTTGAATTGCCAGTACTTTCTGCATTAGATTAGCTCACACTGAGAAAAGAAGAAAAGCGTCTCATGACATTGACGACAAAGAAGGAGCTACTGGACTATATAGATAAGATCGAGAGTCTAATATAGCAAGACTCTCACTTCACCAAGAGGAGCGGACTATGACGGGGAGAATTCCCGATATTATAGCATCCGAGTCCCGTCCCAGTCAGCAGTCAGGGATGAGGCTTCTTTGACCATCCATCTTTGTAGAGCGAGTCTTCTTTCTACACTTCTTCTCTTATGCCCTCACTTAAAACTAAGAAGTTCGATGGCGCACAGGCCCGAACGCAGGGCTCTTTTGTCGTCTACTTGATCTCCTGTCAGTGATTGATCATCGAGTTCTCGTTAGCTTGACCACAGGCTCTAGTTTCCTGAAGTAGCAGGCGAGATGGGAGATGGGAGTATGAAATTTATAGTTCATAGCTACGTGCCTATGGGTATGAAAAGTGTTCTTCTTACCTTACCCCAAAAGCAATTTAGAAATATATCCACTATCACGAGCTATACGCCATGCTTCAGCTGCAAGGCAAGAGGGAGGCTAGGGCAAAGAGAGAGCTCTTATGCGAGAGGGTAGAGAACCAGCCGGGAAGAGCAAAGTGAGAAGGCTATGAAACCCCATGATAAGGGAAAGCAGAAAGCAGGTCTCTCACTTCCGATAAGTCAAATAACTAAGTAAGAGAAGTTGCCAGTAGAATAAGAAGTTTCAGTCTTACCTAATCTGAGCTAGTCTTATCTACCGCACTTCATTCATATCCCTTCCACGATGGACTGGCGGATCTGCTTCATATGGGTGCCTCTCTGCTCCTACCCCTCTGTCTATAAGAAAGAGATCCTAAGAGTGGCACAGAAGGAAGACTGGAAAAGTGGTTCCTGCTTTCGAAGTAGAGTACCGACCTCACTGTCTATCGGGTTCTATTCGATGTAGAGGGGTAGCCATCTCTTTCTTGAAGCACCTTAATCAGTTATCTAAGCTTCAAAGTCTACCGGGCTGATTGCGCGAGGTACACGAGTCCGAGATCCACCGTCCCTGATCTACAGATAGATGGCGGTCCATGTTTGGGGTAGCTGGGATCTTCCAGGTAAATTTATATGGCGGCGACTAGAGCAGATCCTGGAATGGGATATATTTCAGTCTCTCGTACGATCCAAACCCAAACCAAGAGGAGGCTAGGTGAAGGGCGATGGGCTAGCACCTATCCTTCTAAGCGGCATTGCACTATTGATGGGCAGTCTTCTTGCAAGAGAGGAGAGGAGCATAGCGCTTGTTATAGGAGGAAGAACAGCACAATTGGTTTAGTTCAGGTTCAGAGTAGTTGAGTACAGAGGTTTCCGACGGCGTTCTCAGTCTTTCCAGTTCCCCAAGCATGAAGGGATTGCTGGTCGTGAGCTTGTCACACTGAGCTATCAAATAGATTATGATTTCAGATAGTGCCATAATAGAAGAATACGTGCTATACAGGGGGAGAATGGTACAACCGACGACCAAAGGATGGCATATGACAGCCACTCTGCGTCACGTCGTTCGCTCCATAGCATCAAGAATATGGATGATAGTCATGTATAAGACATCTACATCTACTATATTGATTCTACGGTGTGATTAGCATCAAGTACTCCGATGAATGACTGCTTACACTATGTCATCTATACATTTTGATTGGTAAGTTCTCATCTATACATTTTCAGACATGGTATGCCTCCATCATTTGAACTCAATGGTTTCGCTCCTTCACCCCCTTTCTTGCTTTCCCATCTGCTATAGCTCTCTAACCTCTGCATCTCTGTCTAGATACGCTGCTCCACTTTTCATAAGGCCAGGCTACGTGTACATAAAAGGGTCTACTCGTAGATATAGTAAGCACGAAGTCAAAGCCTAATTCTGGTTCATGGCTAGGGGGCTAAGCAAGGTTATAGTTATAGAAAGTAGAGAAGAAAGAGAGGCAAGCACAATAACATCATTTATTAGTCTGGTCTGACCCGGAGTGATGCTAGCGAGGAGAAGAACGGAGGAGTGGACGCTCCGTGGGCCTCTATCAGAACTGTCCATGACTTGAAGCATCGAACAGGCATAGAAAGTAGGCTCCATAGGAGTCTGCATTCCCTAACGACTCTGCCCTACACTCTAATAGTGCTTTATCTGAGTATCCATCCTGAGCTTCGGTTTCCCATCTCAACCACTACTGAAAAATCAATCGCTGGCTACTCCCTCATCGCCTAACTTATTAAAGCACCTATCGAACTGCTCCATTAAGAAACTCTGATCCTGTAGTCCCGATCTCACTGCCCGATAAGAGAGATCAGAGAAATCGAGTACTTGGATGCGCTAACGAGAGTATATTAGAAAAAAGATCTCTCATTCACTCACTCAATGCGGTCCGGCTTGCCTTGCTTAATTAAGCAGTCTTGGCTTGGATTCATTCACGATCATAAGAAGGATAAACCACCAATTAAACTCAGCCAATGGAATAGTTTGAGAATGGTCTCAACGAAGCCTTGACTTGAGAATTCTCCTTAAAAAGACATTATGTTGAGCGAGACCCATCTGACCTTTCCAGGAAAGAATTCAGCACCGACTGCTTCCCACGCTCCTATCGCAAGAGTCCTAGAAGAGCTGGCTCTCCCTTTTGACCACAACTGAGTCCACTATATCTCAGACTAAGCAATAAAGAACACACACTGCACTCTAATAAGTCCTCATTCGATACACACTCAGTTCTTGAGGATCCACTGTGAAACGACCATCAGAAAAAAGGCTAAATGGGTCCAGCTTGACTAATAGATAGGGTAGAAATCCTGACTAATAGGCAGATAGGAAGAGAGAGAGCTTCGGGATGATGCACTGCTTAGTCAGAGTCTCTATTATCTTTACATCAGAATTGGACTCTGAACCAACCTTTGGAAGATAGTGAGACATTCCCTTGGCTCAACTGTCAGCAGTCGACTACTCTATCCGGAGCAGCAGATGGAGTCGAGTACATGAAAAGTAATAACCTCTTAATCCTTTATTCTGAACCTCAAGCCCTGCCCGCCTCGAGTGAAAGGTAATGGCTCTGAAAGGGGCAGCAGTGTAAGCATCATAAGATCTTTCTGGTGTAGAAGAAGGTCTTGATTAAGTCCAAGCCTTCACGGACTCCTCCTAACAAGGAATCTCTGGACCCCGACCCAGACCAGATCCGGAAAGCAGAGTAAATGGAGAGCTAGAGGACCTGCATTCATTACTTAAGGACTCCTCCGCAGGCGGTCCCTTACTGCTCATTCCATCCATGTGAAGTGCTCCGCTTCCTCCTCCACGCCCAGGTGAGTGTTGTTCATGCACTTCCTCCCACATTAGAGCTCATCCTCATGAGAGTGCGTTCCCTCTTCCTCCTCGTCCATATGAAAATTGCTTCTTCTCCTCCTCGTCCATAGAGAAAGTGCTTCCTCGTCATGGAGCGATGAGCTAAGCTCAAAATTAGGTAGAGCTCTTTCCTCTCGTCCCCAACCAATCAATGAATGGGAATGCTCTGCTTCTCTTCCTCTGGTCCCAAACCAATGGGAGCCTGACGCCCTCTCGTCTTACAATAGCGCACCGCCCGCTGCGATCGACATCATCCTTCTTTCAGTCACGTCACTCACTCAAGGATGATTCATTCAATGACTGAACAAGAATAACTTTCACGAACGACTTACCAGACTAAACAAGAACCTTCACTCACACTGCACGAAGAAGATAGCCGCTCCGAAGTCGCCCCTATCCTTTCTATAAGCATAGCCGCTCCTTCCCCGGTGATAGGCCCCACTGGAGAGGTAGGACTCTGGGGCCCAGGCACAAGGATAGGCTGAATCTCAGGCTCTTGGATGGGCTAGGTCGGCCCAGTCAAGTAGTTACCCGGCTTCCGGACTCCTTTATCATCTTCAACTAGAGTGGAGTGCCCGACTTTACCCGAATAGGCGACCTTACCCGAATAGGCGACCTTACCCGAGTGCCCCGCCTTACCAAAAACTAAAAGAGCTAGATCGGCCTCACTCGCCTTCCTTTCTTACAATAGAATAGAAAAGAATCAAGCTTTCCCCTCTCCCAACCCTTTGTTTGAGATAGCTCGCGGAATGACTAAGAACACGTGAGGAGTTAGAAATAGCGCTTCTAGGCCATGTTAGATGTCAGGAAGTGGCATTAGTCGATCCTATCCATCTCTCATCGTCCTCCGGTATTCAGTAGTGCGCTATTCAGTGTGTTTATACTGTACGATGTGCATCCCCTGGAGATTCTGATTCCCGGCAAAGATCGCACGAATGGAAAGCAGGCGACCAGTACAAGGCATTGCATTGAACCCGGCCGACTTGAAGTCGCTCCTTTAGTTGATGGACGGATGCCTCTCTCCATGAATAGAGGACCCTCATGACCGATGAAAGACCAAGACTGAGGATAGACGCCTCACAGCACTGAGAAGGAAGCTCCGCCTTGAAATGAAATGAAAGAAAGGTAGAGGCCGGGGAGACCAAAGGAGTAGAACAGAAGTGGGTCTCGGATCTCGGATGTGCTCCTATCTGAGGGCTCACGCGTTGGAGTGTAGGCCTTCCTTATCCTATGATATAGGCAACAATATGCACCATGTACTCGTGAAGATGGCACGAGTCCCATCTTCACTCTGGAAAGATAATAGCAGCCCTTGTTTGAACTCCTCTCCTCATTTATTCGACTTATGGCTCCTCCCCCGGGATGCCTATACCCGGACAAAGGGTTCGTTCTCAACTAACTAAGCAAAGGGTCGCGTGGCAAGCGGCTTTCTTTAACTAGTATCTTATTCCGGTCGCCCCAAACAAAGAGTGAATGTTGTAAGAGCTAGCTCTCTGCCTCTCTTTAGTAAGATAAGATATCAAATCAGTCCTGAATAGAATACAATACTTGCCCCCATGCACAATGAAATTGCAGTCGGATAAAAAAGAGGTAGGAAAGATTCTGAACATTGACCTGAGATTCAAGAGGGGATCGCTATGACCCTTCCCTTTACGTTCAGCTCTTCGCCAATCGACTATCGTCTCACCTTATCCACGATAATCCTTCGCCTTTTCGGCTCAGCTCTTCAAATACTGCTGATGGTTTTTTAGGCGACTATCGTCTCACCTATCCAGTGGGTACCCTCCCTCGTTAAAATATATCTTATAATCAGGACATATGCGTGGTAAAAGAAAGGACAGAAACAGAGCGCAATGCCAGGTATCGAACGAAATGACAGCTGCAAAGAAACCCAACAAAGACAGATGACAGGTAGAGAATTGAATGATGGCATGGCGCTTCGGCCTTTAGGGTAGAGAAAGAGAGCTAAATGACAGGTACAGAAACCGAACAAAGACAGATGCCAGGTATCGAATTGAATGATGGGGCTTCGGCCTTTAGGGTTGGGGATGACCGACCTGATGGATGGCTTAGTTTGATCCTCGAGGAGGGATGGGTTTGCGTATGGCCTTTCAGGTTGTGCATGACCGGATAGATGGCTTAGTTTGATCCTCGAGGAGGGATGCTTGGGCCTTTCGAGTTGCGGCTTGAGCCTTTGGTGTCTGTGGTATACCCTGAAGGGTGAGTTTAGAATGAAAGGATTGATGGTTCGGGTTTAGCCTTGGGTTTCGGGATTCCTGGTTGTTCAGTCGATTGCAGTGGTTGAGTCACCTCTTGAGGAGGGTCAACCTTGAATTCAGTACCCCATATTGTAAGTATAGATTGAGTACCCTCTTAAGCTTGAATTGCCTAACAAAAATTTCTGCAGTTGAGTCCACTCTTGAGTATTGTAGAGTCACCCTTGATCATTGAGTATAGAAAGATCCGCTGGGAAGTAATTATATTGGGGTATTCAGAAAGATCCACGGATCTGGGAAGTGAGGGTGAGTTCATGGGATTCCAGGATTACAGGATTTGAGTAATGGGTTTATGGATGGGGGATAGCAGGTTGAGTAACCAACCTCTTTGGCAGTAGATTTAGGATTGCTGGTTGGGGTTTAGCCTCTTTCTCAGTAACTTATAACTCACTGGAATTGAGTTCAGTATTCTATTTGGGTATTCCTGTAGGGGGGATTGACGTATTTAGGATTGCCAGAGGGGTTCGCTTTTGGTATTCAATGATTTAGGATAGATAGATTGAATTAAGTTCAGTCGTCGCAGAATGAAGCTTAAAAGGGTTGAATCCCTACTCTCATTCCCACTCATCATAGACACATTATTATGTCTAGAAATGAACGGGCTGATTACTTGGTTAAGTTATACCTTTCTTGGTTTTCTATTAATAGGATAGTTAAATTAGCTAAACCTGTTAATAGTAAAACTTTAAAGTCTATAACTGATCGCCCTTTCTATATTCCTAGTATAGATTCTGTGTTACATAGATTTCAACATCTATTTCCAGTTCTATACAGGTTGTATATTCCTGATCTGGTTTCTCGCGAACTTGTCATGGGTATGACATGGACTCCTACTTGGAAGTCCGTACCTAATGACAATAAAGGACTCTTAGCTAATAGGGGAATGAAGGGTAAGGATACTATCTTTACTTGTCTAAAGTATGAGATAGCCTCCGTTGGAGTCGAAGTAGTACATGCAAGACAAAGAGATAGTGA
Organism: Zingiber zerumbet; assembly: GCA_037833815.1. Classification (NCBI taxonomy): domain Eukaryota; kingdom Viridiplantae; phylum Streptophyta; class Magnoliopsida; order Zingiberales; family Zingiberaceae; genus Zingiber; species Zingiber zerumbet. The sequence goes on along the minus strand of JBBMJZ010000082.1, from coordinate 2,448,691 downwards.
TCCTATCCGAATTATCCATTATACTTCTATGTTTTCACGACAAACGTTAAAACCGTTTGAACCGGAGTACAATAGACAGGTTTTGGAGTTGGGTTGGAGGGCAGTCAAGTATGACTCTCTCTGGCTCTCAGACCCTTCGGTTGGAGAACCTTTATGGTGTTCGCCAGGAAGGCTTGCGGCTGTTCTGTCTGGTGGTGGAAAACGTCGAATCTTTATAATTGGTAACTTTATAAAGCAAAGACTATTCCGCCCCATTCATGATTGGTCTATGGAGATCTTAAGATCTTTGCCATGTGATGGTACTTTTTATCAGTCTAAGCCTATTGAAAGGCTGGTTAGGGCTAAAGCATCAAAGGTTTATTCCTTTGATCTAAGTAGTGCAACTGACAGATATCCAATGAGGGCTTTGTTCTATTTGATTTGGTCAATCTTTGGATCAATCCCAGCCGCTGCTATAGTGAGACACCTAGCAGAGGGGGCCATTCTAATTAAGCCTCCTTATACTTGGCGTAAACGTTACATCAAGTTTAACACTGGGCAACCACTTGGTTATTACGGCTGTTGGTCATTGTTCAGTTTATCTCACCATTGTATGGTGTGGATGGCTGCTGCTAATGTAGATGGTCGATATAGACAAAAACCCTTTACTGATTATGCATTGCTGGGTGATGATATTGTTATCATCAATCCTGCTGTTGCAAAAGAGTATAAGAGAATTATGGTTAAACTTGGTGTGTCTATTTCAGAAGGAAAGTCTTTAGTTTCTTCGAATGGATCATTCGAGTTCGCTAAGCAGTTTTGGGTTAAACGGGGACAAGTAAACTTATCTCCCGTGTCAGCTCCGGCTGTTCTGGCGGCTAGATCGTTTATAGGCCTTACTCAACTCGGCCTGAAGTATAAAGTTTCAAAGAATGTTATACTAAGGTTGAATGGTGTAGGGTTTAGAACTCGTTCTAGATTATCATCTTGGACACTCTTAAGTAGAAAGACTAAGCGACTATTGACCATAGTCGACAAATCTTTAAACTTTAATCAGTTGCCTTTACAATTTTGGTTTGGTAGGGGAAACCCTATAAATCCATATTATAAAGGTATCATTATCGCTGATGCTCTCAGAAAGTACAAGTTTAAGGACTTAGTTACTGTTCCTGAAGAGTATTGGAAAGATGATGAAAGGCAATATAATACTGTGGAATCTACTCTATACCGTTCTTGGATAGAGGATTGGTTAAAGTGGGTTAAATGGTATTGTGAAGGTCTATATTTGGATAAGGATTTAGATTATTATTTTGATCCTCCTCTTATCTCAACTACCTGGAAACGTACTTGTAAAGATTTTAATCTGATTAAGTATGGTTTCCTTTGGATTTGTTGGGATAAGGGTGATGATTTCTATTCTAATCTATATTCTTCTTACCCTTTCATCCTTCCAGAGTCCTTGCCTTCAAGAGTAATTAACTTGAGGTGTTCGGTACTTTGTGGTTGTAGGGTTTGCATTCCATCAGTTATCATATATATCTAATGTTCAATTAAAAGGGTTTCAGTTGATGACCTTTGAGCATGTCGATTGAGAGTGCTTTCGTTTCCTGAGTGTCTTGAGTAACCTCTTTTCTTGAGTATACAAAGAGATCTGTAGGGCATTTCTCAGTCGTAGATAGGGCATTTCTCAGTCGTAGATTGATAGATTGAATTGAGTTCAGTCCTAGATGTGAAAGCAGAATTAAGCTTCAAAGGAAAGCGTTGGAGTTTCGTTCAGTAGGCGATGTGAGTGATTGTATTGATCCGGAGTTTAGTATTCTATTTGCCATGTCTCGAGGTGAGTGAGTGATTGTATTTCCTTCTCTTGAAGATTGATCCTTCCGTGATAGATTGAATTGAGTCTTGAAGATTGATCCTTCCGTGATAGATTGAATTGAGTATAGAGAAAAGGGTCTTTGGCAGTGACTTCTATTGAATTGAATGGAATTAAGGAATTGATGTTCCTTGGGATAGCTCGTTGAGTAGAGATAAGGAATTGATGTTCCAGTATTTGGTGAATTGAATTAAGGAATTGATGTTCCAGTACTATTGAATGGAATTAAGGAATTGATGTTCCAGTATTTGGGTATTTCTATTGTATTTCTTTGGGTTGTCGATTGTTAATGTTTTTTCGTTTCCTTACCTTCTCTTTAAGTAGGGGGTGTTCCATCCTCGCATCGGGCGACTAGGCACCCAATCGACTATCGTCTCTATACCACCTATAGTAATACCCTCTCGCTTACGCTCGAGCTGCTTTCAGCTCCTCGCTCAAACAACCGTCCTTGAGCTGGAGGATGAACTTCGGGGTTACCGAACCGACGGCCACCCCTTCCCTTACTAAAAGCTCTTCGCCAATCGACTATCGTCTCACCTATCCAGTGGGTACCCTTCGGCTTGACGAATGCTCCAGCAGCCTTTATGGATTTATGGATTTAATGAATAGTGTCTTTCACCCATAGAAGGACTTCTTCGTCATTGTTTTCATTGATGATATCCTGGTGTACTCGAAGAATGATGAAGAGCACGCCAATCATCTTAAAATTGTCCTTCAAACTCTTAAGGAGAAGCAGTTCTATGCTAAGTTCTCCAAAAGTGAATTCTGGCTTCGTGAAGTTGTCTTTCTTGGCCATGTTGTATCTGGGAATGGTATTCTTGTTAATCCTGCTAAAGTTGAAGCTATCTTGAAATGGGAGCGTCCTAAAGCACCGCTCGGGAAGAGATTCTAAACTGTCAATCGTATACACAAAAGTCCCCTACCCATTTTGACACCCATCTGGGGAACACTCCCAACCCCTACACTTTCTGACCTGGTAAAACAGATACCCGGCTCATCTCCTTTGGACAAGCCAGAGAACAAGAAATCTGTGCCAGACACCCCACCACACAAGTAACCACCAAACAGTGGCGTTACTTCAGGTAGCAAACAAACCCGGCCTGTAATCCAGACCAAGAGAACCGACAATGTCGAAACACTTCCACATCCTACCAAAGCGTACTCGATTTTCATCTTTCTGCTCGATATTCCAGTGGGTTGTCACGACAGGGGCGGTCTCCAGAAGCTCCTGTATGGTGACATCCGGCCGCAGTGCCGTCTGCGCATACCAGTGCACCAGACGTAGCCAGCTCTGAATCCAATTCCGTATAAGGGACCACTGACTAACGTCCCTCATACCAGGCTGTTGGAACAAATGTTCCGGAACAACCCGGAGCTCTTTTGGCTTCACCTCCTTTCGAAAGACAAGAGACCTCGCAAGGATTCAGAAGTTTGCCTCTGCCCAACCACAAATCAAGTGGTAGGCGAAATCGGTCCCACATCGCCCTCAAACTCTTCACTGCAAGGGAAGAGGTATGCGAAAGACGCGCAAGCGTTCTAAAACCATGTCCACCAATCCGGCAGAGGAAACCTCCGGACACCATATTTCAGGTGTATGGCAAATAAGCCATTCGGATGGTAGTAGTTTAATAGGCATCGGAGTGACAGAGGAGACAAATCCTTCTGTCCCCCATCAACCCAGAACCGCTTGGCAAACTCCATGCATCCAGTATCAGATATTAGGGATTTTGAGGAGGAAATAGAAACTCCCAATCTATCTAATAATGAAGCATAAACTGGAGCTACTCGGGGGTCGGCGATGAGAACATCATCACCGAGTACAGCATACCGGTCAAACTTGCGACCCGGATAGACCTTCTCGGCCGCTAACCAGACCACTAAGTGGTGTGAGAAAGCGAACAAGGGCCAAGAGCCGTAATAGCCTAGAGGCTGTCCCGCCGAAACCTGAGACCACTTGCGTTTAACAAATGGAACCAAGAAAACGTTGGTGGCAAGGGCAGAGTTAAGGCCGATGCAAACGACCGGTCAAACAGGAACTGGAAGATCTCAAATAAGAGACGAAGCGGCCACCTATCAGTGGCGGCAGAAAGATCGTATGAGAAGACCTCCCGAGAACCCTTTAACCTAACCAGCTCCGCTGTCTGATCGAAGGTCCCATCAGTTGGGAGTTTTCTCAAGAAAGTAGAAAACCAATCATGGATTGCTTTCAATAATCTCTGGTTGATGTAGTTCCCTATGGCGAAAATACGCCTCTTCCCTGAGCCCTCTAAGGAACAACCCAGACGGCCAGTGATAGGTGGAACCCCCAGGTCATCATGGGATGGAAGATATCGACCAATACGCGTTTCGAACCAATCAAGGTCAGAAGCTGCGAATGTCTTATTCTTCACATCCAATGCGAACCTGACCCTAGGTTCCCATGGGACACCTTGGGACCACTGTTCGCCAACAGCATGGCAATATTGCATAAGCCATCTCCAACTGTTCAAAAGGAAAGGAAACGAAGGACGAGCGAACTTGCCTCGCCTCTTCCACCTTGACTTTTAGCCTTTGTATAAGGACTTGCTGCGTCAGCTTAGCCGTTGGTAAGGCCTTCCAAGTTTTCTCAAACACCAATCCCTGGTGAAGGGGAAGGGTTGAGATCCATGGACAATAACGGTTGATCAGGGATTTAATACTATGCTTTAAATCACCTGCAACACTAACTATGTTGTCCATATCCTTGGGTGGGGGTTATAATCGATGAGAAAGTCGATTTACTAACCCTTTTACTTAATGTAATCAGTTTCGCTAAAGAGAAAGCTGATAAGTCCAATTTGACTAACATATCACCCTTGGATTGGATGTCCTCCGTTGGATTTCCCTCCTATGGAAAGAGGGTATAATCCTAGGGAGGCCGGACCCTGTGAGAGACACAGGAACGGAAAGTTCTCTAGTAACGGGGTGAATACCACCCCTCCAGACCATCAAGCAGGTCTTGCATTGTTTTAGATATAGTGCTACAAACAACCCACCTGAGGATCGGTATAGTTGAACTATCCGCTTAGCCAAAAGGTACGATGCTATACACATCTCCTTAGTTAGACCATCCAGTATGATAAGCTGGACTCTCACGAGTAAACCAACTATCATACGAGGACCTTCCAAGATCCTCTGCCAAGGCAGAGGTGTCACGGATATAATATAAGGGATGAAAACAGATCTCTATGTAGGGCCATGTGTCCATATCATAGAGAGCGGCTCATCACCAGAGGATCAAGATTCGATTTGTCCTCATGGTGACAGTGACCCGAAGGCCACCCCCGGTGGTTGCTCAGTCACCCCGAGTTGCCAGACATAAAGTCTGTCTCCATTCAATATACCAGTAGCACTCCTACCTACTCGTCCACTTGAGGGTTCTCTTGGACCCCCTGGCACCGATGGTACTAACACCGGACAATGCGCCTGAGGTTCACCCCCCCAATTCATCTCTTGATCCGGTATTCCGAAAAAGAGGTAGATAGGGTCAGCGAAAGACGTGGCGAGGTTCCGAAGGAAAGAACCACAGACCCTTCGAACCCTATTCGACAGAAGGGGGCATTCGAATTTCTTTTTCTCGCTGCACATAATATCTGCCCAAATGAAGGTTAGGCTCGCCTCTGTCGAGGAGAAGTGGACCACACAGCAGCAGTTACTTGAGTTGCGTGCTTATCAGTGAGGTTTTCGCCTTCCACTCTCCTTTCAGTCGAGTATTCTTACGCCTGTTGAAGTCTTTCGCTCCTTCTATCTAATAATGTGGAAGAGGTCAATCGAGAAAGATCGATAGAGAAGAAAGATAACCAGGTGTTAAGGTCCTTCCTACATTCCCATTCCCTCTCGCTTACGCTCGAGATCTTTCAGTACCTCGGAAACCAGCCGGAAATTGCTTCTTTACATTCCCCTCTCCCTATCGGTCGAGCAGCTACGCCCCCTTTTCAGAGTAGGACAGTGTAACCATCTTACTAGTTCCCACTTCCGGGTCAATGAGTTGAGGAGCACGCACGGACCGGTCTTGGTTAAAGAATATCCTCCCCTGCTAGCTGGATAAGGTGAGTTGCTTTCTCATAGTCTGAATTTCGAGATGGTGGATCAGGCTAATCAGACTTTAGCTCTCTCGTCTGGAATGGAGGGACATTTAAGAATTCCTTTTTGAGTCGGTATGGGGCACGCTTCTTTCAGGAGACAACTGAGGCAAGTAGCTAGTTGACTGTAGGTTTAGAGCACGCTAGGATAGATTCTAACGAATTCTCTCTCTCCGGTCTTGCTCTTCCTCTTGCTAGGCGAATGGGCTTTGGTGGATCCGATCCCCCCATTGTTTTCATTCCTGCTCTGGGGGTTGTCGTAGATCGCTAGGAGAGATAAGAATGTATTAGCGCTCTTCTTGCCTAGTAGCAGTAGCGCTAGGCTGTCTTCTCTTTGTAGTTGGGAGAGCTGGATGGCGCAAGGGGTCTTTCTTTAGGAATTCTTAAACCGCGGGCTCCATCTCCATAAGTTCTTGCCGAGGACTCGTCAGAACAACCCTTCCCTTCGTTCAGCTCTTCGCCAGTCGACTATCGTCTCACCTATCTATATCCAGTGGGTACCCTTCCCTTCTCTTTTCTATTCAATATACGATATTCAATACCCCATAAGTTACTGTCAAACCCATCTACCCTATCTGCTATTGTCAATCACTCACATCAGTATAAGTGACTGCCATTCCCATCTCCAACTAATGGAAAGCACCCCTGTCTTTTCTGGTGTACCACTCAACTCCTAGAAATAGTCTATCAACTGAACTCACTCCCCTCTCTACTCCTAGAAATCTAAGTGACTGCTGGACGGCCCCATCAAATGTATATTGACGCTGCTCTACCTACAAATCAATTGAAGGAATCCCTTCAATCAACATAAGCTAAATCCCTCTCTACATCCTTAATTCTAGGCTCAATTGAAGGATTATCGTGTATAAGGTGAAACTCCAACCAAAGGTGAAACTTCAGCCTCAACTCCAAACTCAGCTCCAACTCCAACCTCATCAAAAGGAGAAGCCCCATACCCAAACCCAGTTGACGACCCCTTTCCCTTTGCTTTGAAGTTTAATTCAAATACCTTTCCTCCCAATCGACTACTTCAAAAGGAGAAGTCGAAGCAGGAGCTCCAGTCGATTCCCTAAGACCTGAACTCAACTGAGCTATCGAAGCAATTTTCGTATCTACTGAACTTCATTCCTCCCCTTATCAGGGGAGCTACTTCATTCCTCCCCTTATCAGGGGAGCTACTTCATTCCTCCCCTTATCAGGGGAGCTACTTCATTCCTTTTCTTTGAAGCCCCCAGCTCCTACTTCAACTTCAGAAACCCTCTTGGAAGCAAGAGCTCCTACTTCAACTGAAGTCCCAACTTCTCACTCAGGAGAAGCAACATCGACAAACTTATAAAAAACCAGATGCCCCAGCTCTAACTTCTGAAACACTCTTTGAAGCTCCTACTTCAACTCCAAACTAAGAAACCCTCTTGGATTGACTCCTCATCTGCCCTTTCCAACTGCCCCAGGCGCTACCTCAACCCCAGTCGAATCCCTTTCCGCACCAGCTCCTACTTCAACTTCAGAAACCCTCTTGGAAGCAAGAGCTCCTGAAGTCCTTTGCTTCAATCTGTCGTTCTTTCAGTACTAAATTAGCTTTCATCTCGTTCTGTCGCTTTCCCTTTCCCTTGCATTGACTCCTACAGAACCAAATGAAAGGTAGAACGATAAATGCAACAGCAGAAGAGGGAATAGGGCTTAGCAGCAGGACTTGAACTACAGATGCAACGAAAGAAAGCGATAGGAAGGGAAAGGAATGGAAAGGGGATCGAGTGGGTGGTTTGAGTTGAGTCAATCGATCGAAATGACAGGTGCAGGAGTCAACACCAGGTACAGTTGCTCTTGAAAAGGAGACAGCAACTTCAGATCGAAGGTATCGAGAGAGAGGAAGGGTTGGGGAATAGAATTGAAAGGAAATGGTACTTAATGAAATAAAAAATTTGAATGGTAGATAGAATAGAATAGAAATGGTACTGAAAGGGTTAAGGAATGGGATTAAGGAATTGAGTTACGACAGGAAAGAGAGTCCGAACAGATGCAACGAAACAGAACGGTATCGATAGAAACTGAACGACAGATGCAACCAACTCAAGACCAGAGGAAAGGAGTCAATCGATCGAAATGGCTGCTGCGGAAAGGGCAGATGAGGAATCAACTGCAGAAGGGGCAGCTGAGGAGTAAATCCAACAAAGGGGTTGCAGTAGGGTCTGGGGAAGCAGACGAATGAATCGAAGAAGTAGGTTTCACCTGAGTTCGAAGTTGAGACTTCAGTTGTAGCTTCTCCTGCTTCGACTTCTACTGAGTTTGCACCTGGAGCTGATGATTCAGTTGATTCAAAAGAAAGATAGGTCAACAAGTAGATTTAAGGGTTTGGGATTGGCAGTTGTAGATTGGAATTGGGAAGCCTTTCCTGGTTGTCGATTGCAGGATTGATGGTTGTCGATTGGGATTGGGATTGGGAATACCTGTCGTTGGCATACCCGGAGGGGTTCGCTTTTTAGGATTCCTTGAGTTGAGTAGAGAGCTGAATTACCATTCAAAGAAGGGGCACCCGAGGGAAGGAAAGGAAGGAAGTAGATAACTTTAGGTGTAGATAGAGATTAGGTTATGGAATTCAGTAGAGAGATAGGGTCTTGAGTAGAGAGATAGGGTCTTAGGCGAGTTACGAGAGCTGAAAAGAAGAATTCAGTACCCTATAGAGTAAGGTGACCCTGAGTAGAGAGAACAGAATTACGATTCAAAGGGGGGAGGAGAGAGAAAGGAATGAAAGGTCGATGTGTTGTAGATAAGTTGAGGGGCGAAGAGCTGCCTAAACTAAAGTAATATTGGGAAGGGTACCCACTGGATAGGTGAGACGATAGTCGATTGGCGAAAGGTTGATCTTAACGAGTAGGGCTCCTACTCCGATGGGCAGCAGCTACAATAAGTATTAAGTCTTTCCGATTCTGGAAGAACATTTGCGTCCGAGTGAGAACGACGGGAAAAAAACACTCTTTCACGGGTTGGGCTCGTGGTAACGTAACTACTAATTCACTCTCAACAGTCATTCCTATCACTCTAATTGCATGAACAGCAGCAGAGGCTCTCTCTCTCAGTCATGAAATTCAGAGCTTCCGGAATGATGGGTAGTCGTCAGCCCAGAGCTTCGGTCGGGGTAGTCGTCAGCCCAGAGCCAGAGCTTCGGTCGGGGTAGTCGGTCGCACTGCTAAACTCCTTCTGTACTGTAGCTCCGCATCTTCAATCTCCTTTCCTGGTAAAAGATCTTCTCTCTCTCATGACCGCTAATAATATAATATTTGATCACTTATTACTCGCCCCTCTCTCTCAGCTGCTACTCAACATGGTAAGAGTTCATGGTTATTCAAAACGTATATTGATCTGCCCTTCCAAAGTTAAGAAGGGGGGTTCGAGGCGGAGCACCCGTTGTTAATGATAATACGCCGGCAGCAGTTCATTGTAGAGTCCGAGTAGGTGTTATAGTAGAATCTCTTCCCGTAGCTTTAGGCGTAGTACCAGATACTTAGCGTACCAATAGGGAATGAAAAGAGAGGTGCGGAGCGAAGAAGACAATAAGAAAAATCAGAATGGCAACTGGAAAGATTCAACCAAAAAACCATACTTGAGATTAAACCAAAGAACCGTACTTGAGAGGCTTAGAACCGGTTTCCTACCTACAGAAGAGAACCATACTTGAGAGGCTTAGAACCGTACTTGAGAGGATAGATTAAACCAAGCAGCTGAAAGAGGCTACGCACCTGAACCTACTGTCATACGACAACTTGAGATCCCCTTCTCACTCTAAACTTCTCACTCGGCCCATATACTTAGGCTTATGGAATTTCCGTCGGTTCCACCGCTGCAACAGGTCTTTAATGGCATTTACTCTTACGGGGGGTCGAGACGTCGTTCTCACTCGCTTTTAGCTTTCGGAGACGTCTAACTCACTCGTACCTTATCTGGTCTAACTCACTCGTCCCTATCTGGTCTAACTCACTCGTCCCTATCTGGGAGACGTCGTTATCACTCGTCCCTTGCTTTTTAGCTTTCATAGCCTAAGCCTAGGTCTGGTCAACTACCTTCAGTGCACCAAGTAGAGGGGGAACCTTGGAGGTAAAGAAGAAATTCAGCAGCAGTTCAGAGTCCTTATCCTTCATTCAGAGTTAGTTGTAGCTGCAGACGTATATCCGTCTGTTGTTATGGGCTCCTATCCAGCCCTCAGTTCCTTAGTTGTAGCTGCAGGCGTATATCCGGAAGTTCATGGCCTAGTTTACCCGTTGCTAGCTCAGTAGTTTGCAGTCCTTAAGATTAAGAGTACTCGTTCGGAGTTTCGGCACTTTACTATATATACTTAAAGGTGCCCCGCTTCTCTTCATGGCATTATGGCATTGCCTTCCAACGCTTAAAGAATCCTCATGGCAACTTATAGAACCATTCAAAGGTTATGAGAGCCAAAACCTATTTTGACCTATACCCACTAGGGTATGAGAAGAGTTCTCAGGTGTCAGGGACTACTTACTAAGTAGCTACGGACTCGGATAGGACTGAATGAAAGCAAACATATGCCGGCTCAGTTGAGAGTGAATTCCCTACCCTGTCTGAGTACGGTTCGGAGAGTACGGTTCGGACTCGTACGTAATGAATTTTTTATATGGTGCTGTTGCGGTTGGGACTGGGACGAGCGATACCTAATAGTGCTAGCGACGTTAAGACGGGAATGAAATGAAGAACGTCAATAGGCTGATTCAGACTCTCAGGCTGCAGAGGTCCTTCATTCGCTATGAGAGAATCCATAGGTCCGGCAAAGCAAGTTCTTGAATCACACGAAATAGCTCCAGATCTTATCTTTGCTTGCCTAGATCCCGACCCAGAGAGCACAACCTATTGACATTCCGGCTCTGAAAGTTGACTGCCATCCCTTCCTCTTCAATCTGATCCTCCTGTCCTGGCAGGGTAAATTCTTTCCTGTCGTAAGGACACCACTCCTTTATAAGTATAAGCCAAAACTTGCTTGGCCGTACTCAAATAAATAGCTACTCCAGAACTCAAGGAGCAGAGCGTCACCCGTACTCGAATCCGCTGCTGTGATTACTTAACCCCTTCCTTATTCCTACACTGCTTCCCCCTGCCGAATCAGAGGAAAAAGGAGGTCCACTCTTAGATCTCATAAGACCGTTGATGAAGGTCTCTTATCAAATATGTGCCAGACACTCAATTCATACATTGTCCACTAGAATATGGTGATCGATCTGTCTTCCGCCATGAACTACACTCTTATTAATGTGATCTTGAGTTCGCTTTCCCATGTATGGCTGGAGAATCTCCTAATCAGAACCTGCTTCTGCACCCCGCTCCGCTCCTTCTTTGTTCGACCCTACCTTTGAATAAGGAGCGCTGACGCGGCCTTCATTCGATTCAATAACAATATATCTAGCCCAGCAAAGAAAGTTAGGGAGATAGTATGTAATACCTCGTCAGTTTAAGTTAGGGTATTTCCGATAGTCTACAATCCCCCTCTACTTCGGGCGAGCTCAATCGGTTGATTCCCTGGATTATGGTATTGCGCTGCCTCAAATACTCTTGTAGTCGGCCCCCTAATATTACTTTGATTACAGTAATTGCGTAAATGGCTTTAGGCCATTTACTCTTACCTTATCAGTCGAGCTCTATCTTATTCTACAATCTCCCTTAAGGTCGATCCCTCAACTATTGTTACACTCGGCCCACAGCGGATTACAGTAATTGCGTAAATGGCTTTAGGCCATTTACTCTTACCTTATCAGTCGAGCTCTATCTGTCGATACCCTCTCGCATACGATCGAGCGCGTCATTATCACTCGCTCCTTATCTTTATTTAGCCCTTGAGCGCTTAAAAAAACTATCAGACCCGTCTAATATATGAATGAAGGACTATGATAAGGAAAGATGGGCCGAGTGCAACGACGGGAAGACGTGTAGACGGGAGAGCAAATAGGCGCGTGAGATTAAAAATAAAAAATGAGATCTTTCACGCTTGAGCGCTTGTGCCCCGTTCTATCTTTGTACTCGTTCGGGACCCTAGTAAGGAATTATATCCATTGCTAAAATTGATCCATGTGTTAAGCATCTGGAAATCCGCTTATCTGTCCACTTAAATTTCACTCCTTAGTTATTCGAGCATTAATTCCATTTAGGATCTTTCACAGCTGCAGAATACCGGCTCGGGCAGGTCATGCACAATGCGTTGTACCTATAGTGCCCTGCACATTGGGTCCCGCTGCTACTAGATCAAAACGTCGAATTCAATATACGAACGAAGGGAGGAGTACTCATTGAAGATTCTTCTATTCTTTATACCATTCAGATCACTATTATTATATTCACATGATCTCTCTGTATACCAGTCCAAATTAAATTATATACGAGTACGAACTCAGGAGCTGCAACGGAAACAAAGCATGGTAGAGCACTTCTCTATAGCTGGAGCTCGAGCCCGGACAAGAACTAATCAAAGCAAGGGACCGAAGGGTAGGATTGCTTGCATACTCATAACTGATGTAGCATCTTGAAGCATCGATTCTCAAAATGAAGTATAGAAATGATTCGAAAAAGAAAGTATAGAAATATAGATGTTCAGTTTAGCTAGTAGATCTTGCTTTCATTGATTCCATAAAAAAGATGGTAGAGCTCTTGCGCCTCTTAGGCTTTCGAGCTTCTATTACGTAAGGTTAGGAGTGAGGGGATGACTTGGCAATATGAATATCTCCACAGAAAGTCATTCTTTCACAAAGTGAGAAGTATATGAATATCTAACTCGAAAGTCTAAGGAAGTGCTGTGCAGGATTGTATGATTAAATATAGTATAGAAATATACAACTGAACTGAGGGTTGTGGCTCGTGTCCCATCTTAAGCAACTTTGGAGAGCCGTTTAGCTAGCTCAGGAGCTCGTAGGGAAGGAAAAATGCATGCCAAGAAAGAAAAAGAATTGTTATCGATGAAATATAGAATTCAATGTTAGCTGACATAGTTAGTGCTATCAAGGGTTCTGGTTCGCTGACATCTTGAGTTAGTGCTATCAAGGGTTCAGGAAAGGAAAGGAAGGACTGACGTACACAACAACAATACACTCAAACCCAAAAATAGACCATTTTACTAAGAGAAATAGACAGTGCAAAGGTACTTTTAAAATCAACCAAAAACACTCAAAATCAACCATTTCTAAAAACAAACGAGCTAGAACACTCATAAAACACTCCAAACGTCAATAAATGAGAATTTTCAACATAAAACTGCCCTTAAAACGCTCTTACCTCTCTTACATTTTAAATACACTCAAAATTCAAGACCAAACATAACGATAACCGAAAATTCTTCCATTTTTGATAAATTCTCTCAAAATCACTCCCATACTCAACGGACTATGCATTTATAAATCTAGATCAAACTTGAAGAATGATAAGTGAATTTATAGGAAGAAAAAGTGAAATCAATAGAGAGATACAAATAACAAGTAAGTGAGTTCCAGGGACGATGAGTTCAAGTTCAAGGAAGTGAGTTCCAGGGACGATGAGTTCAAGTTCAAGGTACTAGCTGGAGCTAGGTTTAATTAATATAAGAGTAGTAGCGGGAGCTACGTGTTCAATGGTCTCGGAAGATAGCTCGTGTAAGTTTATTTCAAGTCCTGGTACTTAAGGGCTCGACCCATAGGGATAGGCACTCTTCTGAGAAGCAGAGTTCATACATTCCTAAGCTTGTATTCCAGGGAGGGGAGGGAGCGACGTCAAATAAAGAAAAGTGTTGTTGCAGGAGCTACTTAATGATTGGTATCGCAAGAGAGCTCTTTTAGTATATTTTAATACAAGGGACGAGCGACAGCGACGTGTGACTTTAAATTCGCTTTTATCAAATCAAATTTGGACGAGCAAAGCTTAGTGTGACTAAAGGAACGGACGATAGGGATCGAGTGTTAGGGATAGGTACTCATAAGATAAGCGCACTTCTTAGATTCCAAAGCTTGTGCCAATCAATATGATTCTCTCTAATCTCACGTTCGGGACAATCAATTCTTCAGTTCTAGTATCATGTGTTACGAAAATGGACAACTACTGTTTCAATCGTTCACGTGCAGCACGGCAAGGGAGAGAATCAAATCAAAACCCGTCGACGTCGCCCAGTCGTAGCTTATCTTTCTTTTCTACTTGAGCGCATGTTTTGTGTCCAAAGGATGAGTTTTCCAAAAAAAATATATTTCTTAGTTGACAAAGCTGTTTACGTAATAGGCTGCTGGCTAGAAACATAGGGACGGTAGATCTTTCGTAGCTAAAAGCGATTGCAAGGGAAACGAGTTCTTCACGTCGCATGAGATTATTATATATCGTCCCTTGTTTTAATCTCCCTTTTTTCTTACTTAAAATATTGATGGCTCGGCCCATCCTTTAGTCACACGTCGCTTTGCTCGTCCCTTCTCTTTCTTTTCCCCTTGAGCGCTTGTGCCCTCATTGAACACCTGATAGAGAGGGCGAGGGGCAAATACTGCTGATGGGGAGAAAATGCTTAACACTTTGAAATGCCTACCACCAAATGCATCCCAGTGGAATGATGCCTCCCAAGTGGAATGATGCCTCCCAAGTGGAATGATGCTGATAAGAATCCGCGAGTGTTCAGTAGTCCTCGACAGAGCAGATTACAGCGCTCATGGTATTTCATTCAAAACTACGATACATTTCTTTCTCTTCCCGTGACTGTGAATTTAGGAAGGAGTACGGGCCTTATCTGCCCTCACTTTCCTATCTAAATTCCATTACTGTTAACGTTATCTGCCCGTGAAAGAGCTAATTCTCCTTTTATCTGAAGTTCGCTATGGTATGCTTCATTGGAGAACAAACCAATCTTTCTTTCTCACCCCACTGTAAGCGCCTTTTTCCGTCTTTGAAGCTCCTTTATCCTTGCCGATCTCTAGAAAAAGCAGTTCCTTCCTTTCGGTTCAGGTCTTTCCGAACCAAGGGCTTCATTCATTGAAGCCCAACCAAATTTGATTGATGAGAGCGGTAGCCTTTTCCCAGTTGGTCTAGCCAAGCCCAAGTCCCTTTACTTTAGCCGGGTTCGCCCTTTCTTTCGCTTTCTGATGTTGCCTGATTCAAATCCTCTCAAATCCTCCAGTGCCCCTATGATCTTTCATTTCAGATGCTAATTATAGAGCGAGATTATGTTATCAAAGTCTCCAACGGCTGCTGCTGAGTCATCCCCTTCCGTGGGTTAAAATCGGACCGCAGGAGGGGATGGATAAAGGCTCGAGAGACCTATCTCATAGAAAGTGCCCCGTAGGGCCGCCCCACACCCAATTTGATCAAACTCCTGTGTCTTGATTCAAGGCTCGGATCCTCTCTTTATGTAGAAGGATATCATCCCAAAGCGAGGACCCGGTGCTACATATTGTAGTGTAAGCACAAAGATAGGTCTGAAAGCGATGAGCAGCAGAAAGGTAGCTTAACAGCAAGACCCTCCTTTTACTAAAGTAGAGAAGTGGGAGATTGATTCGTTTAAGTAGTTAAGGCCATTAGCCTTTACTTTAATTCGTTGGAATCGCTAGTAATCAGTAATCGCGGATCAGCATGCCAGCATTGCAGCTATTTCGGAGTGGGGGTCATTCTCCTAAGAATAAGAAAGAGTAAAGAAGTACTTTGTTCGAATCAACGTGTGTCACGAATGAGATTGGTTCTCTTTTGATCTTCCTATTGGGGATCAGACTCCCCATTTCATAAAGAGAAAATTGCCCTATTACACTCTACACTCATGGTCAGGTAAGCGCTTATGCTGCTTGACGCAACTACCACTGGAAAGCATCAAACAAGCAAGAGTTCCACTCGCTTATTCACCGAATTCACTGACTAAGCCAACTACTTACTAAAGTCTGTTGGTAGGTTGGGTTCCCTTCAAAAAGGGGCTTCGTAGCTGACACCAAGCACATAGCTAAGCTGGCGGGAAAAGGCGAACAGAGACCTAAAATATAGACAGAGGCTAGGAGGATCTCGTATCAAGGCGGTCTGTATGGAAAAAACCAAGGCAAGTTGGAAGCAGCCATCCTTCCCTAAGGGGATAAACAATAAACATTATATATATATATTTGAGGCTAATCAATTACGAGTGGAATCTGCGGGAAGAAGCGTAAGAAAAGGTATCAAATAACGAGCCGGAGAGGAGAGACACTCTTAAAAGTTAATAAATTCCTTTTATAAGCTTGAAAATAGGCGCTGTAAATCAATTCAAATAGATAGGGGACGAACCAGCAGCAAGCCCTTTCTCGCCCTTTCGTCTGTCCTAGGCGAAGGCAGTGCAGGTGAAACCCCAATAGATCAAATTTCTTTTCTCGCTCCACATAGCTCACGACCCGGCACGAAGAAATCTCTTAGATGGGCGGATGCGAATCTGGATCTATCAACGGAGCAATTCCATTCAAGTCGTAGCCGTGTCTGACCCCCTCAATCTTTCTTTCCGGAGTGAGTCAGGCGGCAAAGCCTTTAATCCTGATAAAAGAAAGAGTTTTCCCACCCTCCAAGTATCCATAAATGGAATCGGTTTGAGTGAATTACTTACCGTAGTCAACGCCAATAGGGAAAGTCAGGTCAAGAGAGAGTCTCTTTCCGAACTTGGTACTAGTCTTACCTTGTTCTTGAGTTTCCACGGCTCTTTCCCATCGAAGTCCTTGTTGGGCAGGTGCTATTCGAGCGGATTCAACTTCGAGCTGATGTCACACTCGAGTACTTCGTACCGATCCCATCTAGGTGTGTTGATTGATAGGGGCAAAGGATGAAAAAGGAAAGGGACAGCATACAGTCAATTTCCTGCCCATACCTCTTCTCTTCGGCGCATCAGCATCTATTGTTGAAGCATAATCTGTTGGCCCTCAGTTGAATCTGTTTTAGTTTCCCTTCCCGGTGGGACCGCAGAACTATTATGTGACGAAAAATTGGATAGTTGGAGATTCCTGCGGGTTCATCAAAGCTTATGTGAGCAAAGAACGGCTAGCCCCTATTTCGAAAGGGCACTCCAACACCTGGAGGAAAGAATCTGTTCTGGAGTTACAAACAAGGAACTCCATTCTGTTGACTCTACCAGATAGAATAAAACCCTTTCTCAAAAGAAGAGTTTGATCCTGGCTCAGAAGGAATAAAAACCCGCGCCAGCGCCGCTGGATGATGCAGAACGCTTTTTTTATAGAGAGAGAGTCAAGGGGACTTCTGCGGGCGATTCTGTAACCGCAGGCAGCCCAGCCGACTTAATGATGGCCTTTTTGATCTCATTCGTATTCTGATCGAAGAAAGAAGATTGAAATTGGACTGATCTTTAGATCGCTTTCATTCGCCTGGGCTTGGCTTTCATGCATTAGTTTTGGCTAGACTAGAGAGGACTCGAAGTTAGCGCAGTGAAAGAGAGAGTCAATCTTTCGCGCGGTGAAAGGAAGGACTGACTCATGGCGAGTCATCTTGGTTGCTTCCGTGAGAAATGTTTGCCAATGACTGAGGAAGGTCGTCCGCTATGTCTTACCGATTCTCCGAAAATGCCCATTAAATTAATTAAATATTAATAATAATAATTAAATAATAATAATAAAGTGACCCCTTGGAGTCTTGCGTGTGGGTGGACAAATTCAATCATCGTAAGGCGTAAGGGGGAGGCCTTGGTCAATAAAAGTGAGTTGATTTTCCAAGGGAGGGGGAGTGGGAGGTGGGCCCCGCTGATTTTTTCCCGCTTTACTTTAGAGGCAGAAGCGAAGAATAAAGAAAGGGAGCAAGGAATGAAACAAGCGGACGATACACGAGGACGAGATTGGATGGGAGAGCTCTGGGTTCTATTAAATGAATCTCATTTTGTAGGTTATAGGTCATTTTTTGGTCACCTCCTAGAGAACTGAGAAGCTCATAGGTTAAGGGATTAGTGTGGTAATCCAAGGGTTTATCGAAAACCTGAAGAGGTGCGGAACCACGCAGGTCCTATCCAAGGTTTCTTCAACCAAACGATGAATAGTTTCTTTGATAGACTCCTTAGAGTTTCTCTCATTCAGTAGCAGCTAGCTCCTAGGCTCATAGGCTG